>QODF01000069.1:1398895-1514732 GCA_024372805.1 Oostethus manadensis
TTCCTCCCGAGTGGTTCTGGGCTGATTCCTTACCGTTCTCATTATCATTGAAACTCCACAAGGTGAGATCTTGCATAGAGCTCCAGACAGAGGGACATTGGCATTTAATTTATGTTTCTTCCATTTGCGAATAATTGCACCAACTGTTGTCACCAAATGGCGATGGTCTTGTAGCCCATTCCAGCCTTGTGTTGGTCCACAATCATGTCCCTGACATCCTTGGAAAGCTCTTTGGTCTTGGCCATGGTGCAGAGTTTGGCACCTGGATTGATTGATTGCTTCTGTGGACAGGTCTCTTTTATACAGGTAACGAGCTGAGAGAGCTGCCAATGACAGCTCGTTACCTGTATAAGATCCACCTGGGAGCTAGAGATCTTGCTGACGGATAGGGGATCAAATACTTATTTCCTTCATGGAAATGCAAATTAATTTATAACTCTTTTTGAAATGCATTTTTCTGGATTTTTTTGTTATTGTTGTCTTTCAGTGTTCAAATAAAGCTACAATTGAAATTATAGACTGATAATTTCTTTGTTATTGGGCAAACTTACAAAATCAGCTGGGGTTCAAATAGTTTTTTCCCTCACTGTGTATATGTGTATGATATATATCTGTTTTAGTCAATATTTCCCACACACAGCTTATTGGGTAACGGACATTTGTGTCTTAGTGGTAGAAGACCATCTGTGTGTGTGTGTGTGTTTGAGGCTTTCTAGCAGACTTGAAGTGGTTTCAGTTGGGGGGGAGTGTATGTTATAGGGCATGGGGGTCAGGTCTGTGTGGTGGGCCACCTGTCCAGATGATGTCTCTGGCTGGCAGTGTGTGTAGAGGTGGCTAACCTTCAACAAGAAGATGGCTGAGTGTTTTGCTCATTCCCGTTAGCCTCTTAAGCGACTCTGTCTCTTCGCATTTGTGGTTAAGATGTGTATTGTGTAAACTAGGGATATTCCAAAAAGATCTTCAGGATCAGTATCAGCTGCCGATCAGCTGTATTTTGAAGATCGAAAAGATCGGTTTCCGCCACGAGATTGGGCCGATCCAGTTGCCGCGAGTCTAGTCCAACAGTGTAGCTGACTGTATTGCAGTTACGTTTCGCAATAGAATAGAAAGACTCTAAAATAATTTACAAAGTCAAAATATAAACACGTAATTTAACTAATGTGATCGCTTGGATTGGCCTGCGATACAGGGATCATACAGTATAAGAAATTGCAAATTCCACCATGTAGACAGAAATGACATGCTGTAATATATGGCTATTTACAGACTAGTTCCATATGAAAGGTATCCTTAAATTACCTTTCTTGTGACATGTCACTCTATAGAAAATTAAATTTAACACTTAATTGCTGTTTGCTGTATAACAAAAATGACATTTTTGTCACTTTTGTTTGCATCGTAATATGAATAATTATTGAGCGTTGATGACAAAATACACATTAAGTATGTTCCTCTGTGCTTGTGTGTGTTTTCTGGGCCATTGTAACGTAGCATCCACAGATAGTGTTGACATTGTGCTCAGTGTGGCTGAGTGTAACATAATAAATACAAGCTGCACTGTTCAACTCAGATGATAAAATCACAAATCACTTATTTCAACAGTGCTCTGCCTTTTGCCGTGCCCCCAAGGGGACAGGATTCCATTTAGCTCACCCTCCCCTTTACCAGACTGCCAAAAAGAAAAAAGAAAAAACGGTGATGGCAGGCTGAAAGCTGCTGTAATGATACCACTGAGCCCAAACTGTGTGGTGCCATATTTGTTTGCATGAGCGTGCTCTTTGGGCTCTGTGGCTGTGCTGATTGTGAACATCGGTGCGCCTTGTACGTGGAGGGACGCAAGCTCCTCGATACAAGGCCGGTTTTGTGTGTTCCCGTGTGTGTGCAGCAATCCCCCGAGGGTCCTCTCCTTTTCCCTGCTTCCCTTTTCATGAAAGAAGAGGTTCAGAGAGAGCAGCAGATGTCCAAGCGCTGACCTTTATGGTGGCACAGGCTTGGGCCGGAGTTGCCCACTTAACCCCCCACTTCCCTAACCACCACCCCACTGCAGCCAAAGCAACATCCCTATGTACACTAAAAAAATACAGTTTGGTTTGATTAGCTATTAGTTTATTACAAAAGTTATAAAGGGTAGCAAAATAACCACACTAGACACATTTGGATACCATGCTGTTAGGTCATTCTCCAAGGTGAGCTGATAGCTGTCAGGTGGAACTAAACACAGTCTACAGACATCTTAATGCAGGAATAGAATTAAAACTAAGTTTTAAAAAATGACTGTGTTGTTTGTTTGTGGATAATGTCAGTATGGTTCCTCCTGGATTTTTGTCCTGGTATGTCACACTGTAGCTGACGCAGTGTGTTCACACGCAAGAATAACAGTTTCAAAGTTGTACACTTTTGTGAAACCTTCAAAATGGTCCCAGGGGGTCAGCAAACTAGCCCTTGTCCTAACATCATCGGGGGAGCGAATTTATTCTCTTGCATACAGTAGTATTTTGGTTTGGAGATTCACACACACATCAATTAGTTCACATCACTGAAATATTACCTGAAAGCTGATGGTTTCAATCAGGGTTTAGGTTCAAATATGAAGTCCATTCAATTACTTGTTTTCCAATAGAACCACATAGAAACGGCCTGGATGATAGAAAAACTATGCGTCATGAAATTATAATATTGTGCATTGTTTGTCTGTATTTTTAATTGTATCTGATAAAGCAGCCTTCATGACCTCATGTCTCCATTGCCGTGGCATTTGGACGACTCAACAAAAGCCAAAGTAAGCCAGCATTTGTTTATTTTTCCTTGGCTTGGAATGCATTTGTTCAATCGCTTATAAAAAATTGTGTCGGAATTTGCTTGGAGAGGATAGAATGGAACAATCTGATGTAAATCTAAGGCCAGTGTGGTTTCAAAAACAGTCCTGGTGTCATGTTTGATAGAGGCCCAAGTTCTCTTGATGTTGTTGTTGGCTCCAGTGCTGGAGTACACAGAAGAGACCAAGCACTAACATGAAGCAAATGCCACAGGCGCTAGATACCTCCACACTGACGCTTGATTTGGAGCGTGTCAGTTTCTCTCTTACATTAATTGTCCCCTTCAAAACAGTTTCCTCTTCTGCTGTTGGTAGTCGCTTTGCCAAGGGATGGTGGCTTCTGTGTCAGCAGTTTTTGCCCCCGTTGTTCCTCCACATTCAGGATGTTTCATTCAGAAAACATGAAGTGCTTCTGCCTGTCTGACCACTCTTTCCTGTCATTCAGCTTTAGTGAGGAAACGCTAACCTACTTTTGTATTAATTCGGAAGGACATTACCTTGTTTCTCTTTGTATTGTGACCGCGATAGTGTGTTCATTGCACTTATGAAAAGTACAGATAAAATCCATTGTTTGGCATTTTTATCCTTGACTGGCTGATTAGTGGTGTGAGTAAAATAGTTTGAGGTAATGTTACTACTTACTACTTATTACTTATTTTGCTGTGTGGAATGTTAGATAAGACTTGATCAAGTGATATTACTCATTAAACAGAGAACAATCATCAGCAATTAGGTATTTTTACACGCTTTGCGGATGTTTTGATTGGTGTTGGCTGTTTGCGGGGTGGGGAGCTCAAGGTTTGATTTATGAGGATCCTTATAGTGTTTTTTTTAAACTTCCTGCTTCTGTGCCACTGTGGAGGACTTGCACTGCAAACAACGTTTTCGGATTTAAACGTCACTTCTGCTCATTGCTAATTTTATTAGCACATGTTGTTGTTGTTGTGATCACATTGACTCAGAATGGACTGCTTGTATTGAAGTGCCGATATTAGAGATAACAGCAATAACAGCAGGCAGAAATAATTTGGTTTTTTTGTCATTTTTAATACCGTCAATGTAGACTTGAATAGCTTGTTGTGAAATGATGAATGTTTCTATATTACTAATTGATATTGAAGCTGCCCAGCACATGCACACTACCAGGGTTACAACAAAAACCTTCTGCCATGGCATGCTGGAGAAATGCCTCATACAGGAAGAACTGTCCAAATACACACAGGATCTCCAGTATTGGGAAAGCCCCAACCAAGTGCACCTCTCATGGCTGGAAGCAACTGCCACTATCACCACATTAGATAAGAAGGGAGTGGAAAGCAACAAGATAGCTTGTTTTTGTTTTTTTTTTAAATCCTTGACGTCAGAATTTTCTTCGCTCATGTACAGTTGGGCCATATAAAATTCATTTTCGTCGTTTTTAAAAAAAAAAATAAATTCTGATTTTTCCATTTAAATTTTTTAAATTCAGTTGTTTACTTGCTACGCTTATTTTATTTTTGTCAGGGAGGCTAATTTTTCAATGTTACAAAATCCTCAACAAATCATATCTGTGTTTGTGATTAAAGAAGACATGGTTGCAGATGCAAACGTAATAACTTTATTAATGTTGGCCATTTTTTATGACACTCTTATTTTAATACCACTACTAGACAGGATGTGAAAATATACTTATCCAGCCCGAGTCGCACACACAACCACATGAAGCAAAGGTAAGAGTAGGTTCCGCCAACTTTTCAGGTGTTTGTCATTTCAACATGCTAATTCAAGAGAGGGGTTTAGTGTTTGAGATTTGAGATTACTTCACAATTGAGTCGTCCTCCAGGGAAATAATTCCGCACACAAATGTTCCTTCTTTTCACTATGGCAGCATTTCATTAACATTAACGCGTTTAACAGTAAATTACATTTTTATATGGCTGTATAACCATGTCAAATGATTAGTCCTACCCTAAAGGTATTATTATTGCGGCTGAATAATTCCACGTCAGGGTGGTTGTAATTCAGTTGGCCATTTATTTGCATGTCAACACAGAGTACTCCTTTTTTGTAGCACCCACTCCTTCGACAAGACTTTATGTTTTTTTATTCTGTGCACTTGACTCCAAACGCATGATCTAACCAGCATGCTGAACACCACTGCCACGTATAACCCACACACTAAACAGCATCTTAAAACACAATATGCATATCTCTGCAGTATTATGCACGCCCATTTTTTTCAATTTTATCTTTTATTGGATGGACTGTTATTTTCATCAGGGACCTGACTCACAAAGGTTTTTTCAAAAGCCAAACTATTGTTGGTCTTGCTGTGTAATAAAAAAAAAAAGTAAATTCAGCAATGCTCTAGTTTTTATTTTTATTTTTATTTTTTTCTAATGCTTTTAAGAGCTATTTTAATAATCATACCCAATTCCACAAAATTATTTTTGTTACAAACCCGTGACCCTAATGAGGATAAGCGGTATGGAAAATGAATGAATGAATGAATGTTTTATTATGGTCGGTACCGGATCAGATTGGATCAGCAAGACTATAAAAAAAATTGACCTGATCGGATGACAAAAAATGTTATTTGGGCCATTCCTATATGAAACTGACAGAAAGATAGGCCAGAAAGATGAGCTACAACAATCCAAGAATATTTGCGGGCGACACTGGCTGACTAGGTGCAACCACAGCCGTGAACGCATGTGAACAAAGTGGCATTCACAACAATAATTACATAACTCACAATATTTAACTAATATTGTGTTTTACTGGCAGTGATAGCCACAACAGATATCCCATTAGCCGCCTAGCAAGCGCGTTAGTTAGGAATTAGCACTGCATTATTGTCCATGAGCACTAGGCTGGCTGCTCTGAAGCCTATTAGCAGAAGAAATGTGAATTAACTTCCTGCCACCTTTCAAGTAACCGGCATTACAGTATTGCGGAGACCATCAGCGGTGCAGCCTCTTCCCCCTCCCCTGGCTCAGGGGCCACCTAGAGCCTAGAGGACATCCCGGAGGACACGTCGGCCTGCGCAAGCCCAGCTTGCCCTCCTGGGATTAGTATTACCCCCCGAGCTGTGAGCCGATCTTTACAGACAAATGGTCAAAACGTCTTGTGGATTTTTGAGTTTGTATTTCCACTTGCGGGGCACTATTGAAATTTGTCCCACGAAGTTTGCCAATCATCTGACGAGGTGAATAGTGTCTTTTAGAAATGCGAACAGCCTTACTCCCTCTCCTGGAGTCTTTGCGAAAAAGCTTTCAACACAACAAGTAGGCATAGTATAAAAAATATATAACAATCAACTGAAATTCACAGAAAACTGGAGCATAACAATAGAGAATGTATTGTAGTGTACAGGAACTTCCAGGTGGGACAGTCAGGTTTACATGTTACTTGCACCGCTTCCTCCAGACCCTGAAGAAGTGATGACATATTTAAAGAATGGTAAATATTTCAAGAAATATTTCACAGGAAATATGCTTTTCAGTCTTATTTTACCACAGCATAAGTAACAAGGTTAACGTGTTTTTATCCTCATATTTATCATTTATATGTATTTATATATGCGTTTACAATCCTTTCTGCATGTAAAACTATAAAATTGTGCTTTGTGTTAACATTTCTGGCTTTGTAGAATAGATTAATTGGATTTACATGATTTTTTAAGGGAATTTGTATTTGGTTAGAGTCTGACCTTATGGAACGGAGTAATGATGCTGACCAAGGTTCGGTTGTGTTTCATTCCCTGCTGATTTTGTAAATTTACCAAATCTACAGGCCTGTCTGAAGTTTGACAACACCTGAATGATCCAGACAAGGCTTCGGTGAATGTGATGTGGTCAACAAAACCATCCCTACTGTTAACTGTTCAATCCCTCCTGATGACCCACTAAAGGAACCGTCTGTCTCTGTTACAATAAACCTACCATGAAAGTTCTGAACTGTTCATATATGTCCGGAGGTAAACGTACAAGATTAGCAGGGGATGAAATACTTTACCCCCCCACAGTATTTGGTACGACTGCACCTCAACCGTTTCAAACATTTGTGGCTTTGACCAGCAGCGTTGTTGCAAGAGTACACACAAGGCGTCTCATGATAATCAGTTAATCAATTAATTACACCGTAATTAAAAACAAAGTTGGTAATTTTGCCAGCATTGATATATTGACATGCATACGTGTTTGTTTTCCTGCTTTCTTTTTACCAAACAGGCTGAATGACAAGATGTTTCACTCTGTGCATCTGTCCCAACAACTGGGCACGTTGGTTCTTTAGCGGAATGAACGAAGGGATTTAACCCTCCTGTCAATCATTCAGTCTTTTTGTCTCAGTGAGACGAAGCGGGGGTGTAAGCGAGCGCACAGCACTCTGTGTGCACTACTTACGGGCTGTGTGTGTTGTGTGTGTGCTACAAAATCAAATACTTTCTTTATGCCTGTTGTGTATAAAATAGGATCAGATGTCAATTTCAGCCAGTTTCCGCATTGTTATTCCGTGACATAGTTTACAGTTTAGTTTATTTGATAGGGGACAGTGCAATTTTATAAAACACAAGGTTAATACACATACATGGTTAAAAAAGCCAGAATTAGCTAGAATGATAGTTTCATCTGTAGTCCCCTGGCCAAGATGTACAAAAAAGCAATAAAATACATTCACAAGAGAAAAACGTGGGTAGGCATATGATCGAACACAGATGTAACAAATGACATAACCAGAAACTGTTAAAACAACACACAATACCTATATAATGTAAAAAGTTTGTGACAAAGACAATTAGACATTGCAAAACAGTAGAACTTACATTTCAGCTGATCACTCATCATTGTGCACCAATCACATTTTGCTGTATCCAAAACATGTACTCTTACCAAACTCTGACAAAATATCATACCTATTAAACATAAATGGTATATTTCACATGCAATGTTTTTATAAGTGAAAGGAAATGTATATGCAATATGGTGACATCTGCATCGACACACAATGGATAGGCTCCAGCATACCCGCGACCCTAATAAGGATAAGCGATATAGGAAATGGATGGATGGATGTCAAAGTTAGAGTATGTCCAGGTTATTTCTCAGTTTTTTGTCAGTATCCAGACAACAACGAAAGCATTACAGCCACTGATTCAAAAGATTGTGATTTTCATTTAGGTGCAATTTTTGCTAAAAGAGACAGTCCATTTCATAGGGGTTTTCTGTCATTTTGGTTATTTAATTTTCTTATTTAAAAGCTCTTGACATTTCAATTGGAATGTAAAGTACTTTTCAGAAATTAAAGTTGCTTTTAATACAGTGTACTTGCATTTTTAGGAATGTAGCGGTCCGCTGTATTTTGAACCTTGAGATTGGGCTGAACGGGTTGCCGCATAATGTTCGTAACTGTGGGCCACACTTCAACATGGTAGATGCGGTAATGCCACCTGCACGATGAAGAAAACGCAACAGCACCACGCAGACATGTCCGCGGTGTATTGTAGTGAAGTTTGTTTCACCTGGACATTGGATATTCTGCTTCGTAACTGCTACGTCATGTTGCGCGGGGCTCAAGCGGGAAATACCGCTCTAACCGCTGGTTGTTCATACTATACTATACCACAATATTGTTTAATAATTTGTGGGACAATTATTGTCCAGCAGAATTTGATATTGTGGCAGGCCCAGTACACACAATTCTCCTAAGATATTAAGCTTGTGATATTTGCAATTCAGCCTGCGGGGACACCACTCCTGCCTAGAGATGACCCCTCCTATCCCCACCTGGACATGAAGGAGGGCAACGATAAAGGGAGACAAGGGCACAACAGGGAGTTCTCAAATGTCAGGAAAATATTCAATAAAAACAGCAGCAAGTAAGACACGTTTGGATTCCAGGAAATGTGAACCGTTATCGCGGAATGTTTCTCCGCATTGTGCGGTTGTTTAACTAAGGCTGCTACAGTGTTTTACAGAACAATCCGCCTGGTGGCATTCCTGTGGCTGTTGACGTCAGGAGGTTTTTTGGCTCTTGCTGAGAATCACAATGAAGTAACAGACGTTGCTGTCATTTTATGGGACACTATTGATTGTGGTTAAAAGAACAATGCACTTTGCTTGTTGGAGGTTGATAATTTCACACTTGTGGTCTCAGTTTTATGTACTCTACTCTTGCAGAAAAATGTACAGAGAAAATCACATCTGGTGCAAATCCTTTGTGGGAAATTAGCTATTTCTTTTTCTTTTATTGTGTTTTAAATTGTTATCTCAATAAAATGACCGGCTTGGCTGCTGTATGCCCCTTCAAGCTCAAGCTGAGGCTTGACTTTGCTGTGGGTCTTCTTTACACATAACTATTCAGGAATGATGACTTGTTAAAGAGGAACAATTTGTAAGAACAACAAACCCCCACCTTGACAGCAGCTCTGAAACCAGACAGTAGTGGTAAAGTGACACAGTGTGGTGCAGTGTGTGCCTTTTGCTTTGGTTTGTCGTTGATCGTTTCGCAGCATGTGGGCCAAAGGTCATGTCTCTCACTTGAATTTTTTTGTGGTTTTGGTCTATCGGGGATTGGGGTGGTTCTGAGGTGAGGGCTTTACGTTGCTTGGATATGAGTGAGCTGATTGGCATCCACTAAACTCTTTCTTTAACGGCAATGCTTGTGTACGCAACCAAAATAGACAAGTTCCACAGATGCAAAAGCATGAACTCTTCAATAACAACACAACTCTGCAATGTAAACATTTTCTGGATGTAGTTTTAAAACTGGCTGGTTTTATTGCCACAAGCTCTGCCCTTGGTGCCAAGTGTATGTTTCCTAAAATTATAATATAATCCACTCTTGCTGGTATTTGTTGGTAGGCGTACAATATTCAGGGGAAAAAATAACTTGTGTTTTCATCTGTAATTAGAATTCTCGGGGCCACTGGACTTGCTGCTTTGCAGATGGAGCTTGTGATGTTTTAGCCGCAGAGCTGAGCAACGAGGCCACCACACTGTTTATTATGATTATTATGATTATTATGATTATGATTGATTATTTATTATAATTAAACGACAAAGTTGATCATTTTGCCAGCCTCGATAAATCTATTACTATTAAATTATTATGCCATATATTAAGGACACATTAATAAAAAATGGTCTTAAAATAATGTCAACAATAATATTGTTTATTTATTTATATAATCTGTGGGAATGTTATCATTACAGGCCCATCTGCATCTTTTGCTATTTTGGTAAATTGGAACATCAAAGGTCATCTTCATAGTTGTCAAGAAGAACAACTTGGCTGCAGTCTTTTATTTACATTTGGCTTGTGCATTTGAATGTGAAGAGTTTTAGGTAAGAGCCTTGGGCTGTTGGACTTTACTGGTCCTACTTTTTTCCCTTCTTTGTACACAAGGTAGTTAATCATTTAGGTGTTTTTTTAAAGAAAATATTCAGTTTTTACATTACTATTTCCTAAGATTGTAGCTTGAAATTGATTAAAGATAAAGGTATACTGTAAATGAGACCCAAATGTTTGTGATAGGAGCAAAACCATGCATATTTGCATATTCTGACATCACCACGCTCAGACTTTGACAGATCTCGCCACGATATTGACTCATTTAAATGTCTGATCCACTTGCAATTTTTTCATAGGCTATTGGGTGTATGTTCATTCGTATACTGTACATGTTTGTTAGGTAGATTACTTCTTCCTTTTCAATTTTATTTTGGATTTATACTGAGTGTTGGACCACATCGTGATCATGTTAAAGTAAAGAGAACCAAAAGCACTATTTCCCGGTATGAAATTTGCTCTAACTTCTTTAATACTTGGTTAGAGAAGTGAATGAGGCATCAAATTAAAGTTCAAGTCATGTTTTATCGGATCGAATTAATCACAGACTTGATCATTCAACCTATTAATTCATTCATTAATTCAACCTGAAGTGTTGATTCCACTTTATTCAAATAACGTGTTTAAATAATAATAAAATTGTTTACATGTGTGTTTATATTCATAATAAATTTTTACCTGATTCCCTTACAAAAACCTCTACTTCTACCTCTACCTGTTCAGTATTCAGGTATTTTTTTTACAGTTACACTGGTTGAATTTTTGGCAAAAAAGTTACTAAATTCGATCGTTTTGGATTGTATCATTCTAAATGAACCAAATATTGTTCTAGAATCGTATCTACAACTATGAATCATAATATAAATCGAATCATTATTAAAATAATTACACTGCTACTATTTTTATAATATGCCTATTAATATTGTCATTCATCCAGGTTGTTGTATTCTCAGGTCATATCTATCTATTAGCAGAGCATTTTCTGCTGAGGAGTCACCCGCGGATACTACCAAGCAGTATGTTGACAACCCGGCACTTTCCTGCCACACTGAACACGGCAAAGCAACGCATTGGCTTAAGTATATACTGCGAGCGGACTCGCTGCTGCACAGACTGGGGTAAAACTCAAGAAACTCCTAAACTTTGCATAGGAACATGCCCATAAATGTTGCTCAGATTGAAGTTACAGATGTCTGCCATCTCCCGATTATTTAGTATTAACTACATGAGGCGCCATAATTTGCAGAAATGGATTGATAAATTCAGCAATGTTGCTTGTCGCAATTTTGCAACTTTGCCGCTTGAAGGGCTAACGTTTAATAGCTAAGAGGACTGTTGGAATATAGTTTCTCCTTATAGTATAGGTTTAATCGTGGCAGAATCATAAATGAATGAAAATGATAGCAAATCAATTACTGATTATTGGTTAACATTAACAACTGGAAATGTCTTAGCTCTGCTTTTAAATTTCAAGTTGACATCTGTTGAAATATGCAAGTACACAAGCACAGAGAAGTAGGGGTGTCCCGAAACAACTTTTTCACCTTTGATGTGATACTGTTATTGCAGCCTTGAATATCAGCCGATATATCAAAACAACTCATATTGTACATACTTGTATTTTGTAATGCAAAATGTGAGAAAAAGCTTGATTGAGATATTATTCAAACAGAGAACAATAATCAGACAGTAGATACGAGAAAAAACGACCCACTTTTTTAGGTATCTGGGGTATAGTTTCATCCACATTGTAGTGGTAGGAAGACATAGTGAGGTTTGAGGTGCTCCATTAAGAGTTTAAAGTCGACTTTACTCACCACCGCCAGGGGCTAGTCATCTTTTCTGTTGTAGCTAATGACTTCTTGTTGTACCGTGGGAGTTTCCCGTGTAACGCTGCTTCATATTCGCATATTGAAAATTCTCTGGTCCTGTGCCACCACGGAAACTTGTGCATGACAAGTTTTGCACTCAACTGCAGCGTCTTCTTCGAACTTTTAAGAAAAATACACATTGGACATGACTCCTACTCCATGCTGAAAATTTAGCACTTGCTGTTGTTTTGATCATGTGCTCTCTTTCCGGCTGCTGCTGGATAGATGTGCCGGCATGGAGTCTACGTAGAATCGACTACTTGAATTGGTTTGCCAATATCAAAGATTTTAGGTGCAGGCCGATACAAGGCAGTACTCGTTTTATGTTGATATCAGCCTGATATCTACAGTATATTGGGCTGAGACACCTGTACAGAGAAGGATATACACTTTCTAAACTTCAGCAATGGCACACAGGGCCTAAAGTAACATATTTTAGCAGACGATGGACATTAGCGCAAGACCCCAACTCAGAGCCTCACAATGGTCCTTGCGCTTGGGGAATAATTTCTTTTAGCCAACACACGCTCCAGCGACACAAAAGTGAGAGCTTACAAGCTTGTTGCTGTGGTGGATTTGCATTCTCGGTGTGGCGTCCCCCTGGGTTTGCTCTGGTTCCAGCAGTGAGTCATCAACTCAGCAGAGAGTGAGAAGTGGGAGAGAGGAGCGGGAAAAGTGTGGTTCATTCAGGGTTCATGGCCTCTCCCTATCACCCCCCCACTTTTCTTTCTTGAGTGTTTCCCCCTAAGCACATGACCCATCTCAAACCTTAAACCTCAGTTTAAGGTTGCGGAGCTTACTCTACTCTCACGTTTGTCAGTGTCTGTTTCTCCTCCGGTTTACATGGGCCAGTTTTGTCTTTAAAAGACAGTCATACATTGTGATTTGGGGGTGTCCCGTTACAACATTTTAGCTTCTGATACAACACAGATACCAGCACGAATTATACATACTTTTATTACTTATGTTTGTAGCATGGAATAAAGACTTGATCAAGTGATACTACAGCAGGGCTTCTCAAATTGTGGGGTGGGCGCCACTGGGGTGGGTAGGGGGCTTGACCTTGAGAGGCAAGGAGCACACGTATGAATTTGCTGTACTCTGCAAGGAATTTTACTTTTTTATATACTTGTATGCTTCACTGCTCTCCATTTTGTTGCATTTCTCTGGTTTCAGTTTTTAATTCAGTCTGTACTGTACAGATAAATAAATAGATATGATCAGATTCTCAAAAGTATTTGAAATTGGGTGGGGTGCGAAACATTTCTGTCTTCCAGTGGGGGCGTGACATAAAATAATTCAGAAACACTATATTACAGTAACAGAGAACAATATTTAACAACGGTAGGTACAGGGCTTCTGCTGCATATAATTAACCATGGCTGTGCACCACAACAAAATAACTGCTGCCACACCTTTAAATTATTTTTCTTAAATAATGTTAAGCAATATATTGTATGAATGCATATATTGTATATTCTATATAATGTAGATACATATATGGTTTATTTACACACATACTGGCCACAGTTTGAAAACAATTTAAAGTATGAAAATATTTCAGTGGACCTTATTTGTGTTCTATTCAAACATGATGCATGTACTGTATTTAATGACAAATGAGTGTAAATAAAGTAGAATTTAAATGTTGTCAGTCATAAGAAATAAAATAGCTCACCTCTCCTTTATTTTAAGATTTAATAATGCTGCAACTTGGATACACCTGTGCTATTATAACTCTGGACGTGCAAATTTATACTGTTTATACAGGACTGATTTCCATAACAAAAATAAATAAATATTTTATTTTGTTAATTGTGTTATTTTGAACAAAAAGTATATTATTGAACTATTACTTTCCCATGTAGTCTAAAAGAGGCATCAGATTAAATTTAGGTGTGTGTCACATAGTACTATTAGACTAAATAGGTCAGGTAACAAAAGCAGACTCAACATTTTAGACTCTCCCTTTAAGTGCTCTCAGCAACTGCTATTAAATTAAATTTAAAAAGTTTTCTTTGTGCTTTTAGCACGGTGGTCGAGTGGTTAGCACGTTAGCCACACAGACAGGAGATCTGGAAGACCTGGGTTCGAATCTCCGTTGGGCAGCTCTGTGTGGAGTTTGCTTAAGTTTGTTTCTTCTCCCCCTGCATGCGTGGGTTTTTACCGGGTACTCTGGTTTCCTCCCACATAAAAAAAACATGCATGTTAGGTTAATTGGCGGCTCTAAATTGTCTATAGGTATAAATGTGAGTGTGAATGTTTGTTTGTCTATGTTTGTTTGCCCTGTGATTAACTGGCGACCAGTCCAGGGTCTACCCCATCTCTCGCCCAAAGCCAGCTGGGATATCCCCGCGACCCTAATGAGGATAAGCGGCATAGAAAATGAATGAATGAAAGTTCTTGGTGCATCTGTTGGTTATCGAAAAAGATAATAAATAATTCATACAAGTATACAGCACCAGCACGACATAGTGGGGGCAATCCCATGCAGCCCACTACCACAGCTTCAGAAAATCCTGGGGAAACCTTGATTTATGAGAAAATCTTCATTTAATTTTTTCATTTTAGCTTGAATTTAATACAGTATAGAGCTTCTGAGCCTCATGGTGCAGCATCAGTCAAACAGCAGCTCACCCGTATGTGTGTGACAGTCAGAAACCTCAGCAAATAACCTCTAAAATAATTGCATTTATCAGACCAGATGTCCAGCCTTGCTCTGCGGTGGAAGACACTTTCTCACTTGGAGCCCAGCTACTGCTACCTGGAAGTCCCAACAGAGCTCCATCAGACAATTTACTCTTACATTGAAAGTCTCCTTAAAAAAAGCATTCATGTATCAAAGTGCCGATATTGGAGATTTTAGATGCTAGCTTGGTGTGGGCAAACTTATTGACTTGCGGGCCACACTGGGTTAAAAAATTTGGCAGAGGGGTCGTCATGAAACAGAACAGCATACTTGCTCACAGAGCAATGAAACTAAAACACAACACATCTACAGTAAGTTAAGCACATTAACTACTACTAGTACTAATACTACGTGGGTGATAAAAAAACAACTAAGCGGTAAATATAATTGTTTTTTTTCCATATTCCTGCAAGGCATGCAGGGTACTCCAGCTGCAACAATATGAACTATGAACAATAAAACATTGACTCTCAAGAGTATGTTAACTCCTTGTTTACTTCTGCGACTTCCCCAACATATTTGTCAACCAAGCAAATTTGTTCAAAACACGGCAAAATGTTGGGAGAGACCGTATTATAAGCTACCCAGCATGCCCCGTGGCAGGACAGTTTGGTTTTTTTTGGCATATGTGTTGTGTGCAGATATTTATTTGTATGCCCACATAGTGCGGTATGTAGCTTACATTGTACGTCACGTCTGTGGGTGTTGACGTGTTGTTTGGATGTTTTTTTGTACAAGGTACAGATTGCATCTGACAATTTTGGTGACTCAAGCGTGCAACAGTAGCACTGCAGGTCATGTTGCCGACTACAGTTTTGATGTTTGACTATGAGGTTTAAAAAAATGTATTTGTAAATGCTCAGTGGGTTCAAATCTCCATTCGAATCTCTGTGGAGTTTGCACGTGTGTGCATTGCTGTTCTCAGGGTACTCAGGTTTCCTCCCACATGGCAAAAACATGCATTTTAGGTTAATTGACGACTCTAAGACATTGTCCATATCTATGAATGTAAGTGTGAATGGTTGTTTGTTTATATGTGCCCTGCGATAGATTGACTGGTGGATTGATTGACCAGTCCACGGTGTACCACACCTGTCGCCTGAAGCTGGGAATAGACTCCAACACACCTCCGTGACCCTAATGAGGGTATGTGGCAAACAAAATGGATGGATTACGGGTGGGCCGGGATAAAACGTTTGGTGGGCCTGAATTAGCCCGCGGGCCGCAGTTTGCCCACCCCAATGCTAGATGATATGATCAGATACGTGTTTTTTGTAGATATCAGCCCAATATCAATATGGGAACGGGGCGCCCTTATTGTAAATCATCATCCAGTTTTATTTGAGCGATAAAATGCCATATTAGGCAAATTAGGCAAAAAACAGTTTAGCTCCTCAACACTTGACTTTGTGGCAATATTTCACTCTAAACCACCACACAGGATACATAGTTGCTACAGCGTTATCTTGGTTGGCCCAGTTCCCCCGACAATGGTGATTTTCAAGTTAAATTTTTTCCAAGTGCTTTGACTGTCTTCCTTTTAAGCTTCATTAACACAGTGCTCAAAGAAAAACCCAGAAAAAAATAACATGAAATTAAGGTGTGGACTTGATGCCTAAGAGCTAAAGTTTTGTTTTATCTGACCACAACACATTCTCCCAGCCTTGTCTGAATCATTCAGGTGTTGATTGTCAAACTTCAGACAGGCCTGTACATGTATCTTCTTGAACAGGGGGACTTTGCGGGCACTGCAGGATATCAATCCATTGTTGTACAGCAAAGTGTGTTACCAATGCTTTTCTTGGCTTTTCATGGTCCCAACTCTCTTGATATAATTAACAAGCTCTTCCCTTGTAATTCTGAGCTGGTGCCTCACCTCATCACTATCTCACAATAATCTTTAGCCCGTGAAATAAAATCTAATGGAGCTACAGACCAAGGGCAATTGACTGTTATGTTATGTTGTTTATTATTTCTTAGATTTCCCAGTTATTGCGCCAATAGCATACGATACGATCACATCTCATCACATCTCGATCTGAACAAAAACAACAAACTTTTTTATAGTTTGCAGCATAATTTAACCAGAGCACAAACAGTCATAGTTCAAAACTATGACACTGTTTTAGTAGAACATAACTGCAAAAAAAGGATGTATTATTAGGTGTCTAACAAACAGTGACACTATTTTAAACTTATTAAAACTAATTCATACATATTCAAACTTTTCATTTCAAGTATGCTGGTGTATGTTTTGGTGTAACTTCACACAAACTTCAATACTTGAGTCTGCTGTGGCACCACAGTGTTTCTTTTTCTGTGATTTCCGATCAATTCTTTGCCACTCTTGCGAGGAGCGCTCACTGAATGCAATGTAAAATGCTGGAGGAGACATGGAACAAGCATATAGCGGCAATATTTTAATAGTAATGAAATAACAATATACTGCGAGAGTATTGCTAATATACTGTATCATATGGCTAAATCTCACCATAGTCTAGCATATCTATATTTTGTCATGCTTCTAGCCAATTGTGGTCACATTTTCACCAAGCTTCTTGCTGATGGGGATGTCACTCATTTCAGTTTTGTGCAGGTTTTCAATCTTGTCCTTGGGGTCCTGGTTAAAAATTGACACCAGAGTAAAGACAGCTGTAACGGCGCACTAGACAAAATTCATCCCAAAAGTGTTGGTTTAACTGCTAAAACCACAATCTGATGAAAAATACAAAGCTAGAATCCCCCACGGAAGAAACCCTTCTAAATTTAAATTTGTGCTATTGCAACATGACATCTAAACATGACAAGAAGCATGGTAGACGACTGCTAAAATACTCCAGTCAATCTGATGACATTACAAAAGACTACAAAGGAGAAATGACAAAGCCTGGACTTATCGAAGAAACTGTCTGATGCTGAGGAGCTGAAATAGGTACTGGACTTTAATGGCACTTGTGGACGTGCTAAATCAGGCAAACACTACATTTAGGGCAGATGTAAATTAGTTCAGGCAATCCATTGAGCATATATAGCATGAGATTATGCACCTAGCAAAAATGCACAGCACTGTGGCAATTGCTCTAAGACTGCAAAATGGTGAAATATGTACGGCTGTGTGCACATTTCATTGACTAAATATGCGCTACAATACCTTTATCTTTTGTTCAGAATAAGGTGCTTATCAAAGGTACCTGGCACGACTTCCTTTTCAATCATCCCTTCAACGTCACGCTGCAGTGATAAGTCCGCTTCAACTAACTTTGATTGGAAAGCATAGAGTGGGTTGTTCCATTGCTCGAAACTAGATGGTCATTGGCTAAATACCGGGCTTTGTCCCATTTATCGGACTCTCAGCGTCTCTGGAGACGTATGGGGCATAGCCATCGTGAGTGGACAAAAAAGTGAAGCTCAAATTCGACCCATTCAAACGGAAGGATTCAACACAAGACCATGATAGGGTCTTTGTTTTTTGTCCTGCTAAAGCTAGTGAGCTTAGTGTCGCTATTGCAGCAAAATCTGCTTATTCTTAATTTTCGAGAAGAACAACAAATGTTGGAAGACACAGCACATCACTTTATTCTGGCTTCATAATCCAGTGTGAGTCGAAGCAACAGTTCGGCTTCATCGTCGGTCTAGTTTGGTCACTCGTACTTGCCGCCAAGTTTTCTGTTTACAGGCCATCTGCGCAACTGCGCATGGCCGCTGTTTGGTTGTCGGCCTATCACGTGTTTCCGCTTTCAGAGTGTCACAGCGCCACTAACAGGTTTGACATATGTATTACATCTTTTTCACTCGTTTTCAGTGCATTCATATGGACGCACATAGTTCTGAACTTGCTCCATCTTTACAGAAAACGTTTTGGAAATGATGAGCGTTTTGTCTTCGTGTGGATACAGCCTAAATGAACATGTCATAAAAAATATCTCACATATGCAGTTGGGATTGCATGAGTGACCACATCTTCCTTAACCACAAGCACGGACTTAACAGTTTGTTGAAGATTTTATAGCAATGTGTGCATCCCATTAGGAAAATATTAGTCTAGCATCTATTTCTCAATTATTGGACAAAATTCTCTATTGATGTATTGCGTCAGTAAATGTAAGTTTTTTTGTTTTATTTTAAATTAACAGACCTTTTATTCATTAACCTAAAAATCACACACACTATGCTGGTAAAAATAAGTGTAAAATGTAAACAACTAAATTCTAAAAAATAAAAACAAAACAAAAAAGCTGGTCAGATGGAATAGGCTCCAGCATAACTGCGACCCTAATGAGGATAAGCGGCATAGAAAATGGATTGATGGACTCGGAATTACTATAAAATGAATGAACCCACAAATTATTTTCAGTATTTAATGGGTATTATTTTTAAGAGTGCAGGACTATGGGGTACGTGGCTTCAGGTCAAATGTTTGAATGGGTATGCGACCCTAAAAAGTTTGGTAACCACTGTTTTAACTAACTAACCTGTATATAAACCAAGCTACAGCAACATTGTAATTTTAGCCGCTAAATGAAAAATGGGACACAAATCTGTACTGACTAGTAAACAAGAACAAGCAACTAGGAATAGACAATCAAATCATCTGTAAAGTGTTAGCCCACATTCCATTTTTACAGTTTTGTTTGTACATGGCTAGAGGGACTGTATTGTGATATCATGTGCTGTGTGTCCTATGACATGCATTGTTGGCTCCCTCATGCTAACTGTTTTTCTCTCTTTAGAACCCACAGAAAAGAGAAAGATATGTGTGCTCGTGTTTCACAAAATGGGTGGGTAGAAATGGGTGGGATGGGTAGAAATCCCCCCAAAAGTGCAGTTTTCCTTTAAGTGTTGGATGAGAACCTTATGAACCTTATGAGGAATGGCAAGTTTAAAGAATAAAAACTCACTAGGACTCACTGTAGGACTCACTGTTTAAAAATATGATCGGGATACATGGATCAAGCTTTGTAAGAAAACAATAAAATATGACAATTTAATGAAATATAAGGTTAAATATAAAATGAATAGAGCAAGATTTTGTGAACATGGCAAACAAACTGGAAATCTCCTTGCATTAAGTTTAAAGAAGCAGATTACTAGATATCATATTAAGCTTTCAGGTGGTCCTATTTCTGCTGATCCAAAACAAATTAATAACATGTTTACTTTAAAAAAAATGTATACAAATCTGAGTGACAGCGGCATAAAAGTTATTCACTTCCATCATTATCAGAACCTGACAAAAAGCACTGCACGAACTTTTAAAACTAAATAACATTTTAAAATGTTATAAATTAATAAAATAATAAAAATTAATTGCCTGGCCCAGATAGTTATGATGCAGAATTGAACAAGTTTTTAGTGATGATTTGTCTCCTCTGTTGTTACAAATGTACCAATCATCATTGGATAAGTAATCCTTTTTTGCAATATCACTCAGGATGAGCTGGATACTCGTTCAGGTGTTTTTATTTTAAAATGCCAAACTCTAGTATCAAATTCTGAGCTAATGACCAAAATGACCACTAAATGCATATATTTTCATTTGACAGGTGTAGGGGAAAAATCAGGTGTGGAGGCGTTACGGTAGATGCAACATCTACAGAGTACAAGTTAGCTAGGGCGCCAGCACCAACGAAGCAAAGAACACTACAAATTTGTAGTGTGTGTATAAAATTTGTGGCAACACCTAAAAGTAAATCACAAGGAAGCAAGTCTTTATGTTGACACTGTTACTAATTAAACTTCCTTAAACATTCCTTTTTATTCAGGAGTTTTCTTCTTTGTGTCACAGAGTATTTTGGGTATTTTAAGAAACTAAACATCTCAAAACATCTGCAAAAACCCAGTCCTCTCTTACAGAACGTTAATGGAAGCTGAATGGAAGGTAAATAGGATTATTTTAGTTTAGCAGAGCATACTAGTGCGTGTGCAACTCAGGCTGGATGAGTGTTTACACCTTGTTGTGTTTTACCGCTTTATTGTGAGTGAGCGTTTTACTATGCGTTTTACTATAGAAAAGAGGAACCTTTATTTTTGCACCGAGCTCGTCTTAGCCGTCAAGACACACTCTCAACACACACAACACACTTCCGGCTTTCAAAATAAGAGATGTTTGCAGTATTTAGTCTAATTGTGTAAACAAAACAAGAGTGTCATAAAAATATCTTACATTAATACTGTCATTGGAATTACATTGGTGACTACATCTCTCTTATTAACAAGCTTGGGTATTACAGTTTGGTGAAGATTTTGTGCATAGGTTGACATCCTACTAGAAACGTTAGCCAGGCAACATTCATTTCTCAATTACTAGGGAAAATCGGCCAATAATGTTTTGCAAAGAAGGAAAAAGTGTCTGTTTAGATTTGTGTATTGCCGTTTTGGATTCCAGGCGCATTGGTCAGTTTACCTCACAAAAAAAGTGTGTGTTTTGTTTTTATCCACATCCCAATTCATGAAATCCTTTTTAGGGGCTAGAATGAGTTCATTTGGCGGCATTATTATTCATGTCTTCCGGCCTCAGTGGCGCAGTAAACTAGTAATATGTCCACGTGGTGCCACGCTGACAATGTGCCAGACCAAGAGGAGTTTTTAAACAGTCTGTCCGGAGACCATATGGAGAGTGTGGTCAAGAGTGAGCGATGGAGGAAGGGAAAATGAGTGTGGGGGGGGCAGCCTTTCTTTGGCTTTTCTGCCTCTGTCATTAAGGTCTCCCATGTCAAAGCCAGATGGAGCTGGTGCCTTGTGTGCAAGTGGAAGAGCAGACTGCGACCCACCCATCTACACATGCACATACACACATGCACACGCGCACGCACGCACGCACACACACACACACACACACACACACACACGCAGAGTCCCTGCCCATGATTTTAACGCCAAGAAGCGGGGCATCTGAGGCCAGCTTCCAGACCTCCACCATCTGCACTCAGTTAGCTTATGGGATCTTACAGCTCATCAGCAGTCATCCAACGTGGTCATCTGAGCTCGTCTGCCTGTCCAGTACTTACCGTCTAATCAAGGATTGTCGCCTGATATAATAATCATCTTTCTCTGCTTGCCTTTGTCATTTATCAAGGTTAAAACAACTTGTGTTAATCTATTGTGAATCCTCTCTAGTTTACCCTGTCAAAGTGTCCTCGGTCAACTCATATTCCTCACTCTATGACTGGCTGGCAGAAAGGCAAGATTGTGGAATACTTTCCGTAGGTGCTCTTCCTTCATGATGCAGGGCCGACTGCTACATGTGTCGGCACACGTGGTGGCATCAATGATTGCCATGCCAAGTGCGGTGCCAACTCGGGTACACTTTGCCGTCATACAAGTCACTCTCTCTCTAACATTTTGAAATTTTCAGCTTTTTAAACAAATTTGTTTGAAGTTTTGTGCCCAAACTTGGCTTCCCTTGCTGGGGCATTTACCCCGTCAGTGATTATTTGTCAGAAAGATATGTTGTAAGGCTGCCGACCACCCGCAGCACAGCATAGCACAGCCCTGCCCAGGAAGTGAATAGTACGGCATTCTTCATGCCTGTTTAGTGTTATGCAACCTCCGTGACATCATTATTTAGGTATTCATCAGCTGGCTGCCAACACTAATGTTGTTAACAGGCTTGACTTTCCAAATTTTACTCACTTAGTTCCAAGTCAAGCCTTTGCAAGCTCACTTGCGTGGTGAGACAATTTTCTCCCTTCTGTCTAAAAAACACCTCCCTGACAAACTTTTGACTTCCACAATGGGTTCATAAATTTGTCTCGAGGAGTCCTGAAGCGGATGCATGCTAATGGTAATTGTTTAATTTTATTTGAACCTGCATATAAATTACATTCATCAAAACATCAATAAATTAATACAATTGACAGTTACACTTGTCCAAAGGGAGTAGTAAGAAGCAAAGATTATTTAATCCTTCCACTGTAAGGATTTCCTCTTTTTCAGTACAATTGTAGACAATGTGCTCGCTAATAATAGAATAATAATAATAATAATAGAATAAATAATAGAATAAAAAGTTAGTGATAAGGTAATAGTAAAATACATAATTGACTGTCAAACAGACAATTTACTCTCCAAAGAATGAAGAGTTATTAGGTCTAGTAGTGAGTAGACATAGCATTGGATGTACACAATAGTTCAGCACTCTACTTCCTTGTATTTTGTAAACATTAACTGTTTGTATTGTTTGTTGAAATCACTAATTGTAGAGCATTGTTTTAGTTTTTTACTTAATCCATTCCATAGTTTGATTCCACGTACCAAGGTACTAATGGTTTTTAGCGTTGTTTTTGCATATAAGTGTTTTAAGTTTAGTTTGTTCCTAAGGTCATATTTCTCTTCTTTTTTTCAGAAAAATTGTATGATATTCTTTGGTAACTCGTTATTGTTTCCTTTATGCATCATTTTAGCGGTTTGAAGGTTTACCAGATGAGCAAATAACAATAATTCTGATTTTTGAAATAGTGGTAGTAGTGGTGGCACTTTCAATGCAAAACTGCCAGCATTATTGTACTCAACATGCAATATGACTCTTGAGTATGCTTGTATGCTTCACAGCTCTCCATTTTGCTTCATTTTCCTGTTTTCAGTTTCAAGTTCAGTCTGTACAGTACAAAATATAATAATTTTTGTCATTTTGACATATTGAAATTTCTGTCCTTTAGGTGGGGCATGACTGAAAATAACTGAGGACAGGACCAATGTGCTATGTTATGGTGCTGTTGGAGATTAATTTAGCCTATATACACACAAAGACAAAACGCTCATCATTTCCAAAACGTTGTCTGTAAAGATTGAGCTAGTTCAGTGGACCACACTTTAGGCACCCCTACTTTTTTGGATTTTCATTGTAGTATGTCTTGTGGCATCAGCTCTTTGAAGAAACTACAATTCTTTTTGGCATGTTGACATGGGTGATGGATGGTGGTTGAGGGGAGAGAGGTTGCGGAACAACAATAGTTCTAACGAGCAGCGTTTTTGGAGGTGCACGTCTGTGGAATTCAGATTTGTCCCTTTTTTTGAGGCAGCAAAGGCAGATTTTGAGCTACATAACGTACAATAATCACTGTTGGGTGAGCAGGCGCATCACTGCCCTTTGACACTCTCCCTCTACCTGTCACTCAATCTGTGAGCACTGCAGGGTGAGGAAAGTCGGTGTACGTGCATGCGCTCATGGTACCTCTGATCAGATTTTGGGGACTGGGCTCCTGGCTGAAACTTGCGGGTTGTGTGCCTGGAGAGCGACCAGGTGTACGGACATATTTTGCGGTCAAAGTGCGTGCCTGTGGGCACCGATATAATTCACTTTTTTCCCCCTAATATTCTCACCATCGACCAGCAAAGTCCCAAACATCGACTGGTGGCTTGTGATCGACGGGTTGGTGACCCCTGCATTATAGAGTATTGTCTGCTAGAAATGAGCACCTACTGAATCTATCTTCTTTATTCACAGTACTGTGTTTTTGCGGATGAAACAAACCCTGTATGAAGTCACGATACCATCATAATAAACTGCCAAACATTCAACAGTAGTCATTATTAAGAGAAAGCTAGCCATCACCACCACTAGCAGTATTATAGTAAGGTATATGAACCTTGATCTTACTAATTTGCACTACATTAATTTCACCTTGTCTCGGATCTTCTGCTCCATTTGAAAGCTAAAGCAAGGCATAAGATGTGCTTTGTGGTATGTCAGTGCATGACAGTGTACAACAGATGCACGTCATGGTGTTCAACTTGCTGTTTAGCCACATTTTTTACATTTTGTTTTCCATCTTTGTCTGCTGCTGTAAGCGCATTGGTGATGTAAGCAATTCCTCGAGGCAGAAAGAAATCCTTGATTATTTTTGTAAATGAGGTACTCTCATTATTTGAGGAAACACTTATTTAGATTAGTCGACTATTTGAAAAAATAGTTGAAAGATTAGATGTAATACTTACTAATACTTAAGTAATTTAGTAGTATAGCTAGTTCTAACTTCAAGGCAAGGCTACATTTTTATCCGAACTTTAGCTTCATTTTCAGTTAAGGTTGGAGTACATCTTCTGTTAACGTCTTCCTGGCCAATGTATATTGGGAGGGGAGTTAAAGCAAGGAGGTAGCTGCTTGTTGATAATGAGGTGTGCCGCCACTACAAGGATCTGCTGAAGAGCCCTTAGGCCAGTAAACTAGACACCTCATTTCTCATCCCGTGTACGCAGTCAGAACCTGCTAAGTACCCATTTCTGGGGCGAAGAGGAGGCCGCATACAATATTAAAGTGTACAGGACGTACAACAACGTGCATTGAGTTGTTAATTTGGTCATGTCGCCATTTGTTGTTACCAATTTGCGGCTAGCTTTGTTTTGATGAAACCTACCATAAATCCCGGTGTATAAACCGCTACGTTTTTCTTGAACTTTGAACCCTACGCCCTGTATAGCGTTGCGGCAACAATGTTGCTAAATTCTAATGTTGTGGCATGTCGTTTACTTCAGAACTACTACTAATTATTTACATTTTTTGGCACTAGCAAGTTAGTGAGGAAACGGTAGATCTTTCTTTGTCACGAGGCAATCTCAAGCTATCACTGCACTTACAAAAAGCCCAACAAACCATTCGGAAGTCAATATATATAACAGTATAACAGTCTGAATAGTGTGTCATCTTGCAAATAACACTAAACTCATCACACCGCAACTCAAAAGGTGTACTTGAGAAATACGTATACAGACATGTACCATTTCAAGGACAGACAAAAAAGCCTTTTATGTTTTCCTATACAAAATTGCTTCTGAACAACGCGTTCACTGGGGCACTGCGATGACGCCAGCTTCCCTCTGGGTTCTGTGCTCCGACCTCCTCTGGCCTTCTCCACCATTTTCAGTGCTGCTTGTCCTCCAATGAATACTTTGCTCAGACAAAATGCATTATGAGAAAACTTTAAAATATAGATTTTTTTTATTTTAAACTTTTATTTGTAGATGCTTGGATAAATATCAGGTACACATTTTGAGTGTTATGCTGCTCTGTAATTTTGGTGTTTGCAAGGTGTGTGTGTGTGTGTGTGTGTGTGTGTGTGCGTGTGTGTGTGTGTGCGCGCGCAGTATATACACAAATAATATAGCGCAAACTTACTGATTGTCATAGTGGGTCTAATCTATGTTTTCACTGCCCCTATTTAGCCTTTTTGTAATTGTTTGCTCTATATCAGGCACAGCGTGTTGGATTTACACTTTGCCTGCCGGATTAGCCCAGAGGTCACACCATAACCCTTGACCTTGAGTGCACGAATGATGGTGTCTGTGTGTTGTGTTTTGGCTCCTCGGAAGAGTGGATGGGGTACAGTAGGCCCACCAAAACAGATACGTTTGTCAATGTAGACATAACACAAACTTTTAGTTTTTGTAATGTCTCAGAATTAGGTGTATATAAGGACAATGGTACATGTATTTGCTCCTGGACCTGTCACGATTACTAATTTTGCTGGACAAGAATTTAATTTTTTGAATTTCTCATGAGTATTTAATAGGTTTGCTCCGATCATCCGATACCAATACTATTACCGAAATGTACAGATGGATTAACTGTACATTTTTCAATTTATATATGAAGAGTGTTAATGGCAAGGGACATCGTAAGACAATTCCAAAGCCCCCTGTCAAATAGGTAATTGTTAAAAAATAAACATTTGGGCAGATTGTTTTAGGGGTATTTTGGCTTCACTTGTGTCAACAGTTTTTTTTCATTTGACACAAACCTGAACCTATTTTACTTAAAATGGGTTTCAAGTTTAAAAAAATTTTAAAAAAAGTTTTAAGGTGTAGCGGCATTTATTTTGTTGCGTTGTTTGTGTTCTTCGATGCTGCACAGAAAAGACCTGTATATATACAGTATATTTCCTTTTGGTTAGAAGTTGATGGTGTCGATGTCTTAGTATTATACATAATCCATAATAAATAAATAAATAGCATTAGCTGTTACATTATATCATCACCACCACCACCACTCACTCCATCTGCTGGAAGTATGTGGGAACACAACCCGGTCCCTGGGCCAAAAACGTTGGGGACCATTGACCTATAATACAAAGCTAAGATAATGATGGTGTGACCTATATACGGAGTGTGTGTATATACTGTGTGCGTGTGTGTGTGTGTGTGTGTATACTGTTTATATGTATGTGTGTGTATATATACATACATATATACATATACATACATATATATATATATATATATATATGTAAGTATTCAAAAAAATTAGAGGAACACTTTGAAAACACATCTAAACGGGGGGAAAAATTATCTTGAACCCCAAAAATGAAAGTGAAAAAATGATGCAGCAGACTAGTCCATTTTGCCAAAATGTCATTGTAGGAACTCAAAATGATTCTCAGTAGTTTGTGTGGCCCCCACATGCTTGTACGCATACCTGACAGTGTCGAGGCATTCTCCTAATCAGACGACAGATGGTGTCTTGGGGGATTTCCTTCCAGATCTGGACCAGGGCATCACTGAGCTCCTGGACAGTCTGAGGAGCAACATGGTGATGCTGGATGGACCTAAACATAATTGACTAATATCAAAATTTGTTTGATGATCTGAAACATTTAAGTGTGACAAACATGCAAAAAAAATCAGGAAGGGGGGCTAACATTTTTTCACACCACTGAATATGCTGTATAATACATCTATGGAGGTCATATCAGGCCATACGTTTATGCCTACAAAACCTGTAGAGTCAACTCTGTTTTGCCTTTGCAGGTTGCTCCGTTGTGGTTTCCTGTATTGACTGAGTGTATGTGTGTGTAGATAGTCTATAGGAAATGTGGCTTTTCCCTCTCAGTTGAACACATTTGATCACCATTTATGCTACATACACACATTCGAAGAAGCCCTTTAGGATGGAAATGCAAAACAAGGATTCTTCTTTCTTTACTCTCTGGAATCTCTCATTCCACTTATCTTGCAGTATCCTTTCCCTCCCTCCCTCCAAAATGCATTAGCTAGCTGAAGCATCTGTCTTTTGCTGTGGGAACCTTATTGATCGACCTCCTTTTTACAGTGATACCACATCCTGGCCCTCACAGCCAATCATCTTTCTTGGAATTCTTCTTCTGATCTCACAAAATCCCTTCCCAGTGGGTGCACAATCTTTGCTTGTTGCTGATTTGTACTTGCTCTTCAACGTCTGACTACAAATAATTGCTGAACCTGTGTTTAGGAACAAAAATGTTTTTTACCACCATCCTTTCTCTGCAGAATCCTTTCTACGAGAACTATTACCGCTAAATTAGCACCACATCACACAGTTGCAGGGACAACACGTCCTCACTCTTAGAAAGTCATTTTCTTGTAATTGGAAGAATTTATACTGGTTAGCGATATATAAAAATTATCACCCAACCATACTCTGAATGCTGTCAACCATGGACTACCAGTATTGTAATTTAGGAGGTTTCAGATTCTTGCACAATACTAATTGTATTGGGCCAACTCCTGTTTGATTCATGGTAGCAACGTAGTAATCTAATGTAAAAGCAGGTTGGCAATGTGTTGTTTACTTGTACAGCCAGCTCGCTTATAGTTTTTATTTTCTCTTCACGCTTCAGGAAGTTTGGGGAGCGCCCTCAGCCACAGCGCCTAACCAGGTGAGCGTGCACACACACACATACACCCACACACTTGCTCTCGCCACCTACATGTTGTGTAAACCCGTTTCTTGGGTGGGAATTTACTCTTTCAGATTTTGGACAATTTTGCTAAAAGTAATACTTTTAATTCATATTAATATTATTACACAATAATATGGTTTCTAGCGCTGCATAATAGTGGCTGGATTTGAGTTTTGGACTCAACCCAATGGTTTTCATGTACCCTTTATAGTCAGTGTGTGACTGCAATGTGTGCAATGCCTGTGTGCCGCTTGTGTGCGTGCGTGTGCTTGCAGGCTCATTGGCAGTGTAAATGTGTCATGCATTGTATTTCCAGTCGAGTAGCCGTCCTGACAGGGCTTCCCCTTAAAAAGCCCCCGCAGGACAGCCCTTTAGCCGCTTTGCCGCCTGACTGAAAATGATAGTGCTGTAAGGTGTGAGGAAGTGGGTCGAGTGCTCAGGCAGGAATCCATCAACTGAGATGTGTGGATGAAAACTACGCTTGTGTAGTTTTTGCACACATCCAAGCTTGCAAGCTACTTTTAAATTTCAGTCCGAATGCAGGCACATCAGATACTATCTTTCTTGTATCTACTTTCATTTATGTCCAGCTATGCACTATGTTGCTGCGTGGTTCCTATAAGTTTCAGCCTGCCATATTTAATATCATTGTCATTCTCTCTTTATCCACAAGAATTTGATTAGAATGCTGAGGTATGAACAACATTTGCCAGCTTGTAAAAGATGACGGAATCTCCACCAGGCCCACTCGGTTCATCCGATGACAGCATATTCGGTTTCATTTGATTGTTGCCGCATGTGAGGTTTTAGCCATTGAAATATTTTACTGGGTGCACTGAGGTGAATGTTAGCACTAAAAATGGCATCAGGGACGACAGTAATATATAAGAACCTGCTGTGAGTGAAAGCATAATTGTGTAATAGAGGCCACTGTTGTTATTGGGAGGGGGGCCAACCATACTGGTCTGGAATGGCTGCCCATGGCTGGTACTTACTTAATATTGAATTATGTCTGTGAAATGAAGCTGGCCCAGATTGCTTGCTCATTTCCCGGATGAATTATGGAGTATCACTTTTCTGTACATTCCGTATTTGCAGTGAAGCTTTGCAAATGTTGGTTTGTGCAGCAATCGAATGAGCTGTTGATGGTGGAATAGTTTGCAGACACCGCTCAGTGTCTCCCTCTACAGCAATTACTACTATAGCAATACATTTATGGGCATGTTCCTTTGCAAAGTTTAGGAGTTTATAGACTTTGATCCGCCGTGTGTGCGCGGCAGTGTGTCTACTCGCTATAAAAGTCCAACGCAGTACATACCTGAGCCGATGCTTTGCTGCACCATGTTCAGGGTGGCAAGAACATGGTGGGTTGTCAAAACACCGCTAATGGTGAGGGAGGTAGCAATAATGTAAAAAAAAAAAAAAAAAACGCTGAAGTAGCAGCAGATGTGGTCGTATCTGCTGGAGACTCTTAGGCAGAAAATGCACTGCTAATACAGTATTTATGACCTGAGAATACAATGACCTGGATGAATGATAATATTCACAGGCATGTTAGTTAGTTAGTTAGTTAGTTAGTATCCGGATCAATTCAAATTAACGGAAAGAAAAATTTGGGAAATTCTCAGGTGGATGTTTATATTTCAACATCATTGATTCGCTCATTTTACTGTCAATCAAAAAGGGATTCCGCCTCATCGTCATGCAGAAGCCGAGCATCTGGGCCAGCCAACTCCCTCACAGACTCCCAGTGATGCTCAGTGTCCAGTGGGTGTGAAAAGGCCCAGCTTTTATCCAATGGCCAATGCTTCCCCATCAAAGTCAATATATGCTCAGAGTCCGACTGTGTAAAAAAAAAAAAAAAAAAGTGGCTTTATTAAAACTCAGATGAATAGGAATGAAGTTGTGTCAGTTATCTGTGAGAAGTAGCTTTTTCTGAACAAATGATGAAGGTATTCAAGTGCATATTTAGGCAATGAAATGTACACAGAGCATTACATATTTCACCACTTTTTTGAGACATTTTAGGTGGAGCTTCCCTTGCAGTATTAGACCAATTGCCACTGGGCAGCGGTGCTGTTCAAGATCCTGCTTTAAAGCTAAGCATTGTGATACTGCAACATAATGAGTGGCTATGAAAGAGGACAGTAAAGCTTACACAAAAATATAAAAGTAAAATTAAAAAAAAACAAATGCTTTTTAAAAGGGTTCAGGGGTTTGCTGGGATCACTTCAGTGACCAACAATATTTGAAATTTTTAGGTAGTACGGCTGTCATTTTTTGTTAAACTTGGACAACAAGCCCAAATTAATCAACAGAGCAGGGTGGGTGAGCCTCAGCTGTCACTTTGAACAAGAACACAGTCACTGCTAATTTCCCAATCCATTTTGAGCTAGATAAACTAAAGTTTGCATCTGCCTTCTTGCTCTTTGGCCCACTGCCCTACCTCTCCCCTCTCTCTCTCTCTTTCTTACTTTCTCTGAGAGGCCTTTTGCTTACCATAACAAAGGCCCAGTCTAACCCGAGCGTGCGGCTCCGTGTTGTGAGGCAGAGTGAGACGCACTAGCGTGTCAGGTGTCACTGACATCTGTGCATGAGCAAAGAGTGCGCTGGTGTCTGACAGTTGACCAAAAACATTCTTTCACCTTCTTTGAGCACCTTCATTTTAGCACGAGTGGTGAGAGAAGCCACTTTGCTGCCCCTTTTTTCTCTTTTGACCTCTTTCCGCTCCCAGGAGATAGACAACGGGCTCTCCATGTCTCCTCCCAAGACGCTTCTTCTCTCTTAACCGCTTAACCCCCCACGACCACCTTACTTGCTGAGCCAGTCATTAACGGTTTAGTTCTCCCCGCCCCCTCCATCATTGACGGGACCCAGCTGGAGGGAGCAAGTGTAGCTTTTTTGGTCGCTGAGACATTGAAGGGGGTCAGTGCGAGTGTACAGTATGCACATTATCTTGTTAATTGTCATTTTTTACATCGCCTGTCTACACTGATGTAGTTCTCCAAACCCTTATGCTCCAACACAGAGATTACAGATTACAACTAGCCTGTTGATGAACAACCCCTCTCACACACACACCCACACCCCCACCCACACACACACGCGCCCCCCTCTCACCCCTGTTTTGCTGTTCCAGAGAAGCCATGAGAAACTACCTGAAGGAGCGAGGGGACCAAACTGTCATGATCTTGCATGCAAAAGTTGCACAGAAATCCTATGGCAATGAGAAAAGGTAAGTGGCCTTGACAGGCCTTCTCCATTTAAATAATAATACAATAATGTAATGTCAAATTTTTGCTAAGCTACATGTTTGCGTCACTACCATATGCGAGTGTTTTATATTGCTCTAGAGTTCAAAGTATGTCCACAATGCAAAGTAGGAGACGTTATGAATCTTGAAATGTATATAATCACACAGATTATGAAATCCAGAGGTTTTCTTTGCATTACTGTTTGATATAACCTGGTGATAGTGTCCCCTCTGCTGGTGAACATTGGAAGAGCATGTTGGAGCATGTATACAGGAATAACTCTGTTTGCTCACGCATGTAAACGGGTTATTCCAAATGTTCGCGAAACCAGAATATTGACCATAAACCCAATATTGACTGGATGTATACATAGTCTCTGAGCTTGCTTTTTTATTGGCCCTTGTATTGTAAAAATAAAACATCATTATTAATACGATTTATTGTTAGATATTATACAAATTTAAATTATCAGTTAATACAAAGTTAAGATGTTTTGTTCATTAAGTTTAGCAAACACTATTAATAAAATGTAGAAATAGTCTACTTTTGGGTGGATTTTCAAGATAAACCTAAATGCACGATAATCTCTACTGGTTAACTTCATTTGGCCTTCGCTAAAGTTGTAAATGTACATGTCCAAGTGTTCCACGTTTTCACTGTCTATTACCTGGCAAAATTCACAAACTTGTTTGATCCATCATAAACCAACCATGTTGTTCACATGTTGATGTTCAGAGGCCAAGATCAAATCTAACAATTGATGGATGGATGAAAATGGATGGATGGAAGATTTTACAGTATACCTTTCTATGGGAACTGTGGGAAAAATACCTGTTCCTTGTCAGAGAATAGCAAGTTTTGCATAAAGTTGTGTATTGGATATTATGTGCATTCAAAAATTTAGAGAAGCTGAAATTAAATTCATGTGGTATTGTTGTTAGTGCAGGTGAACACACCTAGATTGGCTTGGTTTCAGCATGTTTAATGTACAACATGTGTGTACATGGGTCCTGCATCTTTAAATGTTTCTTAATGCAGCCCTCGTTGGAAAATGTTTGGACACCTCTGCAGTATCCAGTGACACAAGTGTGTAGAGGCTTTTAAAGTGACAAATTTATGGATGCTTGTGTGCAGGTTTTTCTGCCCTCCCCCTTGTGTGTACCTGATGGGCAGCGGCTGGAAGAAAAAGAAAGAGCAGATGGAGCGTGACGGCTGTTCCGAACAAGAGTCACAACCTTGCGCCTTCATAGGCATCGGCAACAGCGACCAGGAAATGCAGCAACTTAACTTAGAGGGAAAGGTACAACACCATTACGCTGTGATTGACGCCATTTGTGAATGCCCTAATCTCATATGAACGTCCACTTCCATCCCAGAATTATTGCACAGCCAAAACGTTGTACATATCTGACTCCGACAAAAGAAAGCACTTCATGTTGTCTGTCAAGATGTTCTACGGCAACAGCGCCGACATTGGTGTCTTCCTCAGCAAGAGGATCAAGGTCATCTCCAAGCCCTCCAAAAAGAAACAGTCCCTTAAAAACGCAGACTGTAAGTTTGACTTTCTTGATCTTGTTGTTGTTGTTGTTGTTGTTATCCACCAGGGCAATACAGCTTCCCTGGTCCCGGATAATCTTGGTCAGAAGTTCTTAGATGGTTCTGAAACTCACTTAATAAAACAGTTTTGTCATAATGCTGTCATTGATTAACAACAATGACATAGGACTGAAATTAAGTGAAACACCCCCAAGCAAGTTTTCTGAAACGACGCCATCTTGGCTGTGACGTCACTGCCAGAATACGTTTTGGGAACCATTTTCAAGCACGTGCAGCCATGAACTCACAGCAAAGCCATGAAAGTGACATATTCACAACAATAACATAGTAATAACATTTACTGCTATTCTTTTGTGTAAACCATGTTATAACACACACAAAAATGGCCACAAGTATGTTTTGATTGTCAGTGACACAGATGGCTGCAACTTAGCACTGGAATGGAACCCTATACTATTATTCTAAGATTCCTAGAATAGATTTAGTAATTGGTAATGTGGACTTCCCAAAACTGACAGGTTGACTGCAAGATAGGCTAGAAAGATGAGTAACAACAATCTATGTTTCCATGCAATTCACGTCAAGACCACTTGTGCGCGACGTTGGCAACCATATTTGCACCTGCACACAAAGAACTAGAGTCAACACAGCCAAAAATTTTTAAATGATTAAATATATAAATATTTGAGTTCACATCTTACACAGGAAATATGCCATTTAATGTTTTAAATGTTATTTTTTAAGGCAGAAATAAGAAGATTAACATGTCTGAAACATTTTTATATAAATGTATTTTGTTTTTTTAAATGAACTGCCATTTTTTAAACATTAAAACACACAATGACATGTCCCAAGTGCATTGTACAGGAATTTATTATTGCATATTATGAAGGAAATGAATAGGAATATGATAACAGCATGAATTTAAAAAAAAATTAATTAAAATTAAATATCAAATTTGCACTAAATAAGACCACAAAATCAGATATTTCTCTATTAACTAAGCATGTATCAAGGAGGAAAATGAGTAAAATATTTTACAATTGAGGTTACATTGTGTGCGGGGTACACCCTGGACCGGTGACCAGTCACTCGCAGTGCACATATAGACAAACAATAATTCACACTCACATTCATACCTTTAGAAAGTCGCAAATTAACTTAACATGCATGGTTTTAAAATGTGGGTGAAAACAAGTTTACCCGGAAAACCCACGCACGCACGGGGAAAACATGTAACAAAAACATTTGTGGAAAGTGTTGCTATTTTACATTACACTGATGATATCATTTGTGAATCAAATTTATTGCATATAACTGCAAATAAATTCATAGCCTTGGTATCAGTCCCAAAGCATCATAAACAGCAATATTTTTGTGCGTATGTGTACTAGTCAGAATTTCATGAAAATTTTCATAGATGAGGCACCTGGTCTGTTTGCCTGCATATCATTGTGTGGAATCGAGTGCCCAAACAAAGAATCTCACACATTAGTGTTGTTGTGTTAATTATTGATACACTGCATGAGTCCAACTGTGTTAGTAAGGTGTCTTTATTACAAAACGTTTGTGCTCCCACCTGGGCGTCATTGCCCCCCAGCTCCGTCGCCCTTGTATGGTGTTATCACCTTTTGACTCTGTAGTTCTTTGTGCAGATTTTTGCTAACCAACCAAATTACACTACAGGCCTCTGCTTTTTTATTGAGTACGGCTGCAAAATAACCCATCATGGGGCCAAAGAAAGTTGCAACTGTTAGTACTTTGATATAGAAGATGATAAACACTATTACATTTTCAGAACTAACTTGTACCAAAAGACGCAGGTGTCGTAGGTGTGGATCTGCCCTCCCTCTCTCTCCAGTCCTGGCCAACAAGATAAAAAAAAAAAAAAAGTAAAAGTTAGATTAAATGTTAATTTGTCCATTTCATTAATCATTTATATGCATTTTTTGGCGTTTGTAACAAATTAATTTTTTACATTGTTGTATATCGGAAATTTGTTTGAGTTTTTGTACTATCCAGTTTTGGAGATACCCTTTGCAACGGATTAAAAACAAAAACCGAGGTGTCACTGTACTTATGTGAGTACACATCGATAAGTATACTGTGTACACTGTTCACACTGTACACACTAGTTCCTAAATGCCAAATTTTGACACAAACATTCTATCCCAAAGCCATTACTGTTGTCGTGCACTTATTGGAAATGACATATTTATCAGTTAGTGTTTATTCTTCTTCTCTTCTGGTCCTTCTGGGGAGGAAGGTTCAGGATGTAACTCAAATGTGCCACTTTTGCTCTACAGTATGCATCGCGTCAGGCACCAAGGTGGCGCTGTTCAACCGGCTGCGGTCCCAAACGGTCAGCACACGCTATCTCCACGTGGAGGGTGGCAATTTCCACGCCAGTTCACAGCAATGGGGGGCCTTCTACATTCACCTGTGTAAGCTGGTCAGGTGTTAGATTTGCTGGTCGGCGAGATGTTCTTTACACATGTACTACAGCTAAATAGTGCATCTTCAACCGTCTTATTATTGATTGATTATTATTGAGTGATTAGTCGCTTTGAGCAACTGTGTGATCCTTGCAGTGGATGATGAAGAGTCTGAAGGAGAGGAGTTCACTGTGAGAGACGGTTACATCCACTATGGACAGACAGTCAAGCTGGTTTGTTCAGTCACTGGCATGGCACTACCCAGACTGGTAAGAAAGAAAGCCATGCCCCTTCTCGTCTCCTTTCAGAGAGATTAAATGGTTTTTCTTCGCCTCCATCAGATCATCCGTAAGGTGGACAAGCAGACGGCCCTGCTAGACGCGGATGATCCCGTCTCCCAGCTCCACAAGTGTGCCTTCTACTTGAAGGACACAGAGCGCATGTACCTGTGCCTTTCACAAGAGAGGATCATTCAGTTTCAAGTGAGTGTCATACATACCTCCAATAACATTGTCCTCTTTTCAAGTCTATGTCAGTCACTTACTCCTACTTCTTGTCCTTTGCTTCCAGGCCACTCCATGTCCAAAAGAACCAAACAAGGAGATGATCAACGACGGCGCCTCCTGGACAATCATCAGCACCGACAAGGCCGAGTACACCTTTTATGAGGGCATGGGTCCTGTCCAATCGCCTGTCACCCCTGTGCCTGTGGTTGAAAGCTTACAGGTTAAACGCCTTTTTTTTTGGCTTCTGTTGTTTTTGTGAATGCTGACAAACATCACATTCAACACTTTCTGACCAGATTACATTTAAACAGAACAACAAAAGCTGTTTTTCAACAGTTAAACGCATCATGTAAAGGTCATTCAAGCAAAGGTATAAAATGTATCTGCATTTTTTATGACTCGGGTAAATAAAAGTCTTTGTCCCGTCTTGTTTTTGTCATTGCAGTTTTCTTAAAAGTAATGTTAAAATATTATCTTGTTCTCGTGAATGTAATATTGTGTGTCGTGTATCGTGACACCACAAATAAATGAGCTCATTAATGTTAGGCTATTTAGTCTGTTTTATAAAAGAACAATATATTCATGTGTTCTAAGTGATATATTGCCTTGAATTACTTCTATGGTGATCTGGCATTATATACCTATACAAAATATAATAAAATGAAATTGACCTTCTTGGTGTTGTGGCAGTAATGGTAGGGGAAACACTGAGGATGTCTTAGATGTTGTTGTGTGTTCGTGTGCAGCTCAACGGTGGTGGGGACGTCGCCATGCTGGAGCTGACGGGACAAAACTTCACTCCAAATCTACGAGTCTGGTTCGGCGATGTCGAAGCCGAGACCATGTACAGGTGTGCCTTGTCGCCATCTTGCAACCAGATGTTTTTTTCCCCATGAAAGCCCCTGACTGTTGTGTCTCCTCAGGTGTGCAGAGAGCATGCTATGTGTGGTGCCGGACATCTCCGCCTTCTGTGAGGGCTGGCGCTGGGTTCGGCAGCCCGTCCAGGTGCCTGTCACGCTGGTGAGGAATGACGGAATCATCTACTCCACCACACTGACCTTCACCTACACGCCAGAGCCCGGGCCAAGGCCACACTGCAGCGCGGCTGGTGCCATTCTGCGGGCCGGCGGTTCTAGCCTGCTGAGGGACGGTGGAAGCCAGGAGGGCGCCTCCGTTTACGCCCCTAGTGCTGCCTCTGGCACAGGAGTCACGTCCTCATCTGCCGCCGCGGCCGTGGTCTCTTAACACCCGATTCCATCTGCCTTGACAGCAACTATACCGCCGGGTTTGGAACGACTTTGAGGAAGAATCAAACTGCTGAGTTTCAATTTTGGAGAGAAAAATTAGTGGGATAAAGGAAGAAATGTGGGGGGATCTGAAGGAGGAGCGACATCATAAAGCTTGACGGGACAAAGCGGGACAAGCTCCCACCTCCCCTGCGGTGACTTTGGGGACCTGCCGGGATCCAGTCCTGGTGCTTTGGAATGTTCCTGCAGAGCACCAGCATCTTTCCACAGTTGTCACAATGGATCCACCACAACAATACATCCAACGCGCCCCCCGCCCCAAAAAACTAACAAGAGTGCTAAAGTGGAGTGAATATTTTTGCACTGCCCTCCTTCCATGCTTCCATACTTCCCGGTGATGGATGTATTGTTGTCTGAGGACGCAGAGGGACACACAACGTGGCGGTGACGTCGTTTTTATGGACCAATGATCTTGTATAAGCTTTAGTAAAGGTACATTTTTCTCCATACCTTTTTTGTATTAAACATATAGTACACTTTTGTTACCAAATAGTTTGTATTCTTCCTCTGATCTTGCTTGCCCCCCTCACCCCCCAAAGTCCGCGAAGATTTTCATTTTGTGTAGTCATGGGGGGGGGGACCTCAGAGGGCCTGTTTTTTATTATCATTGGTTTTTATGAAGTCTTTAAAAGAAAGAAAAGCTTTAAGCAAAGCCTCTGCCTTGCCTTTGCCAATATGTGCGCCACGTCTCCGTCGGAATTGTCCATGTCACGGAGCGTCCAAGCGGTCTTGTTGTTGGACGGCCTTAGCGTCACGTCATATCATTTTAGTGTCTTCCAGCGGCGTCATTAGCGAGTCAATGTGGCCTTACTGACAACTTCAGTTACACACAAAAAACACGAGAACTTTCGTTGTGAGCTAGAGCTTCTGCTCGCCTTCTTTTGATTTCCACTGCTGGTACTTCGCACGAGCGCCTTCCTTTTTCTAACGCCACCAACAAAACACGGATCCATGCCGATGGAGTGCAAAAAGGCCTTCTTCTTTGTGTATTATCAAACATTTACACATAGCAATATTGTACAGCTCATCACTTTGTTCACCTGAGCACTACGAGTTCACCAGCCAGAGTTTGCGTGTGCGTGTGTGTGTGTGTGGGTCATCGTGTAATGGATTATTGAGTTAGACTCACTCCATTAGCATCAAAATACTCCAAAAGGCTGAGAAAGAAAAAAACTTGACAATTGAAGGCAATACTAATCAGCTTACAGTCCAACTGTAACTTGAATGTGTTAACTTTATCTTCTCTCACAACAACATAAAAAAAGGTTTTGTTCGATCCCTTTCAGTGGGGAAAAAACACGATTTAAGTTGATATGTTTTATATTGTAATATTTTAAATTATTGGTACAAAGTTTCCCCTTGTCTGATGTGTAAAAAAAAAAAAAAAAAAAGTGCTTTATTGCCTGCGCTGCCTCGGTCCGCCTGGGTTTTGTTTTATTTAGATTTTGAGAACAAAAAAGGCTACTTCCTGTCTGGCATAGCGACAGCAAATCTTTACAAACCCTTTACTGGCCAGGTTAGAGGTTGTGCAATCTTGAAACTGTAGATGTTATTTAACAGAAAGTCTTGTCTCTTTTCTAACTCTGTGTTTGTTGTTTGCATTGCCCGCCATCTCTGGGATGTCTTTGGGTTGTTTACATGCTGACCCTCCCTTAGTATCATCTTTATCATCACAGAGTTCAAGGGCACACTTTGACCTTGACAACCTGAGCTGGTTTACACTTCTTTAAAGGGACGTGAGCGTTGCAGAGTGTTGGAAATGTTACACACAATATCTGGAGTTGTTTTGGAAAATGTTTTTTGTACTCTTCTGGAAGCAGCTGTCATGGTTTTGTTAAAAGAGCTCTGAACAATATTTGTGTCCTGGAGAAATGCCAAATGTCTGAACATATACAGTAGGTGTCATGCACTGCACAGTGAGAGGCAGCTTTAAACCTTTTTTCTCCCTCTGTCGCGCTCAGCCTTACTTCTTCAGACTATTTGGGCTGTTTGCACTGTAGAGCACTAACACACCATCACTGTCTGTGTGTGTTCTTCTCGTTCTGGTTATCGTGGTAGTAGTAATAGTATACTCCTTGCGCAAAAGCTAGTTTGTAACATTTAGCAATAACGTCACAACAAGGGGACTGTTTTGTTTTTTAATAGCATAGTTTTTGTACATATTTCAGCTCCGGTTCATTCTCCAGTCTGTCATTAAAACACAAAATATGTCATAAAAAAGAGAATAAAACGTGTTATAAAGTCTCATTTTGTATGTATGTATATGTATATACAGTATATATATATATCTAGTATATATATCTACATATATATTCACAGTATATATAGCAAGATATATATATATCTACATATATATTCACAGTATATATAGCAAGTATATATATATACTATATAGTAATTATATATATATATATATAGTGATGTGGGTTGTTGGGGGCGTGTGCGAGGTGTGGTGAGAGGCATGAGGGACTTCTTCAAAGTTGACAGATCTGTTAGGAACTGTCAGCACGGAAACATTTTCAGGCCGAAACCCTTCAAATCCTTTCAGCCTAGGTGCGCTGAAAAAAAAATTTTTTTAACGGCTTCCAAAGTGGCAAAGTCTAGCAATCCGGGAGGAGCTCAGAGTAGAGTCGCTGCTCCTTCACATCGAGAGGAGCCAGTTGAGGTGGCTCGGGCATCTAGCCTGGATGCCTCCCGGGCGCCTCCCTGGTGAGGTGTTTCGGGCATGCCCAGTCGGGAGAAGGCCCCTGGAAAAACCTAGGACACGCTGGAGGGACTATGTCTCACAGCCTGCCTGGGAACGCCTTGGTGTCCTCCCGGTGGAGCTGGAAGAGGTCGCTGGGAACCGGGAAGTCTGGACTTCCCTACTGAAGCTGCTACCCCCGCAACCCGGATAAGTAGAGCAAAATGGATGGATGGATGGGCTATGGTGAACAAGAAAAACACTACTCTCTGAAAATGATGACATCACTGCGCCTTTGCCCTAACGTAACCAAAAGTGACCTCTGCCGACAAGCCAATCTGAATATTTCGACTGGCATGACTCACTCCAGTCGACATTTTCCTGTTATTTTATTGAATTTTACTCACGGAAGTAATTCCGCAACGTTGTCAACGCGCCCTTCTTCATTTTCACCCAGTGATCCGTTCCCATCTGGATGGAACTCGTTACTAATCTGACACTTTGGAGATGCGATTTTTTTCAACCTGCCCAACAACAAAATCCCAGTCGCATTCTCGTGTGGAGATTGTCATTATTGTTATTAGTGTCATTATTTATGCTTGAACAATGTTGGTGCCAGCAACTCATACACTAGTTTGTACAGCTAGATAAAATTAGTATTAGAGGTTTTTAATAGTGTTTCAAATTAGGGCGCAGGGTTTACAAAATAATCACTGATTCAATGAGTAAACAAGCATAAAAACAAAAGTCCTGCAGTGGTCAGCTGCCACATTGTAATTCTTTGACATTCAGTTATCTACAAGATAACATGGCTGTGTTGCCAAAACAGGCACATAGAAATGTCCTGTACAACTGAAATGATTTACATGACAATCTATGGCCTCATGTTTTCTCTGTAAAAGTCCACAGAAGTGGAAGTTGGAAGAAAAAAGTGTTAGGACCCAAACCAGTTTGCTGCCTTAATGGGGTAGCAGATGACTGGTAGCACAGGACCCTAACCAGTCTACTGCAGAAACGGGCAGCAGACCATAGTGGTTAACCAGTCTGCTGCAAAAGGTAGAAGATCATAGTGGCAGGACACTCTAGTGATAGGTAAAAGCTCATTTATGAGGTCCGAAAAGTCTAGTTTCAGCAAGTTGAATTTTTTTTATTTTGCGTCAGCTGTGGACCAGGCAAAAAAAGGTCATAAAGTGACCAATAGGAAAAGCGGCATTTTATTTTATTTTTTTTACATTTTCAGGTTCTTCAAGACCCCTCATGAATGTGTGGTAGGTTTCTCCCACTTCCTGGACCAGAGAAGTGCAGTTTCAACAACTTGAAAAAAACCCAGCTCCGTAGCTACCTGGAAAAAAGGCCGAACATTGACCTGTTGGAAAAGTGGTGTTTTCTAGACATTTTCAGGTCCTCCCGGAACCTCTGTGGATATGTGGTAGGTTTCTCCCACCTTCTGTACCAGAAAAGTGTAGTTTCAGCAAATTCAACAAAATGAGATTTTACGACAGCCACGGACCTGAAAAAAAATGGCATAAAATTGAAAGGTTGGAAACATGGCGTTTCTTGCCATTTTCAGGTCCTCCCAGGACCCCTGATGAATGTCTTCTTTGTTTCTCCAACTTCCCAGACCAGAAAAGTGTTTCAGCAAATTGAAATTAAGAAATTTGCATTATTCACTTTACTTAGCTGAGACAATTGTTTATTATAAAAGGGAAAAGTTGTGTTATTTTGTTGATATTGTTATTGTGTTGTTGTTTTTATGTATTGTTAAATTGTTCACAAATAAGTATGTTAATTTTTTTGGGGGGGGCCGCACGGTGGATAAATGGGTAGCACATTGGCCTCACAGTCAGGAGGTTCAGGGTTCGAATCTCCATTGGGCATCTCTGTGTGGAGTTAGCATGTTCTCCCCGTGCGTGCGTGGGTTTTCTCCGGGTACTCCGGTTTCCTCCCACATTCCAAAAACATGCATGTTAGGTTAATTGGCAACTCTAAATTGTCCAAAGGTATGAATGTGAATGTGAGTGAATGTTTGTCTATATGTGCCCTCCGATTGACTGGCGACCAGTCCAAGGTGTACCCCGCCTCCCGCCCAAAGTCAGCTGGGATAGGCTCCAGCATACCCACGACCCTAACGAGGATAAGCGGTACAGAAAATGAATGAATGAATATTTTTTTGACACAAATCTTTGTGGTTTGTTCTGATTGTAACCATGACCAACAAATGAAAGTTAAAAATCATAAAAACATTCAATGAGCTTGACAAATGTACGGTAAAATTATATAGAACATTTATCAGTATCTCCCTCTACTGTAGTATCAGATTGATACCACAATTTTCAGTATTGTCCGTCCCAGGTTATTACATGAGAGTGGGGATGATGACAAAAATGACTAATATAAAATGCAAATTAAACCAGACATTTTGGGCCCCTTATAGAAACAATGCAACATATTCAAGTCATAATACAAAAATAATGGAAAAACGTTAATATTATAACACTAATATATAATGCTAGGTGTGACTCTACACAAATATTAAGTTCATGTGGATGAATGTAAATAGGTGAAATTTGGTAGGAAATATACGCTGTATTTTTACAGTAGTCGATATGGAGAGATTGATTAAATGGCTACCCCCGCGAACGAGGATGAGCGGCATCGAACATTGATAGACGGACGATTATATGGCGGAACTAATAAAATGAGCTCTTATTTCCGCCCGGAACGCATGGCTCCAACTGCTGCGATGTTACCGGATGCTAACCCAGAACATCAAACTACACGCTTACAGTTCCTGCTGTAAAACGACGCATTCGTGTTAAAAATGATGGAGGAAAACACCGACTTATCTGTGACGATCGCTCGGCTGGTCCAACGCCTGGCCGGACGCCATTTGCACTCCCAAATAGAGCGGCAAGCTAAGGTGAGAATGTTAGCACGGGGTATTAGCATGCAGCCAACAGTCGCTGGCAGGACTACGCAACGGACTTTCACTTTCACTTTTCTCTCTTTAAATGCCATGTAGGAGTGTCTTCACCAACCGGAGATTAAACTGGAATGTCTGAAAGAAGACGTGCGTAGATTCCTCAAATCAACAGGTGTGACATTGAAATATTATAATTATTTCAAGCAGAGGTAATCAAAGTGCAGCCCGCGAACCACGTTTAATGCCTAGCTCGTTTTTATTGGCCCTCAGCATGTTAATGAATTAATTATTAATGACATCAGATATTACATTCATTCGTCACCCGTAACACCAAGCTAATATATATTGTTCAGATAGCTTAGCTTGGGGGGTGAGAACAAACACACATGCACACGGGAGCAATTTGTCTTGCTGACATGAACTAACAAAAATACTGGAAACGGAATAGGTTCGTCACACGCGCGAGACCTTCGTCACTTCCTCCATGTGCAAACGTCACGTGCTGCGGTAGTTATTTTTTAAGTGTATGGAAATAAATGGTCAATAACCATATTTCACATATGTCATATATTGGGGGGGTTATTTTAATAGTGACTCTTATTAAAATACCTTAACCCAGATGTTTCTATTGCCTTTATTCATGTAGACCAGTGGTTGCCAAACTTTTTTTGCAGCGCCCCCCCTTTTGGAGATAAAATTATTTTCTGCACCCACCCGCCCGAAAAAACTGGTAATAATGAAAAGTGTTTGTGGTAGCTCCGCGATGAGCCTGTCGGCGGCTTGACCATTAAACAGCATTTTGCTTGAGTGGCTGTTTTCAGTTTGATCCTAGTGATTGACCTGTCTCCTTTTAATGCAGTGGAACCTTGGCTAGTGTTGTTATTCCGTTCCAGAAGGTCTGACTGTAACTGAAAGCAATGCTAACAGAATACATTTTTTCCTTGAGAAATAATCTAAATCCAAATAATCTATTCCATAAAGCCAAAAATGTTATTGCCAAATGTTTTTATAGTTTTGCAATTATAGTTTTACATGCGCAAAATCATTGAAAATGCATATAAATACATACAAACGATGAGTGAAATGAATAAATGAACATTTACATGTAAAACTATAATTCTAAAACTATAAATTCATGTTTTGTGAGAATATTTTTGACAGCCAACCACTGACATCATAGACGGGCGACGCAGCAGGCTTAAATTCCCTTCCATTCACTGTTTCCATTAACAGGATGCTAGCAGGGATATTTTCTCATTTAATAATACATTAAGAACACAGTTGGACTCACTCAGTGGCTTAACGACGCAACAAGAGGTGCGCCATATTGTGCGCCAACCGGAAATTGGAAAAAAAAAAATTAGCTTTAAAAATAAAACAGGCAAAATTGTAGCGTTGTTGTTTGTGGGTTTGAATTCGAGCTACTAACGTCTAGTTCTTGTCAACAGGCTGGGAAAGAAAGCTCCAGAATGCAGTGTATAGAGAATTACACATGTAAGTAAATCATTTACAAGACAATGGAGCCCACTTATGTCGACAACTTGTGTAGGGTGGGAGATACTGCAGATTTTGGATTGATCTGCCAAGCCCTACGTCTATATCGACCTTAGTAAATCTAGTGTTAGGTTCTAGTCCACAGTGTTTTTATTACTGAAAAGCACTCGCTTAAGGTCGATGTCGACATACATGGTTGACCTTTTATCTGAAAAATTGTTCGGATTATGTCGACCATTGTTGTAGTATTGTTAACGTCATAATTATTGTTAAGAAGTGACATAACTGCCTAGTTAAAACATGCACACTGTGACTTCCTGTTCAGTGCAAAGTAATCTAAAAAAAAAAAAAGCATGATGTTTTTTTTTCAACAGCAACCTCAAAAGTTTTGTTAATTGCAGTGAGTGAGTGTATACATTTTTTGGGACACCCTGCATATACATGCTGTGTCCATGCAGTAACAGGTATGTTCATGATGACATGTAATACTTCCAGTATTCTGCCGGGGATACAGTGGGGCAAAAAAGTATTTAGTCAGCCACCAATTGTGCAAGTTCTCCCACATCAAAAGATGAGAGAGGCTTTATAATCCAGTGTGACTTAAAGCAACAGTTCCGCTTCATCAGCGGTCCAGTACGGCCACTCGTACTTGCCACCATGTTTGCTGTTTACTAGCCTTCTGTGCAACTGTGCATGCCCAGTGTTTTTTTGTCGGTCCGTCTCGTGTTCTGTTACGCCGCCACTGACAGGTTTGGCATATGTATTACATCTTTTTTCACTTGTTTTGAGTACATACATATGGAACCACATAGTTTCTGAACTAGCTCCATCTTTACAGAAAACGTTTTGGAAAATATGAGCGTTATGTCTTCATGTGGATATAGCCAGGAGAACTTGAACAACTGGTGGATGACTAAATACTTTTTTGCTCCACTGTACATTAAATTACTGCACCAGCTCTGTTAGATATGATTCAGTAAGGTCTTTATGAAATGTCAGTTTTGTCATGAAAAGTTTGAACTCTTTGTACTTTGTTTATATAGTTCTGGGGAGAGGAGTCAGTATCTGACACTGAGGCCTTTTTTGAAGTTAATACACAAGTATTTTTTAATTCTGTCCACTCCCTTGCAAGTGAGACAAAAGCACTGTTTTCCTCATGACCTCCATCCGTCAGCCATGTGCTCCAGCAGCTGTTTACATGACTCTAAAATGATGTTTAACACACAAAGGTTTCCAGTCATTTACTATACATTGATAAAACCCCCAACTGTTTGAAAAACACTTCCTTTACTTTTGTCTTGGTTTTCTACCAGCCAGCTGCCCCCGAGCCACCCGGTGGCCACTGCAGAGCACCTTAAGGAGCCCCTGGCCTACATGCGTAAAGCTCAGGTCAGTCATCTTCTTATCTCCATCGTGACATCACGGTCTTTCTTTCTTTTAACCTCTTGTTTTCAATGTGGAACACTCTGTGCGTGTGTGTGTGCCTTCCATACACAGGCCAGCTGGGAGAGGCGCATACTGAAAAGCTTGAACAGCATGAGCACAGAGTTGGGAGTGCCTCTGGCGCGTATGGTAACATACACACATTAAAGCACTGTGGCTGTGTCTCAAATGAAAAACTTCCATCAGTACACTTTAATAAGTAGTTTATAATGTGTACACTGCGTACATAAGAGCCTAGTCTCCTGTTTGCCCATACTTGTACTTCTACAAGCATGGAATTACACACATTTCCCCATTCATTTACAATAATAAATATTAATAAATAATAATGATAGGTTTATTCATAACTGCAAGCCTGTAGAGGATCCTACACCTTGAGGTTCATGGGACATCACCACACACCAGCAGCTTAAAATACCTGTTTGCGGCTTTTTAATGGCTATTTAGCAGGTGCTCACTTAATTTAATATATTTGTCTAGCAGAAACCTTTCTCATCATGCCTTAATCAGCAAAATCCCGGCTGTCACATGATTCAGCCACAAATACACTCCCGATCAAAATCTTAAGACCAGTTGACAATTACTAGAATTTCTCTCAATCATGAGGGATGCCCGCTGAAACATCTGCATGTAACCAGCCGCCGTCTGACAACTCTGCACCACCTGAAACTCCAGTGTTCCGCTGAATGAAAAAGCACCCCAGATCATGATGGACCCCCCCTTCCACTGTACCGGGTAGAAAACATTTCAGGTGGGCTCTCCTTGTAATGCCAGTAACATTGGAAGCCATCTGGACCGTCAAGGTTACATTTTTTTCTCACTAGAGAATAAAACTTTTTTTACACCTTTGAATTTCCCATGTTTGCTCCCTGGCAAAATTTAAACGGCCCTCGTCTGTGTGGTAATGAGTGGGGTTTTCAACAGGACAACGCTGGAGTTCACAATGCTCGCTTGACGAAGGACTACTTCAGGGAGAATTACATCGCTCTTTTGGACCATCCTGCATGTTCCCCTGATTACACCCCATAGAAAAACATTTTGGGGATGGCAAGTGAAGTTTATAAAAATGGCCATCAGATCCAGACAGTTGATGCCTTTAGTGAAGCCATCTTTGCCACTTGGAACAATGTTCCTACTAACTTCCTGGAAACACTCTCATCAAGCATTCCCAAATCAATTTTTGAAGTGATTAACAAAAACGGTGGAGCTTCTCATTACTGAGTCTTACTGAGAAAATTTTTTGTTCTGGTTTGGAGAGTTTTTTTTTTTTGTCATTTTTGAGCGATGGTTTTAAACTTTTGATCAGCTGATAAACAGCCTATTCCAGTTTAATTGTTGTTTTCAATAAATTACTTTTTAAAAGTGCTTTTTGTGGGCCGCACGGTGGCTGAGTGGTTAGCACATTGGCCACACAGTCAGGAGATCTGGAAGACCTGGGTTCAAATCTGTGTGGAGTTTGCATGTTCTCCCCGTGTGTGTGTGGGTTTTCTCCGGGTATTCCGGTTTCCTCCCACATTCCAAAAACATGCATGTTAGGTTAATTGGTGACTCTAAATTGTCCAAAGGTGTGAATGTTTGTTTGTCTATATGTACCCTGCGATTGATTGGCAACCAGTCCAGGGTGTACCCCGCCTCTTGCCCAAAGTCTGCTGGGATAGGCTCCAGCATCCCCGTGACCCTAATGAGGATAAGCGGTATAGAAAATGAATGAATGAAGTGCTTTTTGTCAAACTCCCCCTTCTTGCTTTGGCATGTTGTAGCTTTACTTGAAACCTCATCAAGATCCAGATGTTGCAAAAGGAAAATTCTAACAATTTTTCAACTGATCTTTGGATTTTGATCAGATCTGTATCAGTGTGATGATCATGCTTAAGTTTTTGTGACTTATTGAATGTTTTTAGATTGATTATTTTTTTAGAGCCACACAAAATACAAAGAACAGAACATATTTTCCAAAATCATGGAAAAGTTATTCAAACATAGGTTGGATAAATTCCTCAATAAGAATGACATCCTGGCTAACAGCAAATACGGACACAGAGCTAATATTTACAAGTCTATGGCACTGATTGAAATCACAGAGGAAATTACGAATGCTATAATTCATAGAAAGTGTGCAGCCTCAGTATTCATGGATTTAACAAAAGTTTTTGATACAATTAATCACAACATACTGACAACAAAATTGGAAAGGTATGGAATCAGAGGGTTAGTTCTGAACTGGGTTTAAAGCTACCTTGCAAACAGGAAACAATATGTAAAGCTAGGAGCATATGCACCTACAAATTTAGAGATATTATGTGGCGTACCACAAGGGTCAATTTTGGGACCAAAATTATTTAACCTATACATTAACGACATCTGCAAAGTGACAAAAGACCTAAAGCTAGTGCTATTTGCAGATGATACCACCGCTTTTTGCTCTGGAGAAAACACACAAGAGCTAATAAGAAAAGTTTCAGATGAAATGATTACTCTAAAAAGATGGTTTGACGGAAACAGATTATCCTTGAATCCAAGTAAAATTAAAATTATGCTATTTGGTAATAGCAGAAGAGATACTTGTGAGAAAATACAAATTGACAGGGAGGAAATTGAAAGGATGAATGAACATAAGTTTTTGGGTGTCATAATTGATGACAGAATGAGTTGGAAACCTCACATCAAAAACATACACCATAAAGTAGCAAGAAATACTTCAATACTGAATAAAAGAAAATTTGTCGCTGATCAAAAATCACCCCAAACTCTCTATTGTTCTCTGGTGTTACCATATCTAACTCTTTGTGTGGAGATATGGGGAATAACTACAAAAGTACACTTCACTCGCTTGATGTACTGAAAAAAAGATCAATTAGGATAATCTATAACGCGGCGTACAGAGAACATACAAATCCACTATTTCAAAAATCACAATTATTATAATTTGCTGGTCTGGACCTTCAAACCGCTAAAATGATGCATAAAGCAAACAACAACCAGTTACCAAAGAATGTCATACAATATTTCTCAACAAGAGAGGAGAAATATGATCTTAGGAATAAACTAAACTTAAAACACAAATATGCAAGAACAACACAAAAAACTTTAGTACTTCGGTATGTGGAATCAAACTGTGGAATGGATTAAGTAAAGACGTAAAACAATGCTCTACAATGAGTGACTTCAAGAAACATTACAAACAGTTGATGTTTACAAAATACAAAGAAGAAGACTTGTGAAATATTGTGTACATCCAAGGTCATATTACTTCATTTTTTGGAGAGTCAATTTTCTGTCTGTTGACTGTCAATGCTGTTTGTTACTATCACCTTTACTTGTACTAGGAACTTTTCATCCTAGTGAGAACATTGTCTGTACAACAACAACGTTGCGTTACAATTGTTATACACCACTCATTACTACTGTATTTCACTATTATTATTATTTATTACGAATATCATTTGTCAATACGTATGTCAGTACATATGTCAATAATTTACTAACCATGGCAAGGACTACTATCTAACATACTGTCACATGACCTTACTTATGCATACAAACTTGGTAACTGCATGTTCAAATGCAATGCATGTTCAAATAAAATTAAACCATTACCATAATCAATATACACATGGTGTATATTTACATATTATATTTATTTTATGTTATAATTATGGGAGTAGAGTAGTTGAAGCTAGACTAAGGGCAAACGTGAGAAATTATGAGCAGCAGTACGGTTTTATGCCAAAAAAGAGTACAACAGATGCAGTATTTGCTTTGAGGATGTTGATTGAGAAGTACAGGGAAGGTCAGAGGGAGCTGCATTGTGTTTTTGTAGATCTGGAGAAAGCTTATGACAGAGTGCCCAGAGAAGAATTGTGGTATTGTATGAGGAAGTCTGGAGTGGCAGAGAAGTATGTTAGAGCGGTGCAGGACATGTACGAGGACGTGTAGTGAGGTGTGCTGCAGGTGTGACAGAGGAGTTCAGAGTGAAGGTGGGACTCCGTCAGGGATCAGCTCTGAGCCCCTTCTTGTTTGCTATGGTGATGGACAGGCTGACGGTCGAGGTTAGACAGGAATTTCCATGGACAATGATGTTTGCAAATGACATTGTGATATGTAGTGAAAGCAGGAAACAGGTCGAGGAGAAGCTTGAGGGGTGGAGGTTTGCCCTGGAAAGGAGAGGAATGAAGGTTAGCCGCAGCAAGACGAAGTACATGTGTGTAAATAAGAGGGACTCAAGTGTGAGGTTACAGAGAGAAGAGATAGTCCAGAGCAATGGAGAATGTGGAAAAGAGGTGAAAAGGCGTCTGCAGGCAGGCTGGAATGGGTGGAGAAAAGTGTGAGGTGTTATGTGTGATACAAAAGTTTTAGCTAAATTGAAAGGAAAGGTGCACAAAACTGTGGTGAGACCAGCAATGTTGTTTGGTTTAGAGACAGTGCCTCTGAGGAAAAGACAGGAGGCAGAGCTGGAGGTAGCAGAGATGAAGATGCTGAGGTTCTCTTTGGGTGTGACCAGGATGGACAGGATCAGAAATAAGCACATCAGACGGACAGCACATTCCATTCCATTCCATTTTCTTTTGCTTATCCGGGTCCGGGTCACGGGGGCAGCAGTTTCAGTAGGGAAGTCCAGACGGGGATCTCTTCCAGCTCCACCGGGAGGACACCAAGGCGTTCCCAGGCCAGCTATGAGACATAGTTTCTCCAGCGTGTCCTAGCTCTTCCCCGGGGGCTTCTTCCGGCTGGGCATGCCCGAAACACCTCACCAGGGAGGCGCCCGGGTGGCATCCGAACGAGATGCCCGAGCCACTTCAACTGGCTCCTCTCGATGTGAAGGATCAGCGACTCTACTCTGAGATCCTCCCGGATGGCCGAGCTCCTCACCCTATCTTTTAGGGTGAGTCCAGCCACCCTACGGAGGAAACTCATTTCTGCCGCTTGTATTCGTGATCTCGTTCTTTCGGTCATGACCCATAACTCATTACCATAGATGAGGGTATGGTCGTAGATCGATCGATAAACAGAGAGCTTTGCCTTCCGGCTCAGCTCTTTCTTCACCGCGACTGTCCGGTACAGCGACCGCATTACTGCTGACGGTGCACCGATCCGTCTGTCGACCTCACGCTCCAACCGTCCCTCATTCGTGAACAAGACCCCGAAATACTTGAGCTCCTCCACCTGAGGCAAGACTTCACTCCCAACCCGGACGGTACAGTCCACCCGTTTCCGACTGAGAACCATGGCCTCGGATTTGGAGGTGATGAGTCTCATCCCAGAACATTTACACTCAACTGCAAACCGCTCCAGTAAACGCTAAAGGTCACAGCCTGATGAGGCCATAAGGACCACATCATCTGCAAATAGCAGAGACGAGATCCTAAGGTCACCAAGCTGGACTCCCTCATCGCCTTGACTGCGCCTAGAAATGTTGTCCATGAAGACAGAATATATTAGAGGTTGTGGAGATGAAGTCAGAGAGGCCAGATTGAGATGGTTCGGACATGTCCATAGGAGAGATAGTGAATATATTGGTAGAAGGATGCTGAGTTTTGAATTGCCAGGCAGGAGGCCTAGAGGAAGACCAAAGAGGAGGTTTATGGATGTAGTGAAAGAGGACATGAAGGCAGTTGGCACAAAAGAAGGGGATACAGAAGACAGAGTTAGATGGAGGCAATTGATTCCCTGTTGCGACCACTGAAGGGATAAGCCGAAAGGAAAAGAAGAAGATATACATATTGTATTCGTAACACTAAATCCAGTTATATTAACACAATATGCAGCAAACAAGATACAGTGAGGGAAAAAACTATTTGAACCCCAGCTGATTTTGTAAGTTTGCCCACTAACAAAGAAATGGTTAATTTCAACACTGAGAGACAACAATGATGTTTCAAAAAGCGTTATACATTAATTTGCATTTCCATGAAGGAAATAAGTATTTGATCCCTTTGAAAAACGTGCTTCAGTACTTGGTGGCAAAACCTTTGTTGGCAATCACAGAGGTCAGCCGTTTCTTGTAGTTGGCCTCAAGGTTTGCACACATCTCAGGGGGGATTTTGGCCCACTCCTCTTTGCAGATCCTCTCCAAGTCATTAATGTTTCGTGGCTGATGTTTGGCAACTCGAGCCTTCAGCTCCCTCCACAGATTTTCTATATGATTAAGGTCAGGAGACTGACTAGGCCACTCCATGACCTTAATATGCTTCTTTTTGAGCCAATCTTTTGTTGCCTTGGCCGTGTGTTTTGGATCATTGTCATGCTGGAATACCCAACCACGACCCATTTTCAATGCCAATGCAAAGGAGGTTCTCACCCAACACTTGCCGGTACATGGCCCCATCCATCCTCCCTTTGATGCGATGCAATTGTCCTGTCCTCTTGGCAGAAAAACATCCCCAAAGCATCCACCTCCATATTTGACGGTGGGGACGGTGTTTTTGGAGTCATAGGCAGCATTCCTCCTTTTCCAAACATGGCGAGTTGAGTTGATGGCAAAGAGCTCAATTTTGGTCTTTCACCCAGTCCTCCTCTGAATCAGTCAGATGTTCAGTGGCAAACTTCAAACGGGCCTGTAGATGGACTTTCTTGAGCAGGGGGACCTTGCGGGCACAGCAGGATTTCAGTCCTTCACGGCGTAGTATGTTACCAACTGTTTTTGTAGTGACTATGGTCCCAGCTGCCTTGAGATCATTGACAAGTTCTTCCCGAGTGGTTCTGGGCTGATTCCTTACCGTTCTCATTATCATTGAAACTCCACAAGGTGAGATCTTGCATGGAGCTCCAGACCGAGGGAGATTGGCAGTTAATTTATGTTTCTTCCATTTGCGAATATATGCACCAATTGTTGTCATCTTCTCACCCAGCTGCTTGGCGATGGTCTTGTAGCCTATTCCAGCCATCCTTGGAAACCTCTGTGGTCTTGGCCATGGTGCAGAGTATGGCACCTGGATTGATTGATTGCTTCTGTAGACAGGTCTCTTTTATACAGGTAACGAACTGAGAGGGCTGCCAATGTCAGCTCGTTACCTGTATAAGATCCACCTGGGAGCTAGGGATCAAATACTTATTTCCTGTATGGAAATGCAAATTAATTTAGAACTCTTTTTGAAACGCATTTCTCTGGATTTTTTGGGGATTGTTGTCTCTCAGTGTTCAAATAAACCTACCATTGAAACCATAGACTTATCATTTCTTTGTTAGTGGGAAAACTTACAAAATCAGATGGGGTTCAAATAGTTTTTTCCCTCACTGTATTACATCTACACACATGTACATGTTTTCATGCCTTGTCCAAGACAATGGAATATTTGATACAAATTGTTTGTGGCTTTTGATAATATATGTCAAATGTATGCTACCTGAACGTTCAGTCTACACTAGCATCCGATACATATTTAATTTACAGTATATGCTCATACATGAGGGGTCTGGTTCTAATTTAAAACAATTGCTATTGTACTGTACAGACTGAAACCATGCTGAAAAAATCAGATGCAGGTCACATATGAGCAAAAAAATTGCAATTGACCAACAGTGTGTGCGTAGCCTTCTTCTTTTCTCCTTTTTAATATTGAGTTGCAACCACACAAGTTAATCTTTCTTCTTCCACTACGTAGTCAAAATGAAGGTGTTTCGACACACTTCATTGCACACTTACCATTTGGGGCTTGAGTGTAACATCTGGGTACTAACAATACACTGCATTTTGCCGTACTTCTTAGTGCACACTCATAATGTTAAGCATAAGCATGGAAGGATGGAAGTGTGCCAATTGAGATGCACCTTGACAACTGCTACAATGACAGCTGCTTTACCATCACATTTTCTCCTGGTGTCACCTTGGTGCATTCATTTGCTCAACTGCAGAGAGTAAGCAGGTGACTTTAAGATTGTTACAGCATTTAATAAGGGGAGGCCTTTATTTATACATATGCAGTTTTAAGTTATGAAGAGTATTTATAAATCAATTAAAGTAGTACTTTTTTTACATTTGTGTATAAAATCATTTACTGTATGAGGCGTGGCCTTGATCAATCTAAATCATAATGACATTTAATGTACACTAGGCAATGCACCCTGCTACAAATTGAGGCAGGGCATCTATGAGAGTAGAGGCCATTGATTGAGGAAATGTGGTAAGTTGTTTTTTTGCACATTACAGTAGCTGCATAACCTTGTTCTGTTTTCTCACAGAGGCCGGCTGCTGAGCAACAGGAGCTAGCTAACAAGTGGAACGAGATGGGCACAGATGAACCAGGTATCAAACATTAAGCACTCATGTGCTGCTTTGTATTTAGTGCACTTCAGTACTTGCACTTAAGTCATTTGAGTGCATACGTGGTTTCCCACTAAGAAGTATGGCAAAATGCAATACACTATGACTACTCGGATGTTACAATCTTCTACACTTCTTCTCTCCTTTTTATTCATTCATTCATTTTCTATACCGCTTATCCTCATTAGAGTCACGGGGATGCTGGAGCCTATCGTTATTGTTATTTTGTTTTTTCTCCATCTTCTCTCTGGCGTCCTGCAATTTCTTTTTTGTCGTTTCAGCTCTTTATTAATCCATGGCGATGTGTGCTTAATATGAGTGGTCTTGGTTTTAAAAGGAGAGAATATGTTTAGGGCTGACTGATGACTAGGTCCAGGGTGTGCCGTTTGTTGTGCGTCACATGTGACACATGTTGAGTAAAATCCATATAATTAAGAACATTTAAAAATTCTATTGAAAGAGGAGCTAAGAGATTTTATTCCACACATCAAGAATATCACAAAGATCGTTTTTTACCATCTAAAGAATATCGCCAGAGTTCGCCCCATTCTCTCTCGGGCCGACACGGAGACGCTCATGCATGCTTTTATCACCAGTCGTATTGACTACTGTAATGCCCTGCTCTCTGGTCTTCCCAAAAAGAGTACATCACGTTTACAACTTTTACAAAATTCATCAGCACGTGTCCTGACGAACACCAGGAGGTGGGCCCACATTACACCGGGTTTAGAATCAATGGATTGGCTTCCCGTGTGTTTCAGGGTCGTCTTTAAGGTTCTTTTAATAGTTATAAGTGTCTTAATGGTCTTGGGCCTTCTTATCTTTCCGAACTGCTTTTACCTAATGAAGCCTTACGGTCCCTGCGCTTCTCCGACAGCGGGCTCCTAGTCATTGTTGCAAATGATGATTTGTGTGCGTCTGTGACCACGGTGAATTCCTGTGTATACAAGGGATGGGTGGGTTAGGAGGGTGGTCTGGATGGAAATGATTTTAATATGTAAAGCATTGTGTGTTGCACCTAAAGTTCTTCATGAATAAAGTTTGATTGATTAAATGATTTTTTAGTACTGAATTTCAACCACTCAAGTTAGTGCAGCATCCCAGTACTGACTGCGTTGCATTTTGCCATATTTTTCAGCGTGAACACACTTATGCACTTTAAATCCTCAGTTTAAACAGGGTGTCCAGCACAATGCCTACACTTAATCACCTTCCATAGTTCCTATCTTTGGGAAGGGATTACCAAACAAAAAGTGGCGGCGTAATCTCCGTCTCATTTAAAGCAGATAAAGCAATAAAGTCATAATTTTTTGTCATTCTTGTACAATGCAGAAGTCAGTACATGTACACATGTATAATTACTGAAGTGTAGAAGTGTACTGACGGACATTTCCCATTTGAGACAAAGCATTGACGTGTGTTCACAGTATATGGTTGCGTTAGTGTCAGACTAACTCAAAGTACTTAGACCGAGTCCAAGTATGATGCCCGTGGTAACCTATCGTTGCTATGCCAGCACAGAGTTGCATAATCACCTTTAGGACGGGGCCCTGTCTCCCAGCTATAAACAGCACAGATAGAGAAGCAGTTTGGTGCAACCTAGCTGCCCAACCATCTCCACTTTAAAGCTGTCCCAGTATGCCTCTCTTTTACTTTTTTGCCATCCATTTAAATGTGTTTTAAAACTGTGTACATGTAGTTTATTGATACCATTTTGTGGGTCATAAAGCAATGTTGATGCAATCATGCATACAGTGCAGCTTGGCGATGCCCCTTAGCAGTAGGTAGCAGTAATGTTTACCATTTTGGTTAGGTAGTATAGATATAGATAGTAATCACTATCATGTAAGGCAGGAAACAAATAATTTACTTCAATATTTGTTTTAATGTCACATATATGTAAAAACAAATGCAGAATGTCCAGTGAGGTTGTTTACAATCATGGATTTCTCCTTGCATGTCTCCTTGCAGACTTAAGCCACTTCAGGCCTGTCTATGCCCCTAAAGACTTCCTAGAGGTGAGGGCATGTCCTGACATCGTCACTTGTGTTTATGTTTTTTTAATTGCAACATTTTTGCCACCAGGTGGTGGTTGGCTTGCGGAACCCTAACCACAACAGCGGTGAGGACATCGGCGCCAGGAACCACTGGGGGCTCATCCAGGTGCCTCTCCACGTTAATGACATCCCACATCTGGTAGGATCCTTGTTGACTGTCAATCTGGTACTCTGTCTGTGGCCTCAGCATTCATAATGAATACTACTTCTTATTTTCCTCTTCATATGGTCAGAGACGAACCTACTCGGAGCTCAGCCTTACAGCTGGACATTTGGGGATTGATGACAACACACATATCCATCCAGGCACTAACACGCCATTATCTCATCTTATTGAGTCATAAAGAAATCCTATTAGTAGTACAGTGGAACCTGTTTTAAGCCGGTCCCGTTTATGTCGACAAGCTTATGTTGACCAATTTATCAAATCCAGGTTCAACATGATCGATTCTGTGCCCACTTAGGTTGATGTCAACATACATGGGGTCGACATACATTTTGTCAGCATAAAATAAAATATGTCAAAAACAGTTATAGGTTCAAACTTTTATTATTGCCCATTCTCTGTATGTCTCTGGTTCAAAGTCACATTTTGGGGTTGGATTTGGGGGTATATTGACAACCGCATACGTCAACATGAGTCAGGTAGTCCGAGGGGGCATCAACAAATGGGTTCCACTGTAGCACCTAACTTAACTAACTCAAACTTTTGATTTCTACTTTTCTGCAGATTTATTTGAAAACGACTATGTTGACATTGGAAAAAAAGGTAACAAATGTATTAGCAAAATGAAAATGCCAATTAATTATATATTTTTGTCTCTCCACTCCAGTTGTATGTAAGAAAAAAAAAAAAGCGGCAGGGCATTAAGTCAGAGATTGCACTAAACACATTTAGTGACATAATCGCTCCTATCGCTGTTATCTACCATCTCATTTGTCTTGCTTCTTCAAAGTATCACAATATTAAAAAACATGTCCAGTAGCGCAGTAGTGACTGACATGTTGCATGTGAAAGTACAGTGGGGAAAATAGTATAACAGGGGTAGATTGGGCTCAAATTCAGCATTTCTCTTCCATAAATATAAGGTGAGTCCACTTGACGTCAAAGAGCGCAACACATCATACTCCTCAAAACTTCAGACAGGCCTAAATTTATTACAGTCAAGTGTATTACAGAAATCCCTCGTTTATCACGGTTAATTGGTTCCAGACCCGACTGTGGTAAGTGAATTTTTGCAAAATAAGTTTCCTTATTTATAAATAAAATATTTTCATTGTTCGAGCATAGCAAACCTGTTTATGACCTTCTAAATACGTTTTTTAAACATTATTTGAGCCCACTAGACATGAAATAACACCCCTGTAGTCACCTGTACAGTGTTCCCTCGATACATCGGGGTTCACTTTTTGCACACTCTGTTTCGTGGAATTTTGTTTTGTGTTTTTTTTTACAGCTAGGAACGTGCATTCAATTTTGCATCCTGATTGGCTCAGGGAGAACCCATGTGTTGTATCTGTGTCGTGATTGACTAAAAGAGAACCCACGTGTTGAGTATGCGTCTTGATTAGCTAAGAGAGAACTCCCGCGACATGATTGGCTACAGAACTGTAGACCGTTGTCAATCTCCTCCATGCCTTCCTGTGCTGTACAGAATGTGTTGTATTTGCCAAATGTATATAAACGATCTATCGCTAGTAGTTTGACTCTACAGTGCTGTATGTTTGCAAGTTTTATGTAGAATAATAAAGTTGGCTACTTCGTGGATTTGACTTATTGCGGGATATTTTGGGATCCTATCCCCACCGATAAACGATTGGACTCTGTACACTGATACTCCCCAACATTGTAGACATAATGAGAGAAAATAAGCCATTTAAAACATAAATAAGACTATTGCTTGTGTGTGTTGCTATAAATGTATACATTGTATATACATATCGGACATGCAAAAGACAGGAATTGACATTGGGGGTTTAGAGTTGAGTGGATTACGGCCACAACAGCAGCCCATGTAATTATTATTATTATTATTATTATTATTATTAGTATGCAAGATAGTTATGTTGTTATTGTGCCTGTTGTGAGATAATTAAATCCTGCAATATTAGCCTGTTGTTTTGACAATCAAGTTTATGATTGTCTCTCACCAAATGTTACAGTAACAATACTGACACCTGTGACCAGTGTAGTATAGTACATATTACATTTTCAATATGTGTTCTTAATGCCTTATGTTTGTATTGTAGTTTATTTAGCCAGTTTATTGCTTGAAAATGAGGCAAGAATGCGTCACAGTTGCTTAAATATTAGTAGTTTTATGTTTAAGTAGTTTATATATAGTATTTAATAGTTTTTTACTCATAATAAGCTGTGTCCAGGTTTACACATCTTGTCCCTGAGGTCCTTTGACAGCACTTTGGTCTTACCCATGGTGGTGGAGGGGTTTGAATGAAGTGTTTTTGTGACAGGTGCCTTTTATCGAGTTGTGATTAGGATTACTTTACTAACTTCTGTACTTCATGGATGTACACATCTGTAGAGCTCTGAATACTTGCTGGTTGTTATGGGATCAAATACATATTTCCTTCAAATGCAAATGAATTCATAACTGTTAATGTTATGTCAACTAGACACAAAGTCATTGGTGAAGAGATTTAAACAAATAGTCTCACCCACCTCCTCTCGCTCATTCTGTCTGTGTTTTTCTGTCTTTGTGGTGTCAGTGCTTGCAGAGCAGGACAGTGCAGCAGCGCAGCAGTACAGCAGGCAGGGCTGCCCCACTGGGCTGCGGGCTGACCTTTGGGCCCTCATCCTCAATTCAGTCAACCAGCCACAGGTTGAAAAGCAATGCACACACACATTCTTTGTTAGCAGCTGCAGTGATTCCCACAGTGGTCCTTTTTTGGCTATTTGATTGCAAAAGTGCATGATGTGGACTACAACAAAGAGTGATTTTCGTTCTGTGCCTGTCCCTGTCCCTTGAGATGTTTACATGCGATTGCTAAGATTAACAAAACGCTGCCATTCTGTGTTAGGCCAAACAGAGCATGTGTCATATAGGTTACACAAAGGTTGAACTTCTAAGTGATTTATTGCCATAAACATGCTTCTTAATGCTTACTTCCTGTATATAAAGTGGGGAAAATACGTATTTGATTGTATTGTATTTGATTAACTTTGGAGGTTTATCTCGTCATTTCAACTTTAACATTTCACCTGGGGGATTAAGGATGATTGTGTGAGGGACCAGCCCACAATTACAAGGGAGGAGCTAGTTAATGATGATGTTAAGGGATTTGTGACAACAGACACCAAGAAAAGCATTAGTAACACACTTTGGTGTAATGGATTGAGGTCCGCAAGGTACAGGCCAGTCTGAAGTTTGACAGTCAGCACCAGAGTGACTCGGATAAGGCTTGGGAAAATGTCATGGTTAGATGAGACTATCATTGAACACTGTGGCATCAAGTGGACTCAGGCAACGCCATCATGTGAGAAATGCTGAATATGATCTCAACAACACCGTCCCTACTGTCAAACATGAAGATGGAAACATTCTGCTTTGGGGCTGTTTGTTGTTGCAGCAAATATGTATTTTACTAAATCAAATACTGTAAAAAATACTGTGCAATTTTTTTACATTCTGTTTTTGTTATAATAAATCCCCCATAAACATTCTGGGCCCTTCATATCTTCGTAAGCGGGTAAACTTACAAAATAAAAAGAGAATCAACAATTATTTTTCCCAGTATATTATTATTACATCCTTATTGTATTATTTTTAGGATGTCCTACATTATGAACAGCTAAAAGAGGGAGTCATCCAACACGATCTGCTGGTGGACAACCTTATCTACAAGGTACATACACGCACGCACACATCCATCCATCCACCTTCTATGCCACTTTATCCTCAGGCGGGCATATGCAGGAGACAAACAATCATTCACACTCTTATTTATACCTGGACATATAACCTCACACACAATGAAAGCTAAATAATCCTCATTGTCATACTGTAGACATTAAACTTTGCCAGTATTCTGACACATGTTGATGAGCTTTACTGTTTACTGCAGGATGTGAAGCTGACTGCCAGCAATGATGACTACTACTTTGTGTTTGAAGACTTCCTTTACCAGGTGTGATTTTTTTTTTAATCTCCAAGAATCGACAAGACAGGATAGTCCCAGAACGCAAACACATTCAGCTTTTTCTATAAGAACAATCATAACATGAAGCAGATGTTGCATCTTTGACCACTCATTCCCAATAGCAGTGGTCTTCAAACTCGCGGGCGCACGGCATTATGACGGGCGGGGGGCGACCATGCACACTTTTCATTAGCGTATTTTTCAGACTACAAGCTGCTACTTTATTCTCTCCCTTAGAACACTGCTTCTTCAATAACGAAGCGCCTTGTTTATGGGTTTTTTTGGTCACTTTGGGTGTGTTGGAATTCCCTACTGGTTAGCGCGACACTCTCAACACTCTTAAGTTTTCGTGTGTATCCGCGTGAGCTCGGGGTATGTTGTTCAACACACGTGTCATAGTTTTGGTTTAAACTGAGTGTGTCCGCTCCCACGACCTGGGGGCGGGGTGGAGATAAAATCATTTCATCATCTCCAAAAGGGGGGCGTGGCAAAAAAAAGTTTGGGAACCACTGCCCAATAGGAACATTACAATCTAGATTCAGGCTGGTTCATAATTCACACTACTTATACTCTGTATTTCCAGTGCATAAATTTGTTCACACAGAGAAATATGCCAAAATGCAATGCGCTGTCAGTACTACAGTATATCGCACTCAAAGCGTGCAGTATTCAGTGAGACACAGCCTTGAAATCGGATGATCATGGAAATAAGCACTACTTAAACACTGGAAGTCAAGGAGTGTCATTCACAATCACATTGTTTGTGTTTTGTGTGTTTTTGTTTAGGTGCTCCTGTGCTTCTCCCGGGATGCTGCCGTCCTGGAGCACTTCAAATACAACAGCGCTACTCCTCCCAAATCCTCTGTCCAGGGTGAGCCGATAAGACCTTCTAGCAAGCAGGACATGACTATGTGTATGTGCGTGTGTGTCAATGTCAGTGTCTCTGTCAATAGCGAATGGTGAGGTTCATGGCTGATGAGGGACAGATGCCTTCAAAGTCTAAAGTTTACACGTACCCCCTCTGCAAGGTGCACCATTACTGTGTGTGTTGCCCTCAACTTAAAAGTGTCTGTATCATAGGCAAAGAAGACAACGTGCAGCATGAGGTTTTTTATCCCCCCAATGGTGAGCTCCCATCTTGACTTTTGTCACGCTTCAATCAAGACTTTCAGAGATGATTTAGCCTCACAGCTAAGAGTAAATTAATTAATTAATGTGCTCTATCATTTCAACCAGGAGTAATCCCCTTCCATGGCTTCTCAATGTATGGTACGTGACCTCCTTTGCTCTGTCATACACACAAACACACACACAGGCGCACTGAGTGAGAGGTCATGTGTTCCAGTGGCGCCTCTCTGTTTCTTGTACAACGAACCGTCCAAGCTATATAGCGTCTTCAGGGAGATGTACACGCGCTACTTTTTCAGACTGCACTCCATATCCTCTGCATCGTCCGTAAGTACATGCCATCGCCAGCTGGACCCCATTGGCAGTCCCCCATTAATGCACATATGTACCTCCTCCCCCTCTCCTAAAGGGTATTGTGTCTCTGTGTCTGCTCTTTGAGAGGCTTCTGCAAGCACACCTGCCTCAGCTCTTCTACCACCTGCGACAGATGGGGGCTCAGCCGTAAGTGACCAGTTTAGGAGTCTGTTGTACAATCAAGTGCTGCTACCTTGTGGTGCATTGCAGCAGTCATCATTTTCTTACTGTCAAACATTGCAGTCTTGCCTTTAACTACTTTCCTGGCAGGTTACGCATTGCCTTCAAGTGGATGGTCCGAGCCTTTTCAGGCTATCTCTCCACCGACCAGCTGCTTTTTCTTTGGGACAGAATCCTTGGCTACGACTCGCTGGAACTTGTCGCAGGTATGAGCTTTTTGTTGCCTTCTCGCCATATTTTATATTAACCTCCTCACTCTCTGGTCACCCTCCATAACTTGACATGCACTCCCTTCAGTCCTGGCAGCCGCTGTATTTGCCTTTCGTGCCGAGAACTTGATGGAAGTGACGTCCCTGGCTTCAGCTGAGGTGTGTGCATCTTTGTGTGTTATATAGTGTCAGTGTTTGCTTAAGAGCAGGGATGTCCAGGGGTTTCCACTGTGGGCCACATACATTAAAAAATTAAGGATGTGGGGGACCATTTGTACATGAAAGTTGCTAAAACCAATCCAATGTAGATCGATACAGATTAGTTCAGATTAATACATTTATTTTCGAGTTTGAAAATATATTGGAGACAGAACTCAATTTTACTTAAAATCAGTTCTTTATACAACTCTTAGTAAAAGCTGAAAACATCCATTATTTCGACAAGATGCAACTGGTCAAAGTTATTGGGATGATTAAGCCATGGAAAATAACGTAAGAAAAAACCTAATTTATAGAATCTATATTAATTAAAACATCAGTAAACAAAATAAGCCTGGTCAGAAATAAAAAATCTAAATGTAACATTAAGACTGTCCTGTTTATGTCCACAACCCACCTACTGTATGACGACCAACTCCTGATTCCTTAAGTTGAGTTAAATTCCTACTAAATTCCTACTAAAGTTGCTGTAAACAATAGCAGTCCAATGTGACTAACCAGATTATGTACTGCGAACAAGTTACCAGTAGGTGCAGTAGATTCTCAGAAAACAAACAAGACCCAGCATTCATGATATGCGCGCTGTTAAGGCTGTGCAATTGGGCAATTAGTTTAAAGGGGTGTGTTAAAAAATGTTGTGGTTGTTCAGCTAGAATGATCTCCAGTGCCTTTTTGAGAGCAAAACCAGAGACACGTGGCAGAAAATGGAGATAAAATGATTTTAAATGCGGCGCTGGCAAAGCAAAAGTTGCAAGTTTCTTTGTATATGAATGAAGACAGTGGAAGATGGCCAAACTTCTCCCAGTCGGAAAGTGCTGTTTTGGTCCGGGAGGTCCAAGCTCGCAGTGGCTTGAATATATGGTCAAGCGAGCAGACCTCCACAGACTGATGATGCAAAAGTGGCCTAGGAGGAGATTACAAGTATCATAAATCAGGTTTGCCCTGATGTACTGAGAACCTATACCCAGTGAAAAAAACGGTCCAGTGATATCAGAAGAAGGCAAAACAAAAACTATCAGAGCACCGGAGTTTGGATGTGAGATGAACTTATATTACCCAATTCATTATGATCATTTTTGAAATTCTCGGTTACACAATCAAAGATGCCAATACGAATGATTAACCGTTTATTTACAATTAACCACATCCATATCAGATCCACTGCCCACCGATGAGGAGGAAGAGGAGGGGGGTGGCAATTTAGGGACAGATGAGGTGGTGGAGACGGCGTGACATGTGCACAGTGCACACACCAGTCTGCCAAATTACCACTAGACCGGCTGTGCTGCACTTTGTGCCTAGAGTAGACCAGGTTGGAGCTGGCAAGCTTGCAGCGCACCTTCGGCGAAGCCTGTTGGGACAAAATTGTCACTCGCAAGGCAGAATTGGTCGGCACCTCCCCCTGCTGCGCCACCACACCCATCGCGGTGCGCTGGGGTCTACCAAATTACCAAATTGGCTGCGCCATGTGTGGATGTGCCGGATGTAATTACCCCCCCACAATCTGCGACAAGCTGCGCAACCCACAAAATTAGAGCCCATAGTCGGGCCTCCCGGCCAATTTTTTAAGTCAATGCGGCCTGTGTGTCAAAAACTATGCCCACCCCTGCTCTAGACCAAACAACATTGCTGGTCTCACCATAGTTTTGTACACCTTTCCTTTCATTTTAGCTAAAAGTCTTCTATCACACCTGACACTTTTCTCTACCCATTCCAGCCTGCGTGCACATGCTTCTTCTCGTCTTTTCCACTCTACTCCACTCAGATGCTCTAGACTGTTGACCCTAAGTATTTAAAATCCTTCACCTTCTTTATCTCTTTTCCTTGTAACCCCACTCTTCCACTTGCGTCCCTCTCCTTCACTCATGTACTCCATCTTAATTTATTAATTTATTTACGGTACAAGAATCCCCCACAAAGTCCATCTGTAAAAAAAAAAAAAAAAAAAAGACATGTGCAGAAGAGGTTACAACTTGCCAAAGAACACATCAACGGGCCTAAAGAACATTTTGTGGACTGATGAGAGTAAAATTGTCCTTTTTGGATCCAAGGGACGCAGAAAGTTCAGACAACCCCCAAACTCTGAATTGAAGCCACAGTACACAAGAGGTCATGTTGCCTTAGGCTGAAGAGGACATGCCCTTGAAATGGGGGTTTCAACAAGACAATGACCCCAAACACACTGAGGAAAATCTTGTTCCAAACCAACAAAGTCCATGTTATGGAGTTTGCAGCCCAATCCCTGGTCTTTAATCCAATTGAGAACTTGTGGGGTGGCATCAAAAATGCTGTTTCTAACGCAACCAAGAAATGTTAATTAATTGTGGAATGTTGTTAAAGAATCCTGGAGTGGAATAACAGCTGAAAGGTGCCACAAGTTGGTTGATTCCATGCCACACAGATGTGAAGCAGTTATAAAAAAAAACTGTGCTCATACAACTAAAAATTAGTTTAGTGACTCACAGGATTTCCAAATCCTAGAAACAAAAAAGTTTTAACAAAATAGTTTTGTTTGTGTGTGTTTGTGTAAAGTCAATGGCAGACACTGCTATTTTTTTTAACACATCCCTTTCAACTAATTGCCCAATTCACAGCCTTAAGAGCGTGCATATCATGAATGCTGGGTCTTGTTTTCTGAGAATCTACTGCACCTACGAGTAACGTATTTGTCATGTAGCAATAGAATATACTAATAACAGTGATTGGTATGGTTAGCCACATTGGACTGCTATTCAATTTGAACACTACTGTATATACTGTATAAAGTGAAGTCTCAAGCGGATCATAGTGCCACCTATTATGCTGCGTCAGCTTTTACTGCCAATCCTCAACTGATGAGAATTAATAATTAGTCAATTAAATTTTCTGAATGTGCTCAGAGCCACTTAAAAAAAAAAGGCTAAAAATAGCTCTGGGCTGCATTTTTGACACGTCTGCTTTAGAGAGATAATATTGATAAATGTGACAAGGATGAGTAGGAGCACAGCTTACAATATAGACACAATAGTGACAAGGATATCCTCATATTACTAATAGTAATAACTAATGATGTGTCATATTTAATGTGTTTAACTCCAGGCTGTCCTTGCTGACCTTTCAACCCTCCGAGTCATGCCTCTCCTCCAGATCTTCCTGTTTGCCACGACTGTCTAAACAAGCGTCACTGCAACACATGACAGATGTTTGATGTGTAATGACCACTTCCTGTGTCGAAAAACAGTCTGTGTAGTCTAATGCTGTAGTTTGAAATGATTTTGCTTTGTCTATTTATTTTGCTTTTGTCTTTGTTTTTGTATAACGTATTTGCTTCAATGAATAAGGATTGATTATATTGTTAGAAACTGTACAGCGAGATGCAATAATTGCCCTGTTAATGTAAAAATTCAACTTAAGAGGGGGAAAAATCCACACCTATACACAGCCAGTTGTGTTGAAAATACATGTTTAAATTTTAGTTTGAGCAAAACAGCAGCAGCAATGGTAACAGTAAGTTAAATGTTAAAATAAATAAAACACTTGTACGCGTCCTCGTTACAAAACTAGTGACAATCATTTCAAGTGGAGCAGCCCAAAAACTGCATCCAAGGTAATTTACATGTCAGTTTTTAAATTATTAATCAAATGAAAACCAAAATTTCAAAAGAAAACTCCAAAAATCTTCTGTAAATTGAAAGACAATTTAATTAATTGGTTGATGAATACAGACAATGTACAATGAATCAGCTTCAGTTTTTGCTGTTGCCGGGGAAACAATCACTTTGTTTGGACAGAAGACTGTCATCATAAAAGCTGGGATGTAGCCCATGATGATTTTCTACAAAATTAGCAGCAGAATTGAAACCAATTCATCTCATTGCACTTTTGGACTCCGCATACACTTGAAATCCCTGTAAAAACCCAAAACTTGCATCCTTTTTTTAAGCTTGTAGCTCATGTAAACAAAGTATTCCTTCACCGAGTCACACCATAGTACGATACCACACGTGTGTAAATGTACAACACACTTCAAGCCAGTAACACATCATTGAAGCTCAAATGCAAACACAAAAATAAATAATACAACATAAAGAAATGCCTTCAGTGTTCCCTTATTATCATCATTTAGACTGCCATGATGTGGGAGGAGCGACAAAAACAACACAAACCAGGGCTTTCTCAATTGGTGCACTTTTGTAGTCTTAGGCTACATTCACACTGCTCAATTGCTATTTTTTTGCTCAGATGTGACCTATATTTGTTTTTTTTCATGTCAGTGTGACCAGAATAATTCAGATTTCCTCAAATGCGAGTCTTCATTCATTTGTCGATATAAATTGACATGTATGTGATGCTACTGCATTCTGAACAGTCGGGTCACATACTGTATATGCGACCCGTACATCATCAAAAGGCGTGTTTTGCCACGCCTACCGAGACCTGGATCAAATGTACTCACCAATGTAGGCAACAGCTCTCCTTGTCATCTGAAAAGTAGTTTTAAAATACAGCAATGTCTCAACACCAACATGTGTGGGTAAATAGCTCAGACATTAACCCAGCGGTCCTTGGAAAAGATGTCGGACAAGATGTCTCCAAAAAACAAAATTCTTGCTCTCTTTCTTCTTAATCTGCTACACGGGATCATTTGGTTAAGAAAATGTTGACTCCCGTTGCACAAAATCCCTGAAATTGCCACAAACGCGCCGCAGAGAGCATGCACACTGCAGCAATCTTTACTTAGGTAAACACACGGCAATGTGTGTGTGACATTTTGCTTTGTGCACACGCGTTACTTCCCGGACGCTTAGTGTTCACATTGACAATTGGCATTTTTTTCGGTAATGTGCACGACCACATAAATTTGGATTTTAACAAAATATCCGAATTGGGCATCATACCCTGCAATGTGAACATAGCCTCAGTCTTTTGAATGCTTAAGTGCTGGACATTTACTACCGTCAATAGTCACCATCGTGGCTACATAACGGAAGGAGAGAGACTACCTCAAGTGGTTGCGAGTCATAATTTTAAAAAAAGATGAAGCAGCTGGTCAATATTGCAAGTGTCATTTCCGATAAGTGTGACATTAAATGGTCAACATTTGTGACTTCAGACTTAAGTACACATATTAAATGACTGGAACTGTGTCTCAAACAGAATACTTTCGTCGGTACGCTTTATTAAGTATTCTATGTACACTGTCAATTTAGTTTGAGTGTTTGAATTTTGGCGATCGCAATATTTAACCTCTTCTCCTTTGCAGTTGTTAATTGCAACCACTTGAGTTAGTCCCCAAGTACGTAAGTGTGCGAGTTGAGACACAGTCTAGGAATGAGGTCCATTCAGACAAAATGCAAGACGGATCATTTGCAGGAAGGTCCTTGACATTCCATGACATAATTTAGTTGCCTCCTGGGCTACATATTCTCAAATTCTTTTTTTTTTAAATATAAATTTTTCATTAAATAGGTAAAATATTCCCCAGTTTTCACACTGAAAGTAAACGTGAGCAAAGAATCCTGGGAATTGAGCTGCAGGACACAGGCGGAACCATGTGAATGAGTCCATGAGGCACATCATTATCTGGTCTTTTTCCTCATTAAGCGGAACATTCATGAGCCACTGCTCACAGGTCAGACGTCGTAGTCTGGCAGGGCAGAGTAGGCAACACCACCAATTGTAGGGGCGCTGGAGAGTAGTGGGAGGAGCCAGCAGAAGACCGAACCTGCCAAGAGAGACAGCGCTAAACCACTACAACTCGCTCCTGAGCCAGGCAGCAGCGTTCGACTCACCTCGTCCAAAAACCTCCCGCAGCAGTGCCATCTTGGGTTTACGCGTGTGTGTAGCATGGTGAGGCAGCTGCGAAGAGGTGGAACCTCTGTCCTTCATCATCATTAGCCTGTTCCTCATCTGCTCAATGGGTGTCTCGTCGCTGATGATTGAGGCCAACTGGCGGGGAGAGAAGTGACATTTACCAAAAACCTGTGATGTTTTAGAACTGCTGCCCTTAGCTGGAGCTTGTTAGAACTGCATGCAATGTTAGCTAAAGTACCTGATCATAAAAGATGACCAATACGAAGACTCCAAAGAGGATAGACTCCACAAGCAGGATGATGTAATGCACACTGGAGGACACATGTGTCATGTCAGTAAGACCACGAGCCATGGTCATTGTCACTTTGCTGCCACTTGGGCTGTGTTTAATGTTACACATACTGTAGTGCTGTCACATATCGGTTACTTATTCCACTTACTGGAAATTACGGTCGCAACATTGAACTGATTTCTATTCTCTCCTGTTGTAATTGATTGTAACTGAATTACAACCGCTCGGCTTTGTGCTTCCCTTTCCACTATGTAGTCAAGATGGCGCTGATGTAGCGTGGTTTGGGTCAATTCGCTACATAGCCAAGCGGGTGAAGATTGAAGGATATGTTGAGTGTAATATCTGCACTGCATTTTGCTGTACTTTTCATTGAAAACATGCTTATCCACCCAAAATGCAAAATATCAGTACAAAAGCGCATGATTTGGAATCCTTGGACTCACACAATCAGATGTTTGTCGTGTGTGTCCTCCAACTCCTTCTGGGCGTCAGCATCCCGCTCGCTCCTGATGCGCCACACCCAGGCCGACACCACCAGCAGCATGGAGTACAGGCTGGCCACGCCTGGCAATCACGCGCCACACTCTGATGTGCGTCTTGGTGCAACTGGAGCTGATGCTGCGTCTGATTACTCACCCGTGTAGAAGAGGAACTGAATGAAATACTTCTGGTTTAGCTCTCCCACGCAGTTATTGATCCTTAAAAACACAAAGAATGAGAACGTGTGGTGTCCAGGCTACAGTGACCTTGATGACTGCTCACCAGGGGCAGTGATGGTCCATGCGGCGTATACATCTCTGACACACACGACAGTGATGCGCCCGGGGGGGTCTGTAGGTTTCACAGCGGCTACACACAGTCCAGCCCTCGCACCCCTGCATGACGACAATAACACGCGTGAACAAATATGCAGGAAACAGGAAGTAAAATATGCTTCCCATGGCTACACACAAACAGTGTTCAATTCCAGGGGTACCTCTGTTTCTGTTATTAACCAGTTCCAAACGGTCTGTTGAAAACCAAATTGAATCATCCCAGCAGAAGTCATGCAGATCATTGTTTTGGGAGATTTGTGTGTAACATCTGGGTACTGTGCACTACATTTTGTAGCACTTCTCAGTGTGAACGTGCCATTCAAAAATCTAAGTGTAAGTATGGACGTGCACTTATTGGGACGCAGCCATCTAAAAGGCACCCTGTCATTAAGGACGTGACGGCAAGCTGTGTTCACACACTTTAAAAATCAACTCACTAAAAGCAACGCACCCGGTCGCTCATCCGCGACGACTGTGAGCGCAGGTCTGAGAAGTCCAGCGCCGTCTCGGGGAGCGGAACCACACCTGAATAACACGCAGACGTATTTCAAAGTCTGTTGTGGCGCCACTACAGACTGAGTATGTGGGAATCCAGAACTGTGACGTCACTGACCAGGGTCCGAGAACACGGCCTTGGAGTGGCAGGCAAGCAGCAGCAGCAGAATGACGTTGAAGGCAGATCCATGCAAGGTGCGCCACACACTGTTGGCACAAAGCTATGTGTTTTAACTCGTATAACACGAAGAAATAAAAAGCAATATCGGCCGTCTAGTCCAGGATCGTCTCCAACTATCAACAGGAAGACGCTGCTAGCTAGCCAATGAATGGAGCCGTGACGTAATGGCGCCAATCCAACAACAAAACGGGTCAAAACTCACCTGTCCGAGTACGCCGGAATTAGCACGTACTGGACCACTACGTAGTCCGCGTAGATGACGCTGACATAGGTCAAAACGACGCAGACTACCCCGCAAGGGTCCCGCCGACAGCGCAGTACCGCCATCATCGAGAAGGCTCCGCCCCTCCCTCTTCCGCGTCCCGGGTGACGTCAGAGCCTTAAAGTGACGAGGACGAAGCGTCGAGTTGCGCAGCTTTACCGCCGCTAACGTGAACATCTTCTTTTATTAATGAAATAATGTAAAGCCTTGTGGGAAGGTGTAGATGTTCTAAAAGGGGAACAAAAGTATGTAAATGTTCTAAATGTAATTATAATTTTAGGTACATTTTTCATCCACAAATGTAGTTTCTTCAATCCTACCTTTAACAAAGAACTCTGACATTTTTTCCTCCCTTATGACAAAAAACAAGCAATGGACTTACTTCTCACAATTAATACTTTGAACCACACAGGATACCCCTAATGTTTATTTTAGTTTATTTACTTTTGTTGCCCACGCATTTATTTCTTTATTGTTTCTTATGTAATTTCCTCATTATTTGCACTATTTTATATTGTAGCCAGTTCTGGCCTTACCTTTTTTTGAATATTATTCAAAGTTGATGCCAGTCTGTGTATATGGTGAGTGTGTTCTAAAAAAAAAATCTATGAAGTCCCAGGAGTGCCAACATTGACAGAAAAAACATGTGGAACTATAAAGAGAATCAATAATAGAAAATACTGTATACAAATGTAGTCATATTTTTTTCCATTTTGTCTTTGCTTTTTCTTGTGTGTCATTGCTTTTTCTGTTTTGTTTTTGTGTTTTTCCTTTTGCCTTTTCTCATTGCATTTACCAGATGGCTCAAGCTGGCGACAAAAAGCAAATACAATACAAAGACTCAGCCACAGCAAAGGCCGACTAGTCCCATCCAGGCTGTTAGTTGGCTTCGATATGGACGCCATCTTGTAAGACTGCTGCTCAAAATATGTGCATGGTGGCCTGATAGTGATGTTACTTCCTGTCCGTGACCTGCTTCTGGCCACCTATGCTAGGAGCTACATTTAAACATAGCTACTACATAGTCACTGCAAGCAGGAATTGTGTGATCAAGTATGGACTAGTCACCCTGGCAGACTGTGGACGAGTCCTTTTATTGCCTTGGCTTTTTGTCACCAGCCTGAACCCATCCATCCATTTTCTATGCTGCTTATCCTCATTAGGGTCACGGGAATGCTGGAGCCTATCCCAGCAGACTTTGGGCGAGAGGCGGGGTACACCCTGGACTGGTCGCCAGTCAATCGCAGGGCACATATAGACAAACAACCAGTCACACTCACATTCATACCTATGGACAATTTTAGAATCGCCAATTAAGCTAACATGCATGTTTTTGGAATGTGGGAGGAAACCGGAGTACCCGGAGAAAACCCACACACGCACGGGGAGAACATGCAAACTCCACACAGAGATGCCCAACGGAGATTTGAACCCAGGTCCTCCTGACTGTGTGGCCAATGTGCTAACCACTCATCCACCGTGCGGCCAATGTGCTAACCACTCGGCCACCGTGCGGCCAATGTGCTAACCACTCAGCCACCGTGCGGCCCCAGCCTAAACCAACTGGTAAATCCAATGAGAAAAAGCAAATGGAAAAGACAAAGACAAAACAGAAAAGAATATGCCTACATTTGCATATTTTTGTATTATTGATTGTCTTTATAGTTCGATTTTGGCCCTCCTGTGATTCCATACTAACCAGCCTGTCTCTCCCTCTTCAACTCGCAACAAAAACGTGCCTGTACTTCCAGTTGTAGCCGCCAGGTGTCAGTAGGAAACAGACAGACTATGGCTCCGCCTTCTAAGCAGTAGCTCAACTTTGTGCGGCTTCGTTCTTCATCTCAAGACTCTCCTCTTGCTCTTGTCTCAACATTTGTGCTCCCTTGACGCCCAGAAGAGGCCTGCTTCCACCGGGAAGTCGCCCGGTGTTTGTGGAGACTTGTGTGAGCGCGCAGGGCACCTTCTCTGTGGGCCATCTCAGGGCGAAGAGACGCAAGCAACCTGGTGCAGTTCTAAGCTAAAAGTCACCATGGACGTTCCCGGTATGCAGGTAAGCACAAAAGGTAGACCGAGCTCCTTTCACAACGTCTTTGTCAGACAGCTAAACCAGTTTATCAAGCATCGCAGTGGAGTTGTGCAGCAGCACGACGCTTCTATCCCTCGACTTCGGATATCGGCTATCAGTCATAAAAGGGGAAATGAAGTGTTTTTCGATTGAACAGTCACGGTGCCCCAACATGGTGCCTTGAGGTGCCCCTTCTGTGTGCTTGACAGCAACACCACACTCGTTGTTTGCTAACACGAAACACACGCTGTCAACATCACATTTGTCACACTTCCTGTAAGGCAGGGGGGGGTCTCCAAACTCTTTCCACTCAAAAAAGGAAAGGGATGATGGGGCTGTTCTGATATTCTTCTTCTTTGTGTTCATGTAACGCGCTCAAGACGCTCCAGTTTAGGCCAAGATATGCCAATTTAATAAGGCAGACTACTTTCACAATCATTTTGATACAATATTTTTTTTAATCAAAACTTCCAAACTAATTCTGTGATACATTCTCTGGTTATCCAAATACTATATAGGCCAGTGCCCCCCCCCCTTCTGTTTTGTGAAATAAAATATTATTTATGGATAACTTTTAAACTATAGATGACCCACTGCTACATTTTTAAGTAGTTTCATTTTAAATTTGACTTTACTTACTTGAATATCCATATGAGGTTAATAAATAGTTTTACTGTGGCCCTAGTCATTCTTATTAATGTTCTAATATAGGCCATGTTTATACTGTATGTGTTATTTGATTTTTAGTGTTATATTTTACTGCTGGCCAACCAAAAAAACAAAGCCCGATGGCCTGTTGGCTGCACTTTGGACTCCACTGCTGTAAGGTATTCTTACACTGGCACACTTTAAGCCTACAACATTTAAAAAACTGTCAATGTTTAGTTTAAATCGGCAGATCTGAACTTTGATGTGGCCAACTAGCACCTCCTGAAAATGCTGCTAAAACCTGTGCATGATTTGCTAAACTGTTTTGTTATTATTTAAGCGGATACAGCCTTTCCCTGTGCTTTTTATGTTGTATTTGTAAAGCTTTAGTGGACGGTGAACGGCTCTTAGGCGTGTCAACCTGTGCAACCTGCCTAGGTGTGCTGGCTCCACCTACTCATTCTGCCGGGGTGGGGCAGACACAGCAGATATGACACTTGCTGTGTCTCCATTGGCACAGTTAGGTAGTCCTCCCTCCCATTATTTTAAATTTGTGCACTTCCACTTAGAATTTTGTAATGGCTAAGTGTGTCCATACTGGTAAAATGCAGTGCATTGTCAGTACCCTGATGTTGCACAGAAAAGGGTCAAAATTTTGAGTGTTCCGTGAAGCACGCTTAACACCCTCAATTAACGTCACTTGGGCTTTGTAGTGGAAGGGGAAGTACTAACTTGAAATAATGGCATGGGGTAACCTATAGTGGTATTTTTTATGAATACAAAGAAAAAGTAATCACACATTAGTAATGATTGTACAATACAGAAGTGTGGGTGTGGGGGGGATTGGCTGATATTTGTTTGGGTAATCCAATGTTGGTGATAATGTCCCATCAGAGTAAAAGAGGAAATGGGTAAATACCGTAATCTCAAGTGTGCAATTAATGTAAATAATTAGTTTATTTGGGACTGCACTGGTCAAATTGCTGCTGCTGTAACGCTTGATGATGTCACCCCAGTCTGAGGCCACCAAGGTCACAGTGTGACCACTTGGACAAGTGAGCACGTAGAATGAGAACTTCATTGTTCCGCGGTGGCGAACACATTTTCTTGCTGTTATTATGGTTCTATAAAATACTGTGACGACATCATATTGTTGTCCAGGGTTACCATGGTGGCAGGGTTATGACATGCTGTGAATCAATGTTCGCATGATTGTCTGCTGCTTTTGTGGTCTTTTGGAACGAAACAGGAAACGTGGAGGAGCAGTTTAGTGATTTTTCACACGGGGTTGTTATACAAGGGTCGTTTTTGAGGGGGGGGGGAAAGCTGTTTTTGTGCCGCCTCCTCTTGCAGCTGTGACCTTTAACCCCTAAAACAAACACAGACCCACACACACACACACAGTGGAGCTCTTGGGGAGCACATCTTTATCTCATCACTAAGTGAAGCATCTTATGATATTTTTATGATTTATGATCTCTGCTGCTTGCATAAGGATTAGGAATGATTGACAGCCACATGCTTGGACTAGCGTTGAATATTTAACTTCCTTGTTTTTTTGTCACTTGGCTTCTGCTGCCTCTAAAAAGTCCAAGTTCAACCTGTGGTCTTTATGTGAGTTTGCGGCTTTTTGAGTTGTTTTGTGTGTTTGAGTGTTTAGCATGAAATTGGCTAATGGTGCATTTCCTCCTGTCAACTTGGCTCGTTAACTGCAGAATAAATAAACAATGGGAAACACTTGGCAACTCTTTGTGTGACATCAGCGACCTGCTGGCCAGTCACTAAATACGATCACAGTTTTCAGGAATGTTGGGGAAAATGACCATCAGCTGCGATTAGCCAATTCACGTCATGCAAAAAAAAATGCTGTCAGGTAGGTTACTGTTGTGTGAGCTGGAACACTCATGAACACCTGTTACCTGTAACAATAAGTATTTGATTTCCTGCTGATTTTGTAGATCTACCTTTTTAGACTGATATAAACAGCACCAAACTTTATTGTAGGCTTTTTGTAAAAATGAGACATAATGTAAAAAAACAACAACATTTTTTGTATTGGATTGAGGAAAATTAAGTATGTAAGCCCTACCAACCAGTAAGGATTCTGACCACCGCAGACCAGTTAAGTGGCCATAGAAGTTACAAAAGTTGTCCTAATTTCATCTCGTTATGTGAATAAAAGACAATAATTAACACCAATTTTCAGAAAAGTGCAAAAAAAAATAGGACTGGATAACAAACTTTTTTTTTATCGAGCCGCAGGTGCATTTTGAAATGTTTACTATACCACAAATTAACACTAAATATTATTGTCCACATTTTCGAGTCCATATAAACCACTGTTATGATCATTCATTCATTTTCTATGTCGCTTATCCTAATTAGGGTCGCGGGTATGCTGCAGCCTATCCCAGCTGACTTTGGGCGGGAGGCGGGGTACACCATGGACTGGTCGCCAGTCAATCGCAGGGCAGACAAACAACAACAACAATTTACTCTATTGGACAATTTTAGAGTCGCCAATTAACTTAACATTCATCTTTTTGGAATACCTACCTGTTTAGAGGCAAGAGATGAGGAAAACAGACACACATGCACATAGCAATATTGTCAAGTTTATTTTTATTTGTGTGTGTAATTCATTTATTTATTATGGTGGGATGTTTTTTTTTTTCTTCTTCTTCTGAACAACAAATCTCGCCACGTTTTGATTTTGGAACATCTCGGACACCCCTGCCTGTGACAGAAACAGTCTTTCCCATTTAAACCTCTCTACCTTCACGGGCAAGACCAACGTGCTATCAAAGGATGTCAAGCTTGACCATCAGCAAGAAGCAGCGGTCTTGTTGCCACTCCACCTGCTTCCTTTTATTTGTGATCCCTGCGCTGTGGCTTCCAAACAGGGCGCTATTTCATGCCTCCAACTCTGCGATTAGTGTCTCGATCTCGGAGCTCAAAAAATTGGCCTTCTTTTGTTGCTCCTGTTCATTCCGTTGCTAACAATGTGCCAACGTGTAGTCCTCATTGATACGAAAATCATGTTAATTAGGTGGTTTGCATTTCCATACATGGTGAATATGGGAGTATACCCGGCGGAGAACTTTATGAAATCATCAGCGCACATTGGTAGGATAGTTTGGCATTTAAAAAAGGAAATTGTGTGCAGGCGCACGTATGAAGGTTTTTATAGATTAGGATATTTTTCAACGCAGGGAGAGTTTTTGTTTTGCCCGTACAGATTGTTTGACGTATCTTTTGATGCAGACTTTTGTAAATGACGCTCCTGACCTTTGCTTGCCAAGTACTAAGTCACGTTTCTTATCTGAATCAAATATAATCTCTTATTTAACGTCATTTTTCTACATTATTGCATGATGAGTACAATCAATTTGGACATGTTGGCAGATTTACACTAACATCAGGAAGTAGTGACGTGAACCAGTGAAGTTGTAGCTAAGACCACGTTTTGAAGTCCTATATAGCAATCTCTGACACATCTTAAGTAAGTATGATCAAATGTAGAATTACTTCAGCTTCTGTTTGGCTGCTCGGACCGCCAAAATAAAAAGGCTGAACCACTGCCTACAACGAAAGAGAAAGCAAGCGAGAGACTGACAATGTGTGTGACGAAGGAATTATGAGGCTGTTCTATTGTGACGCTGAAGAAGATGACTTCAATGGTTTTAGTTCCCAGGTGGAGGATGGCGGTGAATTACTTTTCTGGTAGGCTACAGTTTAACATAAACTGTTAGAGGAACAAAGCATTTATGTAATCAAAGGTTTGAAAACATGTTTTCGTGTAACATCTTTCTGTATACTAAGTATCCCTTGTTACTACTACATGCACACCTGAGGTTTATCGACAGGTGTGGCCTATAAATGTACAAATCTTTTTAGTTTCTTTAAATTTAGTGGCCGTGGTTTACATACGGGTGTGCTCTATAGTCCAGAAATTGAGGTCTATAGAATTTTCAACATTTTTGCATTTTTCTGAAACACATACACACAAAACGTTCGTCATTTCCGCAGCACCTTGGATCTGGTCACTATCACACTTCCATCACTTTCCCTTGGTTCTTGCCTGGCTTGCTTGAGAGCGGTCTCGGCATCGGCGGCAGGGTGTGGCAAGCCTGCGTGTTGTTACAGTTCCTTTTTTTAGACATATGGAAAGTTGAACGAAGGCTGCAGAGGCTCCTCGCCAGCAGTCACCGCCTCAAACGCTGGCAGTGGCTTTAAAGCCTATTCACGCATGCTTTACTTAGCTACCGTCTATGTGCTTCTTTGTGGCTAAACATTGCCGCTTTGTGTGTGTGTGCATGTATTGCCTTCCTGTTATCTCCAACTGCCACGCTGCTTGAGTTCCTTTTTGCTGCTGTTGTTGATTTTGTAAAAAATGATCCAGTTTGTTGCCAGCTTTTGTATGTCAATGCAGTCTCGCTGTTTTTAGTGTTAATAAAAACACAAAGTTGTTCCAGTCCAAATGTCCAAATAGCAGGAAAAATAAACATTTTATTTAGGATATCTGTCAGTGTCACCTAAACTTTTATGATTTCACATTGGTCCAACATTGCAGGGCAGGGCCTGGTCAGTACTTGCATGGGAGACCTCAGAGGAATACCAGCTGCCACAGTGGGAGGAAGTAAACTTTCCTCGTGCCCTTAGGCAAGGCACTTCACCCACATTGCCTAGTATGAAAGTGGTGTGTGTGTGAGTGTCGGTGGTGGTCGGTGGGTTTGAGGCAGCCTCGCTTTCGGTCAGTCTGCCCCAGGGCAGCTGCGGCTACATAGTGGCTTATCATCACCAAGTGTGGTGTGAATGAATAATGACGACCTCAGCATAAGCGCTTTGAGAGGGTTTGATAAAGCGCATAACCAGTGTAATTCATTATTATTATTATTATTATTATTGACGTTTGCTCCCCCGCATATTCATGGATTTCTATTCTCTGCTTTGTTTCGTAAACAATTTCAAAAAAATTGTAGCAAAAATGAAAAGTGCCAAAACACCAGCTTCCTGCCAGGTACACGTTACAACATTAGACCTGCTCAGAGGTCAGAGTTAAGTGGTTTGATGGTGCTATCTGCAGAGGGGAAAAAAATGCTGCATCTATAAATCCAGCAGAGGGTATACGTATGTCTCATAAGTCAGTTCACATGACATTGTGCAGCAGGGCGATGTTTGACAAGATGTCATGTTTTGTAAGTACTATACTGTACGCCTGTAACATGCTGACATGTACGCAATTTTCATACTCTACTTGTACGCTTCGCTGCTCTCCAGGTTTGCCTTTTGTTGCATTTTGCCGGTTTCTTTTGTGTTTAGCCTCTGAAAAATGCGCCTGTGTCGAGGCACCAGCATATGCTACACCGGCTCCTTACTTGTAGGTATATGACAACGTGCTCCTTCAAAATATCGTAATCTACGTCGACCATAAAGGCTGTGATTGGTCGGCTTGTAAAACATTATTTCCTGTTTTTATAAAACTCAGCCAGGAGCCGCACAGCCCACTTCTGCAAATGCTCTCTCAGATTTTAGATCAACATTTACAATAAAGGTGGCTGTTGCATAACATTTCTTCAAGGTTGGCAGGTTTGATATAATTACATTTATGGAATGGTTAGTGTGTTTCCGACGTGCTGAACAAGTTTTATTAAGGAACAACACATGGTTACATTTGCACAATTCTGTCTGAAAAGGAGTAGGAAGAAGTAGAGTTTATTAAATCTAACCTCTTCTCCATATCAATTATTAATAAATGATTAACAACATATTTTTTACATGTTAGAATACAGTATTTAGTTTGCTTACATTTTGTCGTTTAAATTTGATCACCTCATGTGTAAAGAAAAGAGAAGGTGTTAAAATAAATAAAATATCAATAAGCAGGTAGGAGTTTTAAAAAAAAGACAAAATATAGTCCATGCAGTGTTAAGGAAAACAAAGGAATAAAATTGTGTGTGTATATATACAGTATGTATGTATATGTATATACAGTATGTATGTATGCGTATGTATGTAATACTGTATATACAGTATATGTGTGTGTATATATATATGTGTGTATGTATAAATACACGTACTGTATATATACACACATATACAGTATATACACACATATATACAGTATATATGTGTGTGTATATACAGTGTGTGTGTGTGTGTACAGTATATACAGTATGTGTATGTGTGTGTATATGCAGTATATGCAGTATGTGTGTGTATACTGTATACGTGTGTATACGTGTGTGTATATATGTGTATGTGTGTATGTGTGTATGTATATGTGTGTGTATACTGTATATACAGTGTATATATGTGTGTGTGTATACTGTATATACAGTATATACAGTATGTGTGTGTGTATATGTGTGTATATATGTATATACATATGTGTGTATGTTTGTATATACATATGTGTGTGTATGTATATGGTTCGGACATGTCCATAGGAGATATAGTGAATATATTGGTAGAAAGATGCTGAGTTTTGAAGTGCCAGGCAGGAGGCCTAGAGGAAGACCAAAGAGGAGGTTTATGGATGTAGTGAAAGAGGACATGAAGGTAGTTGGCACAAAAGAAGAGGATACAGAAGACAGAGTTAGATGGAAGCAATTGATTCCCTGTTGCGACCACTGAAGGGATAAGCCGAAAGGAAAAGAAGAAGATATACATATTGTATTCGTAACACTAAATCCAGTTATATTAACACAATATTCAGCAAACAAGATACAGTGAGGAAAAAAACTATTTGAACCCCAGCTGATTTTGTAAGTTTGTCCACTAACAAAGAAATGATCAGTCTATAAATTAAATGGTAGGTTTATTTGAACACCAAGAGACAACAATGAAAAAAAAATCCAGGAAAATGCGTTTCAAAAAGAGTTATAAATTAATTTGCATTTCCATGAAGGAAATAAGTATTTGATCCCTTTGAAAAACGTGCTTCAGTACTTGGTGGCAAAACCTTTGTGGCAATCACAGAGGTCAGCCGTTTCTTGTAGTTGGCCACAAAGCTCGCACACATCTCAGGGGGGATTTTGGCCCACTCCTCTTTGCAGATCCTCTCCTTGTCATTAATGTTTCATGGCTGATGTTTGGCAACTAGAACCTTCAGCTCCTCGAGATTTTCTATGGGATTAAGGTCTGGACACTGACTAGACCACTCCATGACCTTAATATGCTTCTTCTTGAGCCAAACTTTTGTTGCCTTGGCCGTGTGTTTTGGATCATTGTCATGCTGGAATACCCAACCACGACCCATCTCACCCAACACTTGACGGTACATGGCCCTATCCATCCTCCCTTTGATGCGGTGCAATAGTCCTGTCCCCTTGGCAGAAAAACACCCCCAAAGCATAATGTTTCCACCTCCATATTTGACGGTGGGGACGGTGTTTTTGGAGTCATAGGCAGCATTCCTCCTCCACCAAACACGGCGAGTTGAGTTGATGCCAAAGAGCTCAATTTTGGTCTCATGTGACCACAACACTTTCACCCAGTCTTCCTCTGAATCAGTCAGATGTTCAGTGGCAAACTTCAAACAGGCCTGTAGATTGACTTTCTTGAGTAGGGGGACTTTGCGGGCACAGCAGGATTTCAGTCCTTCACGGCGTAGTGTACTGTTTTTGTGGTGACTATGGTCCCAGCTGCCTTGAGATCATTGACAAGTTCCTCCCGAGTGGTTATGGGCTGATTCCTCACCGTTCTCATTATCATTGAAACTCCACAAGGTGAGATCTTGCATGGAGCTACAGACCGAGAGAGATTGGCAGTTAATTTATGTTTCTCCCATTTGCGAATAATTGCACCAACTGTTGTCACCTTCTCACCCAGCTGCTTGGTGATGGTCTTGTAGCCTATTCCAGCCTTGTGTAGGTCCACAATCTTGTCCCTGACATCCTTGGAAAGCTCTTTGGTCTTGTCCATGGTGCAGAGTATGCCATCTGAATTGATCGATTTCTTCTGTGGACAGGTCTTTTTTTATACAGATAACGAGCTTAGAGGGCTGCCATTGTCAGCTCATTACCTGTATGAGATCCACCTTGGAGCTAGAGATCTTGCTAACGGATTTATTAGTTTATTTTGACAGGGACAGTGTACATAGCATGACTGCAAATGCACCAGAATTAGCCAAAAGGCTATTTTTCATCTGTTGTCCCTGGACAGATGGCAAACCTGTCTCCCTAAAAACAAGACGAAAAGTATTATAAAACAAAAATTACAATATTCCATAATGAACCCACAAACAAACAATCATTTAAAACAGATATTACAAACACTGTCAATAAAAGTATTGAGAAAAGACAAGCAAAACACAGGCATCATAAAAGAAAGACAACAGCTATTCCATCCATCCATTTTCCACCGCTTATCCGGGTCCGGGTCGCGGGGGCAGCAGCTTCAGTAGGGAAGTCCAGACTTCCCGGTCCCCAGCGACCTCTTCCAGCTCCATCGGGAGGACACCAAGGCGTTCCCAGGCCAGCTGTGAGACATAGTCCCTCCAGCGTGTCCTAGGTCTTCCCGGGGGCCTTCTCCCGACTGGGCATGCCCGAAACACCTCACCAGGGAGGCGCCCGGGAGGCATCCGGACTAGATGCCCGAGCCACCTCAACTGGCTCCTCTCGATGTGAAGGAGCAGCGGCTCTACTCTGAGCTCCTCCCGGATGGCCGAGCTCCTCACCCTATCTCTTAGGGTGAGTCCAGCCACCCTACGAAGGAAACTCATTTCCGCCGCTTGTATCCGCGATCTCATTCTTTCGGTCATGACCCATAACTCATGACCATAGGTGAGGGTGGGAACGTAGATCGATCGGTAAACAGAGAGCTTTGCCTTCCGGCTCAGCTCTCTCTTCACCACGACGGTCCGGTACAGCGACCGCATTACTGCAGACGCTGCACCGATCCGTCTGTCGATCTCACGCTCCAACCTTCCCTCACTCGTGAACAAGAACCCGAGATACTTGAACTCCTCCACCTGAGGCAGCTATTCCACCACATCCAATTCAAAAGAAAACACAAGTGCTAGTATGGTTAGTCAGGGGGGAATTCATTAGTATTGTTAATGCAGACATGTTTGATGCGTTATGAATCAATTTTTTAGATGCTTTTGAACAGAATATAAGTACTCATCTCTCTGATGTTCTGAGGGACCGAGTTCCACCCTTGTGCAGCTGTAACTGAGAAGCCACTCTGACTGAAGACACTTCTCCTTAGAGGAACAATACAGTCTCCACGGGCAGACTCTCGTGTTACTCTCTGTGAGCTAGTTCTTATGTTTACAAACTGACTGAGTGGATGAGATGACAGACCATTTATGATTTTATATATTAGACAGAGATTGGCATACTGGATAACATTTTCCCAGCTGAACAGTTTATGCTTCTGTAAAATGGTGCAATGATTATGTCTTGACGTTTTTTTATCTAGAATCTTAATTGTCTGTTTGTATAGTGATTTAATGGGTTTTAGCGTTGTTTTGTTTCCCTGTGACCATGTTGTAAGACAGTATGTCATGTCATGTCGGAAAAGACCATAGCATGCATGAACATTTTAGCTGCCTGCAGAGATAAATGCGACCTAATGATTCTGAAATTGGACAAGTTAAACTTTACACGGCTGCATACTTTTTTGATGTGTGATTTAAATTTTAGTTTTGAATCAAGTATGACCCCAAGATATTTAAATTCTGTCACCACTTTTATTTTTTCTCCTACCACAAAAACATCTGACTGATTACTAGTACTTGTAATGTTAGATTTAGAGAAAAACATGGCCACTGTTTTATTTACATTGAGCTTTAAGGAGGACTGATTTAACCATTCTGAGACATGGACCATGGATTGTGTAAGTTTATCAGCTACTTGAGTTGTATTTTTACCATGTGCATAAATGACTGACATCTGCATACATCTGAATGAAGATATTGGAACAGACTAAAGGGAGGTCGTTTATGTACAGAGAAAAAAACAGTGGCCCCAGAATGGAACCCTGCGGGACACCAGTAAACAAAGGGAGGGGAAGGGAGTTGTAATTATCCATTCTGACAGACTGTGATCGATTTGATAAATATGATTCTATCCATTTTATTGCATGTGAGGAGAAGTTAAACTTGGTCAGTTTGGTCAATAATATATTGTGGTTTACACTGTCAAAAGCCTTTTTCAAGTCAAGAAACACAGCACCAACCACACCACCCTTATCCAGTAAATCTTTGAGATTTTCAATAAAAAAAACAATTCGCTGTCTCTGTTGAGTGCTGGGCTCTAAAACCAAACTGCATGGGATGGAGTGAAAATGATGTGGTGTTGAGATGTAAAATAATTTGTTGGACAATGAGTTTCTCTGCAACTTTGGACACTGTAGGTACAATACTGATGGGCCTGTAATTGGAAGGTAATGTATCTCTACAGCTGATGATTTCCATTTACTTGGAAATACTGCCTCAAAAATTGATAAATTGAGAATGTTGGTTAATGGAGTTATTAAGTTGGAGCTGAGTTCTTTTAACATAAATGTATCTATGCCAAATATGTCTTTTGTTCTGGTAGATTTGAGTCAACTTATTGTCTGTGAAACTTCTGATTCTGTAGCATACGGAGGAAACACACTAGACACAGAATAATCGTTTGGCCTGAATGCACACATCTTGTGTCTGAGCCGCAGCTCTTTAATAATCACGCACCGGTGTGTAGCCACACCCACATCCCCAAAAGTAGGCCATGTTAATCAAGAACTACTCAACACCAGCACCGTTTAAAAAAAAAAAAGTTTTTATCGGCCTTGGCACCTTGTTAAAAACACAATTAAACAGGAAATCTTAAAAAACAACAGTAATAGTATAAATAAACAGATTAAAAAAGTAGTCTTAATATTAAAAGAAAAAAAAGCATCAAGCTGAGGTTCGACTTTGGGTCGTACCCTTCTCTCTAGCACCCTGGAGTAGACTTTCCCAGGGAGGCTGAGGAGTGTGACCCCTCTATATTTGGAACACACCCTCCAGCCACCCTTTTTAAAAATGGGCACCACCACTCCGGTCTGCCAGTCCAGAGGTACTTTTTTACCGACTTCCATGCAATGTTGTAGAGGCGTGTCAACCAACACAGTCCTCCAACATCCAGAGCCAACACCCCCGAAGCTTTGCCATTGGGGAGTGCTTTAACTACCCCAGATACCTCAGCCACGGTGATAGAACTGTCCATGTACGTATCCTCAGACTTTGCTTCTTCTACGGAAGGTTTGTCAGTGGGATTGAGTTTAATTTATTCATTTGTTTAATTTATTTGTAATATTTTATATGTCCATCCATCCATTTTCTTCCGCTTATCAGAGGTCGGGTCGCGGGGGCAGCAACCTAAGCAGGGAAGCCCAGAGGTCCATCTCCCCGGCAACTTCGTCTATCTCTTCCCAGCGGATGCCGAGGCGTTCCCAGGCCAGCTGAGAGACATAGTCTCTCCAACGTGTCCTGGGTCTTCCCCGAGGCCTCCTACCGGTTGGACGTGCCCTGAACACCTCCCCAGAAAGGCGTTCGAGAGGCATCCTGACCAGATGCCCAAGCCATCTCATCTGACTTCTTTCAATGCAGAGGAGCAGCGGTTGTACTCTCCCCCCAATGAGTCTCTCCCGGATGTCAGTGTCTCCCACATGTCTACTCACCCTGTCTCTAAGGGAGAGCCCAGCCACCCTGATGAAAACTCATTTCGGCCGCTTGTACCCGCCATCTTGTCCTTTCGGCCACTACCCAAAGCTCATGACCGTAAGGTGAGGGTAGGAACGTAGATCGACCTGTAATGAGAGCTTTGCCTTTTGGCTCAGCTCTCTTTTCACCACGACAGACCGGTGCAGAGTCCGCATCACTGCAGACGCCGCACAAATCCGCCTGTCCATCTTGCGTTCCATCCTTCCATCACTCGTGAACAAGACCCCGAGGTACTTAAACTCCTCCACTTGAGGCAGGACCTCATCACCGACCTGGAGATGGGACTTCACCCTTTCCCGGGCGAGAACCATGGACTCGGACTTGGAGGTGCTGATTCTCATCACAGTTGCTTTACACTCAGCTGCGAACCGATCCAGTGAGAGTTGAAGGTCACTGCTCGCTTAAGCTAAAATACCACATCTGCAAAAAGCAGCGATTGAATCCTGTGGCCACCAAACTGAAACCCCTCAACGCCCTGGCTGCGCCTAGAAATTCTGTCCATGAAAGTAGTGAACAGAATCGGTGACAAAGGGCAGCCCTGGCGGAGAACACACTCTCCGGTCCCCCTTCTTAGGAGAAAACCCACGCACGCACGGGGAGAACATGCAAACTCCACACAGAGATGCCCAGCGGAGATTTGAACCCAGGTCTTCCAGATCTCCTGACTGTGTGGCCAATGTGCTAACCACTCAGCCACCGTGCGGCGGTTACAAAACAGTGCATTATAATTCAAGCCATCATACTTTCAAACACCAAATAGAAAAATTACAAATGTATCCATTCTTGCTTTAACAGATTTAGTAAAAATATCTGCCACCATTCCATCTGTAGGACAGTAAAAAACTCTTATTTTTCCACCGCCAAGTACAGATCGAACAAAATGATGTTTAATGTCAATGTGCTTGCACCGTTGGCGACAAACCGGATTTTTCGATAAGGCACTAGCACCTTGATTGTCTTCAAAAATGCTGACAGGTGTATACTCAAGACCACTGTCCAGTCCAGCAAGCAAATGTACAAGGTAAAGACTTTCTCGTACAGTAGATGACAAAGCCGTGTATTCCGCTTCACATGTGGATAAAGCTGCTGTGGATGTTTCTTAGATTTCCAAGAAACAATAGCGCCACTTTCAGACAAACTAAAGCAGTAGCCAGTCATACTACGTCTATCATTCTGGTCAGCTGCCCAGTCTGCATCACTATAGGCCATCATTCTTGGTCCACAGTACCTTTGAAATACCGCAACACACGTTTAGCTGCCACCCTGTGTTGTGGTTTTGGTTCAGAAAGATATTGTGACAGTTTCTCCCAATAAAACTCAGATCTGGTCGAGTAGAGGTCATTACATAAATTAGACTACCGACCAACTCACGATATCTTTTAGAATCGGCGGGATCACCTTCACTGTCCAATTTCATGTTTATGTCACATGGTGTCAATCTTGGTTTACAGCGAGTCATGTCAAATCTTTCCAACATTTTGACAATGTATCTTTTTTGATTCATTTTTATTTTCCCTTTTTTCTGGGTAAAATCCATACCAAGGAAATGCCTCCATTTCCCGAGATCTTTAATTTTGAATTTTGCTCCCAACATTTTCTTCACATTTTGAAGGATGTGACAATCACTCGCTGCAAGAAAAAGACCATCAACCCAAATGATCAATATGATCTTTTCATTGTCAAATTGTCTTTAGTGTAAACACAATAGTCTGCTGTATTTGGAACAAAATCATTTCCACCAAGGAAGTCATGAAGCATCTTGTTCCAATTTCGTCCTGATTGCTTCAGACCATGCAGGGACTTATTGAGTTTGCACACCAATTTCTCTCCTGTTTTTGATTCCTCCTCAAACCCTTCAGGTTGCTCCATAGAAATTTCACAATCTATAGGGGCATGCAGAAATGCAGTTTTAACATCCATCTGGTGCACTTCTACATCCTACTGAGCTGCAAGCTGCATGAGGACACGTACTGAAGTCATATCAGCAGTGGGTGAAAATGTCTCGTCATAATCAATACCAGCCACTTGACTATAACCTTTTGCCACATATCTGGCCTTATATATGGTCTCTACCGGATTTTCTTTGATGGACTGAGCCCATCTACCCCCCACTGCATGTTTACCTTCAGGTGAGGGTGTTAATGTGAAGGTGTTATTTTCCTTTAAAGAGTCTATCTCATCTTTCATGGCTTTGAAGAGCTTAAAGCTTCCTGCAATGTTAGTGGAACATCACATGTCACACGATAACAATAATCAATATTTGCCAATGCCTCGTCCTCAAATTTGACTTCATAGTCACAATCAGGATAATACGGAGGGGATCTGCGGTCCCTTCTTGGATAACGAGCACTCTGGCACCTCTCATTGTCACTTTTCAAAGTAGTTTCTTCACATGCCTCAGTCTTCACTTCTTGTGGGCTTAGATCATTCAAATTGGATTTTGGTGGCTGAATTTCAGTTCCCACTCCGTGTTCCAAATAATCAAACATGTCTTCATCTATTTGCGTATCACTTTCATTTGTATTTTTCGTGACAAACTTTACCAGCCTGTTTTTCATTCTTTTCCCAGTATCTGGATAAAACACTAAAAACGCCGGACTGTTTTTGTCATATCCGACAAAGATTCCTTTTTCGCAGCGTGTGTCCAACTTTTTCTTGCCGTATTTGTGTGCAAAACATTCTGAGCCAAACGCTCTCATTTTAGACATGTCCGGTCTCTTTCCAGGTAACACATAATAAGGGGTCTGTTCAAGACGTCTATTATAGCATCGATTTCGGATCACAGCTGCAGCCTGCACTGCATATGTCCACATCTCTTTTGGCATACACCTTGCCGTTTCAAACAAGGTCCTCCATGCTCTTTCTGCAGTCCCACTCTGATGGGGCGAGCAAGGAGCTGAGGTTTCATGTCTGATGGCATTTGGATTGAGCAGTGACTGAAACACAGAAGATGTAAATTCTGTTCCATTGTCCGTCCTTATGCATTTGCTTTTCCCATAAGGGGCAACATCAGCAATGAATCGCTCTGTAGCTCTAGCAGTATCACTTTTAACCCTTAGGAAATAAGCAAACATAGCTCCTGAGTAATCATCTGTAAATGCAAGGGCAAATTTAAACCCATCTTTCCCTGCTGGCTCAATAGGTCCAGCCAGGTCTGCATGAACAAGTTCCAGTACATCTTTAGCTCTTTCATCGGGATGTGTATTTTTACTCTTTGCAAATGTTCCTCTGATGCACACTTCACATTAGACTTCCCACTTTTCCCTTTGATTTTCATGCCTTCTGTGACACTTTCCAGTTTTAACACATCATCATAATTACAGTGGCCCAATATTTCATGCCATGTTTGCACGTCATAACACACATGACACCCATCAGCCTCACTTTTCAAAGTACAAAACAGTCTGTCTTGTGTGTTGATATCAAAAGTCGTACCATTTTTATGGATGAATGAGTCGGATGAGTGGTTAGCACATTGGCCACACAGTCAGGAGATCTGGAAGACCAGGGTTCAAATCTCCGTTGGGCATCTCTGTGTGGAGTTTGCATGTTCTCCCCGTGCGTGTGTGGGTTTTCTCCGGGTACTCCGGTTTCCTCCCACATTCCAAAAACATGCATGTTAGCTTAATTGGTGACTCTAAATTGTCCATCGGTATGAATGTGAGTGTGAATGTTTGTTTGTCTATATGTGCCCTGCGATTGGCTGGCGACCAGTCCAGGGTGTACCCCGCCTCCCGCCCGAAGCCAGCTGGGATAGGCTCCAGCATCCCCGCGACCCTAATGAGGATAAGCGGCATAGAAAATGGATGGATGGATGGATGGAGTTGGTTTTGTCCTTCTTTGAAGACGACAGTCGCTCCTTGCGATGTAGCCGCTTTGACCGAAAAGATGTCCTGGGAAAATGAGGGGACGAAGAGCCTCCTTCAGGATCATATCGACATCGCGGCCTTTACTGTCTCTTACGCGCACCTTAGCGGTGCCTTTCTTCAGCGCAATGCCGCTGGCCCGCTCTCCATCAGCCAACTCCAAAATATGGCTCTGAGGTTTAAAGCTTGGGTCGATTTCCACAAATTTCCCAATGTCGGTGTTGATATGCTTTGTGGCTCCTGAGTCCACCATGAGACCCTTCGCCTTCCCGGTGTTGACCAGGGCGTCATCCAGCTGCACCTTAAATGCGAACGTGTGGTTCTCCTCGTCCACCGCTCTCTCCGCCGACAGTGTGCGTCCTTGGGCGAGGCGCTTTTACAGAAGCCGTCTCGGCTCCTTGCGTCCTCCGGCTGACACGCAGTCCGCAGCTTTATGCCCTTTCCGGCCGCAGGTGTAACAGGTGAATTTAGCGCTCCCATTGTCTCTTCCTTTCACCCTCATCACACTGTCCTCTCCTGAGCTAGAAGCACCAAACTTCTCTGTGCTCTCATAGCTCCTCAATTTTATTTTAAATTGGGCAGATGTCAACTTGTCATCACTCTGTGTAACATAAACAGCGAATGGTTTGAATGCATCAGGCAGGCCCTTTAAAACCATCAACCTCAGCGTCTCTCCTGCATTACGCAGCGCGGATGATATACTCGGTGACGCTCTCATTCATACCTTCTCGGAGAGACGTCAGCTCCGCGTACAAGCTAATTACGCGCGGCTTCCCTCTCCCTGCGTAATGGTCGCGCAGGATCTGCAGCGCTTTTCTTCCATCACCAGGTGCGTCTCTCATCGCAAGAGACAAACTCTTAACGTCCGACAGCCGAATCAGAACTGCATTCGCTTGCTCATCTTCAGCGTCTGCGACAGGTGCTTCACTCAAAATAGTGTCTTTCAGGTCTAGCAGACGCAAACAAGCCAGGAAACGTTAAAGACAGCGGGTGCGGAGGAGGTGGGATTGTCAAACCTTCATGCCGAGTCTGCTGTAAGTTGGATGTTGAGTGAGAGAAGGCGTGATCCAGGATGTAATCTGTCCTTTCTGAATAGTCCAGGTCGGGTTTAAATAGGTTAAAAAATTGTCCACAAATGGAAGTTTGTCTCTGCAGTAGTTAAAAACAGATGTAGTCTTATACATTTCTAAATATAAAAGGCTAAATTTCACATCTCCAAAACGGGGCGGGGGAACAGGTCCGGAGATGATGCAGTGTGCAGTCGTGTTGGAGTTTTTCTGACGACTGTTGATGCGGACGGTTGGAGATAGAGGATGTTGGGGGGCCTGGAATGCACGAGGGAGGCTCCCTGGGTGGTGTCGACGTTGCATTCGCGCCAAGCCAGGAAACTCACTCTCATGCAACGCACTGAGAGGAGGTGGTGATGCGGCCAAGGTCCGGGACCTGCGGTCCTTTGTTGCTGAACTGGTGCCGGCGTCCCAGGAGTAGCGCTCTGTATTGGCTAGCTGGGAGCTGGTGGAGCTGGGCTGTTCTAATCAAAAAAGTTGTCATTTTTGGAAAATTAGGTTGTGGAAAAAGGTACAAAATTAGAAGAATAAAGTCAAAATATTACAGGAATAAAGTCATCATTTTGAAAACTATATTAAAAAAATGGAAAATAAAAATGCAGAAATTTAACAAAATTGCTGAAATTTTACAAATAGAAAGTCAAAATGTTGAGAAAAAGTCATAATTTTACGACAATGTAAAAATGTCATTTTAGTAACAGAGTTTATTTATTTATTTTTTTAAACGTCACAATATTAAGAAACAAAAACAATAAAAAGTTGTCATTTTTGGAATATTAGGTTGGGAGTCATTTTTTATATCATTTTTGTTTTATAATGTATAATTTTTTGTGTCATTTTTCGCTGACATTTGAAAGTAAAACATGACAGGAATCAGTGTTAAAAATAACATTGTAATTATAAAACTTTATATAATAGGAAGATAGTAAAACTTATCTTCTAAAATTGTTGGCGTACTTTTAGTTGTATTTACGTTTTACAAACTAGGATATGGCTCACACAAAAATACATTTGAAAATATACAGTATGTTGTTCATGGCTCTCTTAGCCCAAACGGTTCCCTACCCCTAAGTTAGGGGCTCCGTACCGAAGGGTGTGACAGTGAGCTAAAATTTGTGTTACAAGCCGCTATTTACAGGCTGTCGATGGCTGGCCATGGCTGAAGTCGAGAATGGCTGTAAATAGCATTGGCAGTGCCAGCCAGTAGAACTAGCAAGGAAGGATTTTAACACCTCAGTAAAACATTATAGCCATCTAACTGATCTCATGTATAATCTGTTGTGTAAAGACAGGAACATCATCAAATTAGAGGCAATAAATGAATTACACAGCCACTATCCAGCGATATGGATCTCAAATATGCACATTAGCAATCAATAAGTCCTAATAAACATAATCACAGAATAACACAATTACAGTACAACCGGAATAGTAAGAACATTGAATAGAAGGATAAATAATATACAAGTTGTAGTGCAATAATACATAATACATCAGCTGCACAGAATGGGCCACCGGGAAATCTGTACCTTATTTGGGGTACATTGAGATAAACTGTCAAATACAAAGTCCCTTGCCTTGGTTTCCCTGCCTTCTCCTTGTTTGTCTTTCCAGATCCCCTACGTCCACCTGGAGGCAGAGGTGCTGGACACACCAGACTCCAGTCTGAACCTATTACTTAGGCTGAGTGCTGCCTGCAGGGAGATTATCCCTGACTGTGTGGCCAACATGCAACATACAAGCACTCGTCCCTGTCCTTAATTGGCCATAACACTCTTCTGACCTCAACCCCACAGAAAATCTATGGGGTATTGTCAAGAGGAAAATGTGATACACCAGACCCAACAATGCAGAGGAGCTTTATCCATCCATCCATTTTCTATGCCGCTTATCCTCATTAGGGTCACGGGGATGCTGGAGCCTATCCCAGCAGACTTTGGGCGAGAGGCGGGGTACACCCTGGACTGGTCGCCAGTCAATAGCAGGGCACATATAGACAAACAACCAGTCACACACACATTCATACCGATGGACAATTTAGAGTCACCAATTAACCTAACATGCATGTTTTTGGAATGTGGGAGGAAACCGGAGTACCCGGAGAAAACCCACACATGCACGGGGAGAACATGCAAACTCCACACAGACATGCCCAACGAAGATTTGAACCAGAGGAGCTTTATTTATTTCTAAATTCTACCCTGCGTTCTTAGTGGTTTTTAACAAAAACAAAGTTTCTGGGGATTGGGAAAGTCTTCGGATCAGCCAGAACAATGAATTAAAAAATGTACTTATACTTCAAGATCGCTGATTTGCTCATTTCACTGCTAAACAAAAAGGGACTCCCCCGCAGACAGATCATCCAGTCATCATGCAGAAGCCAAGTGTCCAGGCCCACCCACTGCACCACAGACATTAATGTCAACCATGTCCCTCGTGGTGTCTTGTGAGGAGGCCTCGGGGGTACGGGATCGGTGACACACTAGTGCCATTGGGTCCTTGTAGAACCAAATCAGGATCCTGATTCGCATTGCCAGCCCGTTTCCAGTAAACACTGGCCTCCGCCAATACCGCCCTTTGTCACTGATTCTGTTTAGAACTTCCATAGACAGAATTTGTAGGCGCTGCCAAGGCGTCAATAGGGTTCAGATCTTAGGATCTAATCTCTGCTATGAGACTGTAGGTCTTGGGAGTAAGGTCTTGGTAAGGTCCAGGTGGAGAAGTTCAAGTGTCAGGGTCTTGTTCATGAGTTAGTGAAGGATGGAGCGTGAAGTGGACAGATCGATCGGTGCGTTTGCAGTAATGCAGTCGCTGTACCGGACCGTCGTGGTAAAGACAGATGAGCCAAAAGGCAAGTCTCTCAATTTACCGGTCAATCTGTGTTCCCATCCTCACCTTTGGTCATGACTTATGGGTTATGAGCGAAAGAACAAGATTGCAGATACAAGCGGCGGTGATGAGTTTCCCCCGCTGGGTGGTTGGACTCACACTAAGAGAATCTCGGCCATCCGGGAGGAGCTCAGAGTAGAGATGCTGTTCCTTCATACGAAGAGGTGGTTCAGGCATCTAGTACAGATGCCTTCCGGACGCCTCCCTGTTGAGGTGTTCCGGGCATGCCCAGGTGGGAATAGGCCGCGGCGCACACCTGGAACATGCTGGAGGGATTATGCGTCACAGCTGGTCTGGGAACGCCATGGGGTCCCCCCAATGGAGCCGGAAGAGGTACCTGGGGACCGGGAAGTCTGGACGTCCTTATTCAGACTGCTGCCCACAAGACCCAGCAAAGTAGAACAAAATGGTATTCCTAAAAGATACTTTTATTAGTATTTTTTTCTTTCCTCCTTTAATATTATGAAATTATCCTAATAAAATGACGAGCAAGTTTTTCCTCATGTTACACCATTGCTATGAAAAATGTTACATTACTCCTGAAAAATAAAACTTTTTTTGATATTGACTTTATTTTTGTAAAAAGACTATCTTGTTCCACATGATGTTCCATTTTTCTCTCTCAATACTGAACTACAAGAAAATCTTTTTATCTCAAAAAGGGGGGCGCTGCAAAAAAAGTTTGAGAGCGACTGCACTAAAAGCCCACTTCTTGTAAGAAAAATACTTTTACAAGTATATGTGTGCCAAGGGAGATCACATGACCCTCCAGACTTTGGTTTCTCCCAAAGTAACTATTAGAAACGGTTAAAGTTCAGATTTGCTGAGTCGTTGCTGCTGCTGCCGTACCCCATCCGATGCAGACTGGGTGGTGCTCCCAGGTTGGTCCATGCCAAAAAAAGAGGAGGGAAGGTGGTGCACATCCCGCTCACGCTTCACAAAGGCAGAAAAAGACGACACGCAGTTCCCGATGAAGTGGTCGGCCTGTGCCAGGATGTACAGGTCCGTCTGGGCCGAGTCAGGATACAGGCTCACCACTTTCACCTGCTCAAACACACACAAAACATTACACAATTAACTATATGCCTAAAAATTTTTATATTTTCCATTCAATATGACTTAATTCTTGTAGAATTACTTTTCCCCAATAATGCTACAACTTATTTTCTTCATTTCTGAAAATGAACTTTTTTTTTTTACTATTTTATGATTTTTTTCTTGAAATGTATTACCATTTATGTAAAATGACTAGTTTAAGTACCTCGGGGTCTTGTTCACAAGTGATGGAAGGATGGAACGCGAGATGGACAAGCGGATTGGTGCAGCATCTGCAGTGATGTGGACACTGCACCGGTCTGTCGTGGTGAAGAGAGAGCTGAGCCGAAAGGCAAAGCTCTCAATTTACCGGTCGATCTACATTCCTACCCTCACCTACGGTCATGAGCTTTGGGTAGTGACCGAAAGGACAAGATGGCGGGTACAAGCGGCCGAAATGAGTTTTCTCCTTAGAGATAGGGTGAGAAGCACTGGCATCCGGGAGAGACTCAGAGTAGAACCGCTGCTCCTCCACATTGAGAGGAGCCAGATGAGGTGGCTTGGGCATCTGGTTAGGATGCCTCCCCGAGCGCCTTCCTGGGGAGGTGTTCAGGGCACGTCCAACCGGTAGGTGGCCTCGGGGAAGACCCAGGACACGTTGGAAAGACTATGTCTCTCAGCTGGCCTAGGAACGCCTCGGCATCCGCCGGGGTGAGGGACCTCAGGGCTTCCCTGCTTGGGTTGCTGCCCCCGCGACCCGACCTCGGATAAGCGGAAGAAAATGGATATTATTACTTCTGTAATAATGTGTTGGAGTCATCCCCGGTGAATGAGAGGGCCATTTCCTCAAAGCTGCCCTTTATCACAGATTTTGTTTGTAACTTTTAAGGACAGAATTTCTAGGCACAGCCAAGGCATTGTGGGAATCCAGTTTGGTGGCCTTTGGATCTCAGCTCTGCTATTCGCAGATGATGTGGTCCTGATGGCCTCATCGGGCTGTGACCTTCAGCGTTTACCCGGGCGGTTTACAGCTGAGTGTGACGCTTCTGGGATGAGACTCAGCACCTCCAAATCCGAGCCCATGGTTCTCAGCTGGAAAAGGGTGGACTGTACCTTCCGGGTTGGAGTGAGGTCTTGGCCCAGGTGGAGGAGTTCAAGTATCTTAGGGTCTTGTTCTTGTTGAGTGAGCGAAGGTGGATCTATGTTCCTGCCCTCACCAATGGTCATGCGCTTTGGGTTATATCCGCAAGAACAAGTTGGTGGATAAAAGCGGAAATGAGTTTCCACCGTAGGGTGGCTGTACTCACACTAAGAGAGAAGGAGCTCAGAGTAGAGCCGCTGCTGCTTCACATGGAGAGGAGCCAGTTGAGGTCGGCTCGGCATCTAGTCCGAATGCCTCCCTAGTAAGGTGTTCCGGGCATGCCCAGCCAGGTGAAGGCCCAGGGGAAGACCTAGGACGCGCTGGAGGGATTATGTCTTACAGCTGGCTTGGGATGCCTTGCCTGGTGGAACTGGATGAGATGGCTGGAGACTGGGAATTCTTTCCCTACTGAGACTGCTGCCTCTGCAGCACAAATCCAGATAAACGGAAAAAAACGGATGGATGGATATAAAAAACAACGTTATTATTGTAAAACGGTATTTTCTCATATTAAGCCTTATTGTCAATTTTTTGTTGACTAGGATGGCTTCCTCCTTATAGTGATATGATATTTTTCTGACAGTGTGGATTATTTCTGAGAAGACAATTTAAAATGAATATATGAATGAGCATATGAATTCCATCACCTTGCCCTTGAAGAGCATGTCAATGTCGCTGCTGTGGGACTTTGAGTCGGTGGCAATGTAGACAGAGCGAGCCAAGGTCTTCTTCACCCACATGTCAACGGCCCGTAGGATCTCGGACAGGTCAGGCAGACACATGGTGGCGGTGAGGGGCAGCGCCGTCTGGCGGCTGTAGCCCACGCACTGAGGAGAGGCCATGAAGTGGGGGCCAGCATCCCCGCTCTTTAACAGCTGGCATGCATTTTGCTGTAGGAAAAAGCAGTAACTTCAAGAAGATTCATAGAGGTGATGCTCCTTTCCGACCCCGTCTCACCCAGTCGCTGCCGATCCTCAGGTGAAGGCCCACATATGGTCGGGTCAGGAGAGTGGTGATGCGTTCCTGGCCCTCCTGCACCATCCTGTCTGACCACACTACGTAGTGCTGCAGGCCCACGTGATCCTCCAGCACCGGAAAGTGGGCCGGCGCTCCAGGCATGGCCAAGACCGGGTGCTCGGCGGGGGGGAACCTGACCCAAATAATCTGTAAATGCTTTGTTCATCCAACACAAAGGATTGCTACTCACCTTGTCATCCACTGCTGTTGGTGGAAGCTACTGAAAGAAATTCCACTGAACAGAACTGACTCGTCAAATTCCACACCCACGTAGTCCCAGAACGGACCGAATGGGTTCCCATCCTGAAAGAAGCATCGTTACACATCAATTGTCATCTGCAGCCTGCACCAGAGGGTAGCATTATCACTGCTCCTTCAACACCCATCAAAACATCTTTAACTTGCACTGTCAGGGTGGAAAGATGCTGCCCTCGCCTACCTCAATGGTTGAGAGATGCCAAATCCTGTTAGAATTCCGAGAAAATACACTACTCTCTCTGGAATGCAGAAGAAAGATTGCTAAATGTGAGGGGAGCCTTCTTAGTGTATTTCCACAACTAAATTGAACTGAGCCCCCTTTTTCTCTCTTGCCCGTTTATCATTACCAAATGTTCTGCTCATTTATTCTTTTGTTTTGGGTGTCTTATATTTTGACATTTAACTGTCTTTTACTACCTGGTCCAAACCTTGAGGTTCTCGAGTTATTTTTGGTTTTTTATTGCTTTTTTTTCAAACTTTCTGTAAACACTTTGTATATTTGTTTAGCTGTGAACATATGAAAATCCAATACAAATATTTCTGATAAAAAAAATCTTAAAAACAATGCAGCTATCCTGTCACTCCTGTCTCCGGTTTGACTAGCTTTGCAGTATAGGTCCTTAGAAAATACAGTCCACTCTAATAGAAGACCTTTGAATAGCATTTTGGCAGCGTATTCCTAAAAACAGTACGGCACTTGTCATACCGATGATCTTTTAGGGCCTATGAAATCTGTTTTATTTTTCCTCAAATTCTTTTGTCCATTTTAATTTTTTAGAATTCCGTAGAGATCGTAAAAAGGAACCCGAATCCTCAAAGCTTGTGTCAGACTTCCCAAATTACAGTGCTCTTACTACTTACCTTCCACTCACACATTTTCAAGATTCTACCTCCCAAATGTCTCAGAAATTTCTGTCCTTATTCGTACTTCCAAACCGTCTACCTGCCAATTGGATCCTTTTCCCACATTTCTGGTGAAATCTTCAGTCTTCCCACTTCTTCCCCTCATTTCTATTCTCTACTCCTCACTTTCTTCTGGAATTGTCCCCACAGCTTTTAAAACTGCAGCCGTTACCCCTACTCTAAAAAACCTGGTTCTAATCCCAGTAACTTCAACAATTTCCCTCCCATTTCTATCCTCCTGTTCATTTCTAAAGTATTGGAAAAAACGGTTGCATCTCAACTACATTCACACTTAACACGCAATAGTCTCTACGAACCATTCCAATCTGGCTTCCAACAAGGTCAGAGCACTGAAACCGCTCTTCTAAAAATCACCATTGACCTTCTCACTGCAGCAGATTCTGGTCTCATCACTATTCTCATCCTCCTCGACCTTAGTGCAGCTTTTGATACAATTTCTCACTCTATTCCCCTCGATAGACTTTCATCTCTTGGTATTACTTTTATCCCCCTCTGCTGGTTCCACTCTTACCTTTCTGATCGCTCTCAGGTAATACAACTTAAATCCTTTAGGTCAAATTCCTCCCCCGTTACTTGTGGTGTGCCCCATGTTTCTGTCCTTGATCCCCTCGTCTTCAATTGTTAACCTCTTCCCCTTGGCCATATATTTCGTAAATTCTATATTAATTTCCACTGCTTTGCGGATGACACCCAGCTCTACCTCTCAAGCAAACCTGCTTACGCACTTCCACCCCCCTCCTTCACCAACTGTCTGTCAGATATAAAAAACTGGTTCACGTCCAATTTCCTTAAACTTAACAGTGACAAGACTGAGTTTCTTCTTGTCAGTACAAGATCCACTCATTCCAAAACCAGTACTTTTTCTCTCTCCATTGACAACTCCATGGTATCCCCTATACTCCAAGTTAAGAGTCTAGGTGTCATCCTCGACAGCTACTAATCATTTCAGTCACACATCAATAACATTACTCGGTCTGCCTATTTTCATCTTCGTAACATAAACCACCATCGGCCCTCCCTCACAGTCCACTCTACTTCTGTCCTTGTAAATAGTCTCGTCACGTCGCGTTTAGATTACTGTAACTCCCTCCTTTTTGGTCTTCTCAAATTTCTCCATAAACTTCAACTGGTCCATAATTCAGCTGGCCACATTATCAATAGGAACCCCTCCTCCCACCACATTACCCGCGTCCTTCAGCAGCTTCACTGGCTTCCCATTAAATTCACAATTTACTTCAAGAATCTTCGATATACTTTTAAGGCCCTTCACAATTGCCCACCTGTTCAGGACAGCCTTCCTTTTACACTTCCTTTTTCTGTACTGATGGGTTTTTGTCTGTTTTTATATGCTACCTACTGTGTTTTATGTATTTTAATGTTTGTAAAGTGTCCTAGGCGCTGTTAAATTAAATGAACTATTATTATTATTCATTCATTCATTTTCCATGCCACTTATCTTCATTAGGTTTATGTGCATACTGGAGGCGGGAGAGAGGCGGGGTCTATATGTGCCTTGTGATGGACTGGTTGCCAGTCCATCACAAGGCACATATAGACAAACATTCACACTCACATTCACACCTATGGAGAATTTAGAGTCGGCAATTAACCTAACATGCATGTTTTTGGAATGTGGGAGGAAACCCACCCACGCACGGCGAGAACATGTAAACTCCACACAGAGATGCCCAACAGAGACTCGAACCCTGAACCTCCTGACTGTGAGGCCAATGTGCTACCCACTCAACCACCGTGCGGCCCCGCTCCTCTCTAATAGCTGATATTTGACTAGAATTTGCAGTAGATCAGAGTGCTCCAGTCACTTACATAAGTGATTCTAAAAGAAGAGTCCTTACCTTCATGGGACACGATCGTTTGTCAGGGCTCCGCTGGGCAGCAGCCTCAAAGCAATAGGCCTTTCTGCGCCCTCTCGGCCAGTGCTTGTCCGCCAGCTCCCGCATGAAGTCCTCCAAAGCCACCACGCGATGGTAGGCGGACAGAGCCTCCAGTTTGAAGAAGTCCCTGTAGGGCACGTGCACCTGCATGAACAACATGGTAGACCATGCTGGGGGCGTCACGTGCAGACCTGCATGAGACTGGCTACGTAGGCAGGGAAGCAAAACTTACATTAGTGTAAGGGGGTGTGTGATGACGGTACACAATCCAAGGAGGGACTGCCAAGGTGCGGTTTAACATTTTAGCAAAGGCCAAAGAACCTAGGAAGTGGTCTGCCTGGTTTCCAAAGCGGCCTGCGCAGAGAAGTCAATGTTATTTTGTGGTAAATAAAGCGTATCTTCCCTCTCCCGTCCGCCATGATTATTGGGCGTGAATTTCTCTTGTTCCCTAATAAAGCATCCGCCCATCGTTAGCCACAACTATTACTATCAGCAGCGCGTGGCGTGTAGTACGTTCATGTTGAATAAAAGTGTTTGTTACCCATGCAAGGACAGTACAACACGTAACCGTTTTCGTCCCACTCGAGATCTCCGGCAGCGGTCCGTAAACATAGTAAACACATGAACGTCAACATTTGCGGCGCTAGCTTTATTCCAGCCGCCATTGCGGTTTGTACCACACCCCAGCATGCAACGCGCGAGCCTCTGTTTCTTTCGTTTGGTGGTGCGGTGAAGCGGGTTAGAGCGTTTGCTGCCAACTAGAGGTCTGGAAGCGCATTGCAGCAGACATTATGGGGCGCAATACTTTTTTTTTTGTCTTGTCCAGCATCATAACAGCTGAATGAGAGTCAAGCTGCCTTTAAATGCTGAGCAAAATTTCTTTGCCAAGGGAGATTTCATAATCCAAATGAGTCTCCCTTGACGGGGGGGGCAATACTGAGCAACATGACATCTTATTAACATTTCATGATCCAATGTGTTATTTTTTTAATTATTAGTGTTCATCATTCTATGTATGGAACCAAACATACTCAATTTAACTGAAAATCCCTTTCTAATAAAACACTGTAGTCTTTTGAACCGCAAACGTAACCTTGCATACAGTACAATGACAATACAGTACACATTGTGTTGTTGTGTATGTTCAACAAAAAACGACCATTCATCCGATTTCTATGCCGCTTATCCTTATTAGAGTTGCGGGTATGCTGGAGCCTATCCCAGCTGACTTCCCGCCTCCCCAACTGGCCAGAGGCGGGGTACACCCTGGACTGGTTGCCAGTCAATCACAGGGCACATATAGACAAACAAACATTCACACTCACATTCATACCCATGGACAATTTAAAAGTCGCCAATTAACCTAACATGCATGTTTTTGGAATGTGGGAGGAAATTGGAGTATGCGGAGTAAACCCACACATGCACGGGGAGAACATGCAAACTGAACATGCAACATGCTACCCACTCATCCACCGTGCAGCCGCCACAGAAAATGTGTTTTAAAATATATTTTAAATAGAAAACAAAGTTTAAATGAGTAAGACGTTACGATGACCATATTTTTGTGGAAGGAGTATTACTGTAATGATTTATTATTATTCATAAAAATACAAAAAATGTAAACTAATAAATAAAATAATTAAATTGCTTAAAAACATATATAATATTATAACTATAATTTTTGTGTCATCATGAGAAAGACATTTGACAGAGTGAAAAATGTGCTGATCAATATTACCCTGTAACTAAATCTATTATAAGGGTTTCATTATAATGCATTCAATTCTTGTTTAAAAATAGTTACGTGAATGTATTTCTTATATACAACTGTGTTTTAATTATTATTTTAAGTATGATTTAGGGACATATAGCAATCTATATAGAAATAAATCAGTAAATGACAATTATTCCAAATAAGACAGGAGCAAAGCTAAATGTAGCAGAGATGAAGAGGCTGAGGCTCTCTTTGGGTGTGACCAGGATGGACAGGATCAGGAATGAGTGCATCAGAGAGACGGCACATGTTAGAGGTTTCGGAGAGAAACTTAGAGAGGCCAGACTGAGATGGTTGGGACATGTCCAGAAGAGAGATAGTGAATATATTGGTAGAAGGATGCTGAGTTTTGAATTGCCAGGCAGGAGGCCTCGAGGAAGACCCAAGAGAAGGTTTATGGATGTAGTGAAAGTGGACATGAAGGTAGTTGGCGCAAGAGAAGAGGATACAGAAGACAGGGTTAGATGGAGGCAATCGATTTGTTGTGGGGACCGCTGAAGGAAAAGCCAAAAGGAAAAGAAGAAGAAAACAGAAGCATTTACGCACCATTAAAGACATTTGTTGATAATTTTAATGATGTGAAAATATTTTAATTTACTTTATTTTGTGGCAATACATTTAATAGAAAATGGTTTTATACCCATTTTAAACTTGATAACAAATAATAAAAATAAATAATTAATGTGTGTTCCCAAAATGCTAAAAGGGAAAATAATGTGATTTTTGAAAAATGTTATATTCTCATAACAAAGTCACAAACATAATTAGAAGAAGATTGAGGAAAAAAACGAAACTATTTTTTTGAGAATAAAGTTGTAGTATTATGATTGGTTAAATAAAGTACTAACATGAGACTCAAAATGCTTACAAAAAAGTCGTCATTTATAGATTGATTAATTTGAAAAATAAGAAAACTGAACGCCGCACAGTTATCGAGTGGGTAGCACATTGGCCTCACAGTCAAGAGGTTCTGGGTTCGAATCTCCGTTGGGCATCTCTGTGTGGAGTTTGCATGTTCTCCCCGTGCGTGTGTGGGTTTTCTCCGGGTACTCCGGTTTCCTCCCACATTCCAAAAACATGCATGTTAGCTTAATTGGCAACTCTAAAATTGTTTATTAGAGTATGAATGTGAGTGTGACTGGTTGTTTGTCTATATGTGCCCTGCGATTGACTGGCGACCAGTCCAGGGTGTACCCCGCCTCCCGCCCAAAGTCAGCTGGGATGGGCTCCAGCATACCCGCAACTCTAATGAGGATAAGCGGCATAGAAAATAAATAAAGAAAACTGAACAAAAAGTTCATGGCAATGAAGTCATAATTTATGAGGAGAGAGTTGAACAATAAAAACATAATATAATTTTAGTCACACAAAGCTCCAGGTAAAATACCTGTTGTTTTTTTTCAAAGTTCCAATGTTAATAAATATCTAAATATATATTTATAAATATATATATAAATATAAATATCTGTCCATCTCAGGGGGCTGGTCTTTGTTCTGCTTGTCCTGTTGGGCCTGTGGCTCTCTGGTGGTGGGGGCCTGTCCTGGTTGAGTGGGTCCGGGCATGCTGGGTGGTGGGGGGGCGGTCTCACCTTTCCTACGTTCTCAGTGACAATTACACGTTCATGCAAATACGCACATTTGTGCATGTGTACGGGCTTGTGGGCATGCATGCTTGCACACCTACAGGTATACCTGTTCACGCATACATATATGCACTCACAGTACTCACGTACTTTCCCATATAAATCACTGATTAATCAATGGTGTTATCATGCTGGCTTTATTTAGGGGATGGTGATGTCGGCAATAAGATTACTAACAGTTATTGTCATGTTATTTTCCATGATTTTAATGTTATGGGTAATATCCTCATCGCTACTATTACCAGTAATAAGTATTACTGTTACAATACAATATCAGTGTATATCAGTGTGGCTGTTATTGCGATTATATTATTTTGTTATTTCCATTAAGGACTTTACGACCATCATAACCTTTTGTTGTTTGTTTGTTGTTGATGTCTTTGTTGTTTTGCTATTGTTGTTGCAAGTTTTGTTGCTGGTTTTATTTTCTCTTTCTGTTGCAATTTCAGTTAAAAATATCACATAGCAGACAAACACAGTGATATTTGACGAGTGAATTGAACGTTTTTAGGATTTACAGAAAGTGTGCAATAATTATTTAAACAAAATTAGGCAGGTCTTATCTTTGTTGTTTTATTGATTTGAATACCCGTAGCACTAATTATTGGAACAAAAAATGAGTTTGGTAAGCATATTGACCCATGACCTACATACACAGTTCATGTCAATCATTCCATTCCGTTCCATTTTCTTTCAGTTTCTTCCAATAAAGCAGTTTCAGTAGGGAAGTCCAGACTTCTCGGTCTCCGGCGACCTCTTCCAGCTCCACCGGAAGGACACCAAGGCGTTCCCAGGCCAGCTGTGAGACATAGTCCCTCCAGCGTGTCCTAGGTCTTCCCCGGGGCCTTCTCACGGCTCGGCATGCCCGAAACACCTCACCAGGGAGGCGCCCGGGAGGCATCCGGGCGAGATGCCCGAGCCACCTCAACTGGCTCCTCTCGATGTGAAGGAGCAGCGGCTCTACTCTGAGCTCCAATGTCCAATGACCCGAAAACATAGATTTTTCAACATCATATTTTGGGTGAAGGACACAAAAAGCTAGCTCAGAGATTCCAGCTGTCAGAGTAACATAGTGTATGAAAGCCACAAGCACAGTTCTGATTAAGCCCCCGGAGTGGCAGGCCACGAAAAATCTTAGACAAGCAGAGCCAAAGGATGGTGGGAACTGTCGAACTTAACGCACAGACCAGCTCCAAAGACCTACAACATGATGTTGCTGCAGATGGTGTCAGTGTGAATCGGTCCTTAATTCAGCACACTTTGCACAAGGGGATGCTATATGAGGAGGGAGCCTTTTCTGCGCACATGCCACAAAGGGAGTCGCTTGAGGTACGCTAAAGCACATTTGGACAAGCCAGCTTTATTTTGGAACAAGATGCTGTGGACTCATGGAACTAAAATAACTAAAGTAAAAGTTATTTGGACGTAATAAGGGGCGGTGCATGGCGGATAAAGAACATAGCATTCCAAGACAAACACAACTTGAACAACAAAATGAATGAATGAATGAATGGGAGCTTGAAAGTGTATGCTTGCAGACGTCCTACTAGTGACCACACGGGAGAGGAAATAGCCCAGGGCTTGAAAGAAGGGTTGGGTGCCTGAAATCTGAGCGACGACCAGCTCGTTTGTATTACATAGTGTAGGCTGTGCAACCCAACGAGCGGCCCAGCCTACACTGCTTTGGACAAAACTGCATAACACCATCGGTAAGTGTACTATCTCATCATGTACACAAAGTATGCAAGTACAGTGGAACCTTGGGATACGAATGCCCCGGAATACGAAAAATCCGGGATACAGGAATACCTTTCTGATTTTTTTGCTTCGGCTTACAAAAATTAATTCGCTTTACAAAAGTTTGTCGATCTTACCAGAACTTGTTTTTTTCGGAATTTTCCGGATTTACCATATTTTAGAGAGCATGCTAAAACATACAGTGTACAAAAAAAGGCAACGGAAGCAAAAGAGTGAGTTTAGTTAAACTTTTTGTCTTATTACTGGACCTTTGTGCTCGTCACGGATTGTCTATAGCAAACACCATGTTCAAGCATTAGGGTGTCCACATGTGCACTTGGCACCAGGACACCCTGGGCCGCAGTTCGATGATTGACTTTGTGGTTGTGTCGTCAAACTTGCGGCCACATGTTTTGGACACTCGGGTGAAGAGAGGGGCGGAGCTGTCAATCGATCACCACCTTGTGGTGAGTTGGTTCCGATGGTGGGGGAGGATGCCGGTAAGACTTGGCAGACCCAAACGCATTGTGAGGGTCTGCTGGGAACGTCTGTCAGAGTCCCCTGTCAGAAGGAGTTTCAACTCCCACCTCCGGGAGAGCTTTAACCATGTTCCGAGGGAGGCAGCGGACATTGAGTCCGAGTGTCCGATGTTAAGTCCCTCCATTGTTTATGCGGCTGATCAGAGCTGTGGCCGTAAGGTGGTCGGTGCCTGTCGTGGCGGTAATCCCAGAACCCGTTGGTGGACACCAGTGGTGAGGGATGCCGTCAAGCTGAAGAAAGAGTCCTATCAGCCCCTTTCGGCCCATGGGACTCTGGAGGCAACTGACAGGTACCAGCAGGCCAAGCGGTCTGCTGCTCTGGCAGTCATTGAGGCAAAAACCTGGACATGGGAGGTACTCGGAGAGGCCATGGAAAACGACTTCCAGATGGCTTCAAAGAGATTCTGGACCACCAGCCGCCGCCTTAGGAGGGGGAAGCAGTGCACAGTCAACCCCGTGTATGGTGGGGACCCTGCTGACCTCAACTCGAGATGTACAGTACATGTACCAGTACATATTGAAATTCTCCAATGACACTGTTTTGCTAAGTCTGTTAACGAAAACATCTGATTTAAACACTCACCATCCGGCTGCAGAAAGACTTGTGGCTTGGTGTGATGCTCACAAACTGCGGATTAACACAAAAAAGACTGTGGAGATGTCAATCGGACAATATGCCCCTGTGTCTATCCATGGGCAGAGGATCGAGCAGGTGAATACCTTGGAGTTCACATTGACAGGGACCTGAGCTGGAGCACACAGGGGACCAGTGTGGGCTCTAGAGTTCGTCAGCGCCTTCACTTTCTGCGCAGACTCAGACTGTTTGGTGTGTAAGAACATTATGATGACATTCTACAAAGCCGCCATTGAATCTATTTTACGATATGGCATCTCCAGCTGGTTTAGTAACTTAACAGTAAAATCAAAGATTCAAATTTTTAGCCTGTTCAAAATACAATAGCAGGAAAAATCACGGGTACTTTGGCTCTTAACCCACAAGAGCTGTTTGAGCAGGCCACATACAAACAAGCGAAGAATATTGTATCTGATGTGTCACATGTACTGTACCCTGAATGTCACCTTATAAACACAGGGAGAAGATACAGGGTCCCTCTGTGCAAGAATAAGAAGATACAAATACTCTTTTGTCCCACTTTCTGTGAAAATGCTCAATGACACATAATGTACTCTTTCAATTCGCACAATGTGAAAAGGTAATGCACTTTAAGTCCTTGCACAAATCATATGTGGTGTTTCTGTCTGTCTGTTGTGTGTAGTGTAGCACAGCCTCTGTGCAAGGAAAATTTCTACCCTTGGGGAGACAAGTAAAGAAAACTTTGACTTTGACTTTGATGTTGTGGATGGTGGAAGGAATACTTTGAAGACCTCCTCAATCCCACCGACAAGTCTTCCAACATGGAAGCAGTGCCTAGGGACTCTGAGGCGGGTTCCCCTATCTCTGGGGCTGAGGTTACCGAGGTGGTTAAAAAGCTCCTTGGTGGCAAGGCCCCGGGGGTGGATGAGATCCGCTCGGAGTTCCTTAAGGCCCTGGATGCTGTGGGCGTGTCTTGGTTGACACGACTCTGCAGCATTGCGTTGACTTCTGGGTTGGTTCCCCTAAATTGGCAGACCCGGGTGGTGGTCCCGCTTTTCAAGAAGGTGTGTTCTAACTATCGTGGGATCACACTCCTCAGTCTTCCCGGTAAGGTCTATTCAGGGGTTCTGGAGGATCCGCCGGATAGTTGAGTCTCGGATTCAGGAGGAGCAGTGTGGTTTTCGTCCTGGTCGTGGAACTGAGGACCAACTATATACTTTCGGCAGGGTCCTTGAGGGTGCATGGGAGTTTGCCCAACCAGTCTACATGTGTTTTGTGGACTTGGAGAAGGCAATTGACCGTGTTCCTTGTGGAATACTGTGGGGAGTGCTCCGGGCATATGGGGTAACGGAGCACCTAATCCAGGCGGTTCGTTCCCTGTATGACCGGTGTCAGAGTTTGGTTCGGATTGCTGGCCTTTAGTCGGATCCGTTTCCACTGAGGGTTGGACTCCGCCAGGGCTGCCGAAAGGGAAAGCTCCTAATTTAGCGGTAGATCTACGTTTCTACCCTCACCTATGGTCATGAGCTTTGGGTAGTGACCGAAAGGACAAGATCACAGGTACTGGTTAGGATGCCCCCGAACGCCTCCCTGGGGAGGTGTTCAGGACACGTCCAACCGGTAGGAGGCCTCTGGGAAGACAGTCTCTCCCAGGACACGCTGGAGAGACTGTCTCTCCGTGGCTGGAGGCGGGCTGGAGGCATCTGTACTAGATGCCCAAGCGACTCAACTGGGTCCTCTCGAGAGCTTTACCTTCCGGCTCAGCTCTCTCTTCACCACGACGGTCCGGTACAGCAAACGCATTACTATTTTATTATATTATATTGTATTTAGAGTAATGATTACAATTCTATAATATTACCCACGATATAATATGATATTTTCTTTGGTAAGAAGGGGAAAAAAACAAGAGAGAAAGAACAGAAAATGAGACAAAAAACAAAATTTTGTGATGAGTTTGTCATGGGAACAATTTCATAAAGCAATAATTGCTTCTAGGGTCAAGCCGCGTCAAACGTCCTAAAAGCTTTTTTAAGTGTACAGGCCATGTTTAATCATTTTAGCTTCTCATAGAAGTGTAAAAAGAAGTGAATGACTGTTATTGGTGTGATACAAATGTGACTGGTGCCATTTTATGGATTTAATTTTAAAAACCTACAGTAGGAGGTTGCCTACAGCCACAGCTGTTCGCGCTAGGTGAAGACTCCAGTGTTTTGTTGTTGTTTTTTTTACTTTGGTAGCTTACATACTATAGGAGACTGCAGTTTAAATGGAGGAACGGAGGTTTTAATTGGATCAGAGGATCACTAAATGGATATAGCACTGATGCTGATATGACAAGCTATCAGCAGGTGGAGTCCTCACCACTTAGACCCCCCCAACCTTCCACCCCTCAGTCCTTATCAATCTGCTGCAGACACCCCACACCAGCTGATAGTTGAGGGGAGGGGCGGTGCTGAGATAGCTGGCAGGCAAGCTCACACGCTAGCTTGGTACGTCAGCATGCAAGCCTGCAGCGCCACCACTGAAACACCTAAAACACCAAAGCCCACCTGCTGTGCTTCTGCTGACGAATACTGTACTCTTCTTCTACTTACTTATTTACCTGTACTTTTTTTGTCTACCTTGCAAGGAACAACACTCAGCAGTCGATTTAGATTATTCACATTATACTGTAAACATATATAATTAAGATATACTAATATATTTGTATTTTTTCATATTTTATTCATTCATTCATTCATTCATTCATTTTCTATACCGCTTATCCTCATTAGGGTCGCGGGGGTGCTGGAGCCTATCCCAGCAGACTTTGGGCGAGAGGCGGGGTACACCCTGGACTGGTCGCCAGTCAATCGCAGGGCACATATAGACAAACAAACATTCACACTCACATTCATACCCATGGACAATTTAGAGTTACCAATTAAGATAACATGCATGTTTTTGGAATGTGGGAGGAAACCGGAGTACCCGGAGAAAACCCACACATGCACGGGGAGAACATGCAAACTCCACACAGAGATGCCCAACGGAGATTTGAACCCTGAACCTCCTGACTGTGAGGCCAATGTGCTACCCACTTGACCATCGTGCGACCCAGGTTAGAATATACAGTAATATAGAAAATAATATCTGGTAGGTTAAAATATAATCTTTGATAGGGTTAGGTTTATAATCTAATATAATATATTCTAATAAATCTGGTGGGCTTGAATATAATCTCAGTTAGGTAGTATATAATCGCTGGTGAGTTCGAATATAATCCCTGGCAGATTAGTATATAATCTCTGGTGGAAAGAACCATTGCTTTTCCAAAACTGTGTTTACCTTTTCTAAATGTACACGTTTTCCTACTAGCCTGGCTAACTTCCAGGTAGTATGACGAACTTTCTGGTAGCTCGACTGGCTTCATGGTAGCATGGCTGACTTTCTTAGCTAGCAGTATCTTTCAGTTGCATTTTGGCATTTGAATGCTTTTGGTTTTGGGTGATCGCAAAAGGGAAAAACACACACATACTCTGTTTTGGTCGAGAAGGAAATCGGTGCTTGTAAAACAAAGACAAAAGACAAAAGTGTGTGTTCATATTATGCTCTGGCTCTTTGCACTTCATCACAATGTTTATGCACTTACTATTTATGTGATCAAAAATAAATAGAAACTACACATATTGTTTTTATATCTTTGTTTCTTAATGATATAATGATCCCAGAATGCCAGAAAATAGCACCTAAAATAAATATTTTAAATAATATAAACTCTATATATGTTTTATACATATTAAAATATATGTAAAAAAATAGTTAAACTGGGCTCAGGAGGAGGTGGGCCTGGCAGAATCACGTCAACTCGTGGGAACTGTGGCATTTGGCTGTGCAGGGCTGGGATCCATTCCTACTACACAGTACCACAAGCTCAATGGTAAGGAAAGGCGAGACCAGGTCCGACGCGAAGTGAGACGGATTTGAGGAGCAGCACACGATCCAGACAGTAGGCTTGAGAAAACAGGGTGCAAGGACTAGATGAAAAGCAGCCATGGACAGGAAAATCACATGACCAGAACTGTAACTGCATTAAAATTCCTCGTCCAGTCGGTCTATGAGCCCTTCCCAGCACATCAAACCTCGTCTGTCGGGGCAAGGTGGAAACCGCAGCATGTGCTTTGTGCCAAGGTAGAGGAAAACTGGAGCACATTGTCAGCAGCTGTCCCAAAGCATTTGGAGATGGCCGTTATCGCTGGCGTCATGACCAGAAGCTGAAGGCGGTCGCTGACTCCATCAACATTGACCACAACAAGCTTTTGCAACCATCAAGGCGTGGAATACCCTTTGTGCGAGCGGGAGAAACCATCCTCCGACTAGACATCATCCTGTTCTCAGAGAAAGCAAAGCAGGTTGTCTTGATGGAGCTTACAATGCCAGCAAGAGTATGTGGGCAAAATATGCGGCGCTGGTGGGGGAGTGCCGCAGGCAGGCGTGGCGTGCACAGCGTGTGCTCATTGAGTTTGGGGGGAGGGTTTTTGCAGAGAAGTCACTTTGCAAAGCATACAGCCTCTTGGGCATCACCGAAGCTCAGAAAAGAAGAACCATCAGAACAGCTTCCAGAGGGAGCCTCACAATGGCTGCGGATCAGGCAGGACAAGGAGTGGACAAACGCTTCTTGGACACATGCCAGGAGCTAATCACTCCCGGTCGGGGGTCTGAAGTTGAAAGACCCGAAACCCCCCATGATCCCAGGTACTATCACTGATGATGTGTTCAAGAAATAGCATCAGAAGATGTGTGTAAGAATCGTGTACTGTAGTGTTGAAAATAATAGCAGTCCAATGTGACTAAAAGTATATTTTTATTGCTACATGGCAAACAAGTTACCAGTAGGTGCAGTAGATTCTCCGAAAACAAACAAGACCCAGCATTCATGATATGCACGCTCTTAAGCAGCGGTCTCAAACTCGTGCCATGGAAGACCGAGACACTGCAGGTTTTCTTTCTTGCCGGTCACTAGGGGCTTTAATTGATGAGGTCCTTCTCCCAAATTGAAGGAAGTGTTGATCATTAAAATCACCTGCTGTAGAGACCGGCTGGAAAGAAAACCTGCAGTCTCGGCCCAAGTGGCATAAATTTCAAACTCCTGCTCACAAGGCTGTGCAATTGGGCCATTAGTCCAAAGGGTGTGTTAAAAATAGCTGTGTCGGTCGTTGACTTCACAAACTCAAAACTATTTTGATCAAACATTTTTGGTTGTAGGGATTCACAATTCTGTGAATCACTAAACTAATATTTAGTTGTATGACCATGACATGTTTTTTTTATAACTGTGTGGCATGGGTTGCAACCAACTTGTGGCACCTTTCAGCTGTTATTCCCCACCAAGATTATTTAACAACTTTCCACAATTCATGAACATTTCTTGGTTTTGCTTCACAAACAGCGTTTTTGATGTCACCCCACAAGTTCTCCATTGGATTAAGGTCCGGGGGATTGGGCTGGCGACTCCTTAACATGAATTTTTTGGAGTGCAACCAAGATGTTGCTGGTTTACTAGTGTGTTTGGGGTGATTGTCTTGTAGAAACAGCCATTTCAAGGGCATGTTCTCTTCAGCATAAGGCAACATGACCTCTTCAAGTATTCTGGCAAATGCAAACTGATCCATGATCCCTGCTATGGGATAAATAGGCCCAACACAGGAGGAGAAACATGTCCATATCATGATGCTTCACTGTCTTCACTGTGTGCTGTGGCTTCAATTCAGAGTTTGGCGGTCATCTCAAAAAATGTCTGCGGCCTTAGAGCCAAAAAGAACAATTCTACTCTCATCAGTCCACAAAATGTTCCTCCATTTCTCTTTAGGTCAGTTGATGTATTCTTTGGCAAATTGGAACCTCTTCTGCTTTTTTAACACAGGGACTTGGAGGGGGATTTTTCTAAATAGATTAGCTTTACACAGACGCCTTCTGACTGTCACATGTACTTACAGGTAACTCCAGACTGTCTTTGATCATCCTGCAGCTGATCATTGGCTGAGCCTTTGCCATTCTGGTTATTCGTCGATCCATTTTAATAGTTCTCTTCCGTGTTCTGCCATGTGTCTCTGGTTTTACTCTCAATTTTAAGGCATTTCAGGCTGAGCAGAAAAACATTTTTTGCACTAATTAAATGCCACATTGCTATTTTTTTAAACACGTACATATACATACTCCAGGCAACCCCGATGCTGTACCTTCTGAAAGTCTCATAGAGGATGTGAATGCGGCACTGAAGGTAATCCCCACGTCAGCCATCACTGAAACAAATGAGCTGATATACACTTCAGCCTCAGTGATCCTAGAGATGCTTGGCTACCGTAAGATGCCATGACATTCAATACTCACCATGGAAAAGGAAGATGGAAGCTAAAATCAAGGCAGCTTGGAGAGAAGTCAGTCAACTGTCAGGGGCCCAGAAAGGTGCAATGAGAAAGCAAGTACCCAAGGGGTACAGCCAAATGCCCATACCTGAAGCTCTGGAAGGCTCCAAACGTTGGTCAGCCACCTAAAGAGGTACACGAGAGAAAATTAAGCCAAGCCAATAAACCTGCTGTTCTCAACCCAACCAGCCATAGTGTACGCTCAAAGGCAGGGAAACACTAGCAGAGGAGAACCCGCAAGAGCCGAAGCTCAACAGTACTGGAAAGGCACATGGGAGAAGGAGGTAGCACACAACAGCGTTGCACAATGGCTGCTGGCTCTGAGACAGGACCACAGCAACCTCCCAGAACAGAATCCAGTCACCATATCAGCGGAAGGCGTCTGGCTAAAGAAACTCACAGCACTCCATGAGGGCTTAGCAGATCAAATTAACCAACTGCTAAGGGATGGGAACCCCCCCTAAACGGCTAACCCAGGGGTCTTCAACTCACGGCTCCATCGTGAACTTTTCAAAGTTCAGCATTGGAGTTGAGCTCGTGCCATGCAATCCACCTCTAAAGTGCCAGGGGAAGTGTTTTCTGGCAAGTCAACTCAGTGAGCAACCATGACTACTTAGCCTGTTAGCTTCCTTTATCACTAAACAATGGCAACAAAAGAGAGTGGGGCTGGAACTGGCATGGAACATTTATTGCAAATCCGAAATCAGTGGCGTATGCGGAGAAGCTGTACGTCCTTTGAGTGAAACATATTTACACAGGAAATAACAAAAAGTTGGGCATGTATCTGTGGAGTTTGCATGTTCTCCCCGTGCGTGTGTGGGTTTTCTCCGGGTACTCCGGTTTCCTCCCACGTTCCAAAAACATGCATGTTAGCTTCATTGACTCTAATTGGTTGTTTGTCTGCCCTGCGATTTACCGGCGACCAGTCCAGGGTGTACCCCGCATCCCGCCCAAAGTCAGCTGGGATAGGCTCCAGCATCCCCGCGACCCTAATGAGGATAAGCGGCATAGAAAATGGATGGATGGATGGATATATATATGTTATTACAGGCTGGACTTCTAAAAATGTATATACTGTATATATAAATATGTATAGTAAAAAGGTAAACTATATTGCTGACAGTCTATTTTTAAAAGTTCATTCTTTTTTTTAATATTTATTTTGATCTATTTATGTATTTATTCCCCTTTGTTATTTTTTGACATCTGAAAAAGTAATATAGATTTTCCTGCAGGCAGAACTTCATTAAAAAAATCATACACACACATGATATATGCATATGTATATTTTTTATATATATGTGTGTACTCTGTATTACACTATTTATTGTTATTTTGTTATTATACAGTATTTGTTAGTTTCTGTATTTTTATAAAACTAAAAAGTAAAAGGTATACAAACTAAAGCATCAACATAAAGAAGAATTTGACAAAGTACAAAGTCATTTACTAGTACTACTAATAATACATGAAATAAATAGTTTTTAGACTTAAATACATGTTTTAGGAATATATAACATATATGATCTCATTATTTCATTGATTCTTTTTACTTGATCAACAGTTTGTACAATTTCTGTATTTTGGTGGTAAAGAATGTCATCTTTTTCTCATGTGGTTTGCAAAATTAATTGATTTAAAAATGATTTTTTTGTTCACCATATTATCCGGACATACACATTTTTTAAATGAATGATTTATATTTTTTCTGGTACAAAGCAAATGAATAATTGAATAGTAAATACACATACACAAATCAGCATGAATAATATATATTGCCAAAAAGTGGCAGGAATGCCAAACACCATGGCTAGCGTTTTTTATGACATACCAAAGGTAGATATTTTGTCTGACAAATAAATCCTTGTTTGAAAAAGTACGCAAAGTGAACACGCGGCCTTCGTGAACACAGGAGAAGTAGTTTTTGGACCCCCAATCCCGGTGTACCTGCTACCAGGGTGCACTGCCGGGGTCATGTCGCTACTGACGGGGGCAGAAGTGGAAACAAAAGAAAACAAAAGAGTAACATGTTCCCTGCGCGTTAAAACCCCCAAAAGTTGGTGAACGTGCGGTGACGTCACGGCCCCACAATGCTAACCGCCCAGAACTGTGCTGCAGCCGGACGAGCAGCACTCGCACTCCCAGGCCACGAATATCTCCGCGATTCCTGCAAACATCTTGCAGGAAAAGAAGAGCAAAGGCGCCGAGGAGAAGACGTCGACGGAACGGCTGCGTCAAGGGCGGCGGGGGGGGGCTCCATGTGAAAGCCGAACTCATGCGCCGCTGCAAACTTTTTGGTGAGTAAACCACTTTTCTATGCGCGTGCGTGCGCGCGTGGTAGTAGCTGTGCGGGTTTGGGAGCACTTTAGCGCAACTTTTGACGTCGGCCTCGCCGTGCGTGACTGGTTGTGGCCGCAGAAGCGCCATCGCGGCCCTTTGCGTCATGTTTTGGCGTCCTTTCCTTGCAGGTCGTCGGTGGGTCGGTGCGGACATTTCACAGCCCTGGTCGGCCTCTGGGTCGGACCTGCGATGCTTTCAAAAAGAGGGTGTGTGTGTGTGCGTGTTTCGAGGGTTCAAAAGCGTGGGGGAAACAAGTCGGTTGGTGGTGCGTTCAGGTGTCACGTGACGCGTGGTGAGGCGTTCACTGCACGTTTGGAACGGGCCCCGGACGGCTCGTGTGGGAAGTTTGCTGCTCCTCGGATGTTTTTGTTCCCTTTTTGGCCTTTTCTCTCGGCGCGCATGCGCGTGTGCTTTTCCTGGGAAGCATTACCAAATGACACCCAAGAAGTGAAAGTGTATGTTATGTAACATCATGTAGTCCAGGCGCTACCTTACTGCCTCAAATAAAGTCGTCCATATTACATTCTAGTTCAGTACTCACCAGGAAACAAGACTCTATAGTAGTCTGTCCCAGGGTCCCAACATTTGAACTGCAGTGCAAGTGTAAAAAGAAGTGAAGCAACTGTTAACAGTCATGCAAATACAAACAGTCTGTTCCGGGGTCAAACTGTGGCCACCCTCAAAGCTTTATCGAGTGTCCGGACAATGTTTTCATTAAGTATTTGAACATTTTAAAGTATCGTACGAGTGTCAAAAGAAGTGAACAACTCTTTGGATAGTTTATTAAGTCAAACCGGGGCCACACTGAAAGCTCGGTTGATCTTTGAACTGACCATGTAATTTACCAGTGGAAAGGATGGAAAGCTTTTATGACGGCCACCGTTTGACGCTGGACCAGACTATTTGTTTTCACATTATTATTATTAACAGTGCTTTGCTTCTTTTTACACTTGTATGGCAATTAAACGGGTTTTCGACGGCTTTTTTTGAGGACACGCGTCGGCATGCTTTCCTACGGGAAATATTTTTGTCTGTTTTGTCCGTTTGACATCCTATTCTCTCCCAAAAACGGCACTTGAATATTTAATAAAGACTTAAATAAAGAAATAGTAATCCTAATATTACAGTGACAGTGTGATTTGACCCAGCCATTGTGAGCAGTCAGGGGTTGCGTTCAAAGGCATCATGTAACTTAAGTTGACTTCACAAGTTTGGAGTTCATCTTCTTGGATTTCCGCGCATACGTTCAGTAAACGCAGCAAACCGTACAGTACGTGCGCTTTGAGAGTTACGTTAGTGATAGGACGATCTGCTTATTGCTTTTCTTTGTTGTCCTTCTGGTTTAGACCACACGCGCTCGCACAGTAACGACTTTGTGATGTCCCGGAACGCATCTCGTGGTAGCGCCAACGAGGAAGTTCCATTCCGAGGCTGAGAGGATGAGATGCGTGTTTGTGAATGCACCGCTGTTGAAGTGTCCAGGTCCGCGTCGGGCTCTGTGGGGACGCTACGCCGTGCCGTCGTCCGTTGTCATAACGGAGAGGCGTGGCTTGCCATGATGCGTTAATTACGCTAAAAAGTTCAACGGAATTAATGCAATGAATTAGCTACCGTCGTCAACACGCCGTTTTTGACAGCCCTAAATATAATGTAGCATATAAAGTATATATGTATATATATGTATGTATGTTTTAAGAACAAGGGAGATGTGCAGAATTGTGGCAACTACAGAGGAATAAAGCTGATGAGCCATACAATGAAGTTATGGGAAAGAGTAGTTGAAGCTACACTAAGGGCAAACGTGAGCATTTTTGAGCAGCAGTACGGTTTTATGCCAAAAAAGAGTACAACAGATGCAGTATTTGCTTTGAGGATGTTGATGGAGAAGTACAGGGAAGGTCAGAGGGAGCTGCATTGTGTTTTTGTAGATCTGGAGAA
>QODF01000069.1:1515519-1532048 GCA_024372805.1 Oostethus manadensis
GAGAGATAGTGAATATATTGGTAGAAGGATGCTGAGTTTTGAATTGCCAGGCAGGAGGCCTAGAGGAAGACCAAAGAGGAGGTTTATGGATGTAGTGAAAGAGGACATGAAGGTAGTTGGCGCAAGAGAAGAGGATACAGAAGACAGAGTTAAATGGAGGCAATTGATTCGCTGTGGCGACCCCTGAAGGGATAAGCCGAAAGGAAAAGAAGAAGAAGATGTATGTATATATATATGTGTGTGTGTATGTATATATGTACCATAAGAAATGTACTAGCTGCTAGCGACACTGTCCGCTACCACCATGACTGGCCTAGCCACCAGAGCTAGCCGCTTTTTTATTTCTCCTAATTAGACAACTTAAAAAAAATAAAAACAATAAACACATAAATAATAAATAATTATAAACACATTTGTCTTGTATTTATTCTTGATGTTATTATAATGGGATTTTCCCTTTGTAATATTTGGACTTTTTTTACTCGTTATAATATGTTTTTGTAATATGTCAACTACATTTATTTTTTCTTTAATATTTCATTTTTTGTGCTACTAAAAGGACGTTATTTTTCTTCATAATACAGTCCCGATGAAAAGCTTAAGACCACCTTTTGCACGTTTGGGTCATATCAAGAATTGAAGTAGAGCTCCAATATGCAAAAGCAGGAAGGGGGAGTGTGAAAAAAAGCACTCTGAAAAAGTCATTTATCAAAAACAACAAGGAAAGTCAAATAGGCTGTTTATCAGCTGATCAAAAGTTTAAGACCATCGCGCAAAAAATGATGCGTGTGTTTCCAGGAAGCTAGTGGGAATTTGCTCCAAGTGGTGAAGAAGGCTTCATGAAGGGCATCAACTGTCTGGAACTGATGGCCATTTTGATTAACTTCCCTTGCCATCCATCCCCAAACGTTCTCTATGCGATTTAAATCAGGGGAACATGCAGGATGGTCCACAAGAGCGATGTTATTCCCCCTGAAGAAGCCTTTTTGGAATACAACTTTCTTTTTTACTATTTCTACTATTCTACTATTATTATGACCTAAATTATTATTCCGTTCCTTATTTATTTCAAGCAACACAAAATAAAGTAGCATACCTTGTGTATTACTGTACACATTGCATATACTGTATGTGTACGTGTACATACATGTACTTGTATGTATGTCTGCATGCATATATACTGTAAATACAGATAAGGCAGATGCACAGAACAATCTAAATACACAAATAAACAGAACATTTGGCGTGGGGAGAAGAAAAGCTTATATATACCCACCCTCTGTTCATTACACGACAGCCAGTTATATTAACACAGTATGCAGCATGTTATACATTATAAAACATCAACAGGATCTTACACCTACACATACATGTGCAGAGTGCACTGTTATTAATCTTACCGTTACTAATGTGACATTACTCATTATTATACCATCATCATATACCAACATAGCAATCATGTGTTATAGCTAATTCTTGGATGTATGTATAATTTGTATGCATACAAGATAATTTTAATGTATAAAATTCATAAGAATAGTGATTATTAGTGTTACTAATAATATTAGTGCAAGTAAATGATGCTTCCATTAGGGTAAGATCATGTACTGTGTAAGCAATTCCTGCACTATACATGTGTGATCCAAGTTATAACATTACTTCTAGTGGTATGATATTCTTATTCTATGATGAAAACTAGGTATAATAAGTAATATAATACACTGGAATACAATTATATTACATAAAAATTTAAATAATGATTAATGATCATGAGCCAGTGGTCATAAGTGGTATTCTACAATGAGATTAATTTACAATACATCATTATGGCCCAATAAAGTTTGTTTATTTTTTCTTAAATCCAATTCAATTTATTTTCCACATTCCCTTTTTTGTGTGAATTAAACATTTTTATTTTTATTTTTTTACATTTGACACCTTTTTTTTATTTAACCAAAGTACCGTGTGATTTTTGGGTTAGTGAAGGAAAGGTTAGTTAATTAAGTGCAAAAAAATGTCCATGTATTGATGCAATGCATCATGGACAATTTAGGTCTGTAATTGAGAAATTGATGGAGCCTGCATGCTAACGTTTCTAATTGGATGTGTACATTACTACAAAATATTCAACAAACTGTAAAGTCTGAGCTTGTGATTAAGGAAACTGTAGTCACTCATGCAACTCCAACTGCATATGTGAGATATTTTTATTTATGAGACAGTTTACAGTTAGACGTGTATCAAACGGTGCTCTTATTTTGAAAGCCGGAAGGATGTTCTGTGTGTAAGAAAGTCTCTTTACAGCTAACGAGCTAGGTGCAAAAATTAAAGTGCCTCTTATCTGTTCTCACCTGCACGTCGTCATCAGGCATTGTCAAATACTCCTTCCAATAAAGCGGCGAAACACGACGCGGTGAAAATATACTCAGCCAGCCTGCTGCTCTTCCATCACGCAGCGGTAATGGACGCAAAGTTAAGAGGAGGTTCTGCCAACTTTCGCCGGTGTTTATTGTCGTTTGAACATCAGAGCGGGCGGTTAGTGTTTGTAATGTGATTCTGCCGAGATCTAGCCGTCTGCTGGGCTGGTAATTCCAACACCAAAGTTCCTTCTCCTCACGATGACGGGATTTCATTCTCATGATTAAGCAGTAACTTCTGGTTTTTTGGCGTGATTCCGTCCGGGATTCCATGATTCACGCGGAAATCATAGGGCTCTACATAACTTCTATACAAGTTGATTAACTTGGGGCTCCAATGCAGATCCCTGCGGAACTCTGCAAGCAAACGCCAACACTCTGCTTCTTATACTGTTGGTTCCCAAATAAAAAGCATTCAGTTCAAAGCCACTCCCTTGATACCGTATCTTTCCAGTTTTTGAAGTAATATTGAATGATTGATGGTGTCAAAGGCTTTTTTTAAATCAGTAAATATCCCAACTGCATAATTTTTTACTGTCTAAGCCGGGCCTGGCCAACCCGCGGCTTGCGAGCCTCATGCGGCTCTTTACCTACTTTCATGCGGCTCTTCAGGAGCTGTCACATGACATGCGTCAAAAATGCTTGGCTGGCGCTGTCATTCACTCCCACACAGCTAGATGGCACACTCACATCGAACAGGAATTTCCAAAAGGGACTGAACTTCGCAAGAACAAGTTGGTCGCTTTGAAAAGCCAGGCAGAAAAGCAGGTGCAGTTTTTCCAAAAATTTACGAAACACTCGGAGACCGTAACGCTTGCATCATATCAGCTGGCTTGGAACATAGCACGGGCTAAAAAGCCATACAACGAAGGGGACTTCCTTAAAAAATGCCTCATTGACGCCTTTGAAATCTTGACAATGACGATGGCTGCGTTTGCAAAAGCAAATCTGCCCATACCGAAACTACCTGCAATGGCCACGGATGGAGCGCCAGCCATGATCGGATCCTTGAACGGGCTGGCGAAGCTGTGCAAAGCTGATCAAACATTTCCCGACTTTTGGAATTTCCACTGCATTATCCACAGGGAGCAACTCGTGTCTAAATCATTGAATTTAGACAACGTCATGAAGCCTGTGATGGAAATCGTCAACTACATCCGCACACATGCGCTTATCCACAGCCCATTCAGGAATCTCATCCCTGAGCTGGACCAAGGGCTTCCAGGTGACCTGCCGCCGCACTGCACTGTGAGGTGGTTGTCAAAAGGCAAGGTACTCTCGCGCTTCTTTGAGCTTTTGGATGCTGTGAAACTGTTCATGGAAGAGAAGGACAAGGACTATGCCGAGTTCTCAGACCTCGAGTGGATTAAGGACCTGGCATTTTCAGTCGACATGCTGTATCACTTGGACAGACTGAACCTGACCCTGCACCGGACCCGGTGCAAAGTGTGTTTGCATTTGTCAAACTACAGCTGTTCGAGGCGCATACTCAAAAGGGAGATTTAACACTGCTAAAGGCCAGTGAGCAAGTCACCAGTGCCGCCCAGAAAAAGAAAAGAGACAGATATGCTACACTGGTTGCAAACCTGCACGAAAGCTTTGTGACCCGGTTCTGTGATCTACAACTGAAAAGATCACAGATTACGTTCCTCGTCGACCCATTTAATGCGGAGACAGACTGTTTGAAAGCCCCGCCCGTCACAGATGAGGCTGCGGCTGAGTTGGAGATGATCGACCTTTGTGAGGAGGATCAACTGAAAGCTGTTTTAGGGGAAGGGACCGTTGAGTTCTGGAAAAGTGTGCCAATTGAAAAATACCCCAACATGAAACGAGCTGCGCTGAAGATACTGTCCATGTTTGGGTCAACGTACGTCTGCGAGTCTGTGTTTTCTACCCTGAATCATGTGAAATCAAAGCATCGATCGGTTCTGACTGACACTCATTGGAAAGAATTGCTTAGAGTGGCAACAACTGAATACAAGCCAGATTTGAAGAGATAAGGAATGCCAGAAGTCTCACTAAGCAGCATCGTAAGAGAAAGATGGTATTGAAAATGATTCTGTTATTGTTTGAGGACTTGCTTGAACTGAAAGTTTGCGTGTGTGAGAGACAGTGCACACATGGTTAATTGTTGAAAATCACTGATATTATCATGTTGGTGTGGTTATTTTCATTAGATCTGGCTGAGCAGAGGTCTGTGTATGCGTGCATACGTGATTAAAAGATGATGTTCATGTGTACCCATGTGTATGATGTGGATCTTTGCAGTAACACAGAAAAAAATTGGCTCTTAGTCTCTGACTAGTTGGCCACCCCTGGTCTAAGCTGTTTGTGATCTCTTCCGCTGCTTCAAGTATTACCAGTGATGTTGACCTTCCTAACCTGAAACTGTACTGACCATCATGCATTATATTATATTGATCTATAAATAATTCTAATCTCTTTCATATCCCCGTTGGGCATCTCTGTGTGGAGTTTGCATGTTCTCCTCGTGCGTGCGTGGGGTTGGGCCGCAGCCTCGGTTCACATGCACGCGCCTGCAATTAAATTCCATTTAAAAAAAAAAATCCAATCTTCTCAGACATTTTTTCGTTCTTAACACAAAATGACATAGACAAGGACACTTCTCAATCAATCGACAAATAAATATACAAACAGAAAATATAAGGAACAAGGATAATGTATAACTTTCCTTGGGTACATCCCTTCTTTGGTAGTCCATTTGTATGGAACATACTGTACTGTTAACTGTATAACTGTTTTCTGTAAAAAACTACTAATAAAACAATCAATCAATCAACAAATACATAAACAAATTAATAAGTAATAAGTATGAAAGTAATCAGTAATAAATTTAAGTTTTCAATTAAATTTTACAGTTCTTTAACCTGTGTCAATGGGTTTTCTGAAAGTGGCTTCTCTTGCCTACTTTTTACTCCTAGGGACGTGGCAGTGCTTCCTCTCACGTAACTGAGCCACATTTGTTTAGAAAAAGACTTGGTTGGAGCTCTGGAATATACAGTATTGTAATTCACTTGGCGTGTCGTGTTTAGCCGATGCACAGAGAACGGTGAATCCCTATAAATGGCCATGACATCAATTCCACTCCCACACACCCCGGCGTAGGATACCCTGCCAGATAAAAAAAACTGAACTTAACCAGATCCACGCGAGGGCATACCACAACCAGACGGAACGTGCCGTGTGCTGCAACCCCCATCTAATGCCATCCAAGCGCCCTTTCTTTTTTTCATTGACCATAGGAGCGTATAGAGGCCCAGGACGCGCGGCGGCTCAGCCTGACTCACCCACACAATGATCTGACTGGACTGGACCGCGGACCAGTCCAACAAGTTCTTCACCCATCTTTCATCTCGCCGCGCATGCATCACTTTGATTTATTCCGAGAACGAGATAACTTATACACGTCGTATAATGTCACACTGGACAGCAACTTAAAGCACTTTTTTGGACGTGTTGTGTACACAGTGCGCTGGGACAAATGTCTGCATTTGCCAAGCCAGTCACGGAAGGAAATTCTCCTTTCACTCATTGAAAAATGTTTCTCTGCTTGCATCAAGCCCAGTCGATGTCAGGCCCCTTAGAGCCATATACCCCACCGTGATTGGTAGGTTCGTCAGCTCCGCACACAACACTGTGCCATTCATATTGTACCGTTGCGGTGAGCACTTCCTATTTCCTGGTGTCCTTGTTGTTGTCTTATTGTCTTACAAATGTCTGCTAGTTGCATGCTAGAGATGGAATTGTTGTTGTTTATTGTGCACTCCCCTCTTATTAACAGTGTCTTGTCAGTTGTTATCTGCCTGTTGTTTAGTTGTGTGATGTTTTGGTGCATTCTGTTTATGACACCCAGTACCCTTGCAAGGGTGTGCAGCCGATCCAGTGTTCCATGACTGGGACAAAAACTGTAGCCTGGGTTGGACTCCGATTCCGCTGGTTTGAAGAAGTTCATTTTTATCTTACTCTGCTCATAAATAAATAGTTACCTCTTCTTCACTGCCTTGTGAGTGCTACAACATAACATACATCTTGAGGGCCATACTAACATCTAATTTCATATAAAGGAGGGGGGCCACAAAATATCAGCAAATGGCCCGCATGCCTTAAGTTTGAGAGCAGTGACGTTAGGGGTTCATTGATGCCTCTTAATACTGTTTTAACTAACATCACATCTACATCAAAATCTAGATATGCATTATTGTTAGTATTGCCTATAATTACATGATTAAGTATTCCCCATACTCTTAAAATTATTTTTCATTAATTGGTATAATATGATTTCTTACCAGATATTGTTATGTTATTATATTAGTCAATTTATTTGTATACAATGTATATTGGTGTTCAGTTCAGTTCTTAGTTTAATTAATTGTATATCCTTTTGCAAGCATTATACTTTGTTATCCATGGAGATTTTATCATATTTTTATCATTTAGGGAACAAAAAAATTTCAAGTGAGCTTATTGCTTCCTCAGTGCGTATTTGTTAGAATATGTTTTATAATAGTCGTACAATGTGATAACAGGCAGATGTTATTTTGCATATCATTAAGCCACAAACGTTTATAGTCTCAATGTTATTTGTAAAAATATTGTCTATAAGTGTAGCACTTTGTTCAGGGATTCTGCTGGGTCTTGTTATGGTTGGGTGTAAACTCATACTGTACATCCTAGTGATGTTGTGTTGTGTTTATTTGGATTTGTCAGATCAGTGTTGTAATCTCCACAGATGAAACATTTTCCCATTACTTATAACCGAAAACGTTTTTTCCACCCCCATTTGTGAATACTTCTAAATTTGTGCCTGGTACCCGATAAAAAACTTATAGTACATTTTTTCTTGTTTCTGTTGTGAATTTCTTTTCATTTCTAGTAATTCATCTTCTTCTGTCTTCATGCACATTCCCTGATATTGCTAGCATCCCCCTGGTGTTTGGACGTGGAAGCTCTTTGGGGTGTTTGTCACTTTGATGTCCCGTGTGTGTTGGAGTGTGCTTTTGAGCAGCAAAATATCCCCCACAATGCTTTGCTGGCATTGTGGACAGCGGTGGGGTGGTGGGGGTGCTGATTTCCATGAGAAAGGAGCGTGAGTTGTGCAGGAAAGGAAAGGAAGGGCGGCCCTCCACGGAGACAACTGGCACTTAATAAGCAGCAAAAAATCGGAAAAGCTCCGATCCCCTTCTTCTTTGTGCTTGTTCACCTTCTGCAGGCCGCCCTGGAACAAGAAGAAGAAGGAGGAGGAGGGGGTGGAGGGTGATGTGAGCGAGGGGAGGAGGTGGGGCGTTGAGGACAACGGGTTCATGCGAGAATGTTTTTTTTTGTTGCTTTTCCACCGAAGGCTGCTGGAGGAGGTTCTCCACCAAGAAAGAATTGTTTTTTGTTAATGCATATTAATATCGTGTGCTTTGCCTATTTTATGACGTATTGACTATTATATATGAGGTTCTTTTATTCTTATTCATGTACTTTCATTTATTAATTTATTTCCTTTATGAAATTAATTTGTGTTATTATATTATAGAGGTGCCGCACGGTGAATGAGTGGGTAGCACGATGGCCTCACAGTCAGGAGGTTCAGGGTTCGAATCTCGGTTGTGTGGAGCTTGCATGTTCTCCCCGTGCGTGAGTGGGTTTCACGACTTTCACCCTGAATTCCTCAAGGCTCTGGATGTTGGGGGTCTGTGTGGGTTGACACGCCTCTTCAACATTGCATGGAAGTCGGGAACAGTACCTCTGGACTGGCAGACCGGGGTTTTTCGGTGACCTGATGGTGTGTCCCAACTGTAAGGGGATCACATTCCTCAGTCTCTTTCGGTAAGTCGTTTGCACGGTGCTGGAGAGAAGGGTACGACCATTAGTCCAACCTAGGCTACAGTTTTTGTCCCAGTCATGGAACACTGGACCGGCTGTACACCCTTGCAAGGGTACTGGAGGGTATCTGGGAGTTTGCCCAACTGGTCTACATGTGCTTTGTGGACTTGGAAAAGGCATTTGACCGCGTCACTTGTTGTGTCTTGTGGGAGGTTCTCTGGGAGTACGGGATTGGTGGCGTGCTACTACGTGCCATTGGGTCCTGTCTCTGGTGAACATTGGCCTCAACCAACCTTACAGGAGTTGCAATGTGGCCTTTGTCCCGGTCTGAAACACTGGACCAGCTCTACACTCTTGCAAGGGTACTGGAGGGTATCTGGGAGTTTGCCCAACCGGTCTACATGCGCTATGTAGACTTGGAAAAAGCATTCGACTGTGTCCCTCGTGGTGTCACATGGGGTGTGCTTCGTGAATACCCTTTGTCACCGATTCTGTTCATAATCTTCATGGACAGAATTTCTAGGCACAGTCAAGGTGTTGATGGAGTCCAGCTTGGTGGCCTTAGGATCTCGTCCCTGCTATTCACAGAGGATGTGGTCTTGATGGCTTCATCAGGCAGTGACCTTCAGCTTTTACTGCATTGGTTTACAGCTGAGTGTGAAGCTTCTGGTTCTCAGTCGGAAACGGGTGGACTGTACCCTCCGGGTTGGGAGTGAGGTCCTGCCCCAGGTGGAGGAGTTCAAGTATCTCGGGGTCTTGTTCACGAGCGATGGAAGATTGGAGCGTAAGGTCGACAGACTGATTGGTGCAGCGTCTGCAGTAATGTGTTTCCTGTACGAGAGAGCTGAGCCAAAAGGTCACAGTTTACTGCTCCATCTACGTTCCCACCGTCACCTATGGTCATGAGTTATTGGTCATGACGGAAAGAAGGAGATGGCGGATACAAGCAGCGGAAATGACTTTCCTCCTTAGGGTGGCTGGACTCACATGTGTATTTTTGAAAATGTATCTAATTTTCAACGGCTATTTTAAAGAAATTAGTATTGTGATTGTTTTTGTGCACTTTTTAAAATTCATATTATTATTTTTATGTGCATTATTTTAATTAATATGATATTTTTATTCAAAAGCCATTTGAAATCCTTCAGGGACTATACAACAGTTCATATTGTTTTCTCATGTAAATTAAAAGTCATTGTATGTATTTCTGTATGTGTGAATATATATACTGTATATATTAAAGTATTTCAACATAAAAAGGTTAGTGTAGTTAGCAGGTGTGTTGTTTTGTTTTGACCTCACATAACCCTTGTTGTGAGGCAGAAATCGTGTCACACCATGGACCAGTGGAAAGAAAATGGAAACCTACCCAGAGGCGGTGACTTGTCAGGTCCAGCAGATGGTGCTGTGATGAAAAAAAAACAAAGAAAAAACATACTTTTTATTTGTACTTTTTGTTTTTGCTGTGATGGGGAAAAGCAGCATAGAAAATGGTTGGATGACTCGAAAAAAAACATTGTGCAGCACCTTTTTCCAAATCCAAGTTAGTGTTGAAAAACTTGTAATGTTTTTATTTGTATATATTTATAAACACACAGACACACATATAAATTGCCATATTGTAATGTCTATTTACTTTACTTAGGTTGTTTTCATTGCCAAATCAGTGTATTATTGTGTAGTATGACATTGTCATAATTTTTTTGTAATTTTCTTTATTAAAAAATATATTTTTAATTCCATTTTATTGTTGTGATGAATCGAATCATCGAACATTCTTAAAAAAAGATTTTTTTTNAGAAAATGAATGAATGAATAAATTAAAATAAATTGGAGGGATGGATGTAAATTGTTGAAAACTTTGAAACTTTAAATTCATTTAAAATTAAAAATAAGCATTTCATTAATATTTAGTAGGTTTTTTTTAGATCTTGATTGTAATTTTTTAAAATAGATTTTTATTTAGATTTTTTTGGGCTAAAAATAATGGCTTGCATTTTTACATCCTAATTAGAGTTTTGCAAAACCCGGAAACGTATACACTTTTAAAACTGTTTTGGGTAATTTTTTAATTGAAAAAAATATCATATTAATGTAATTTTTATTGTTGTGATGAATCGAATCATCGAACATTCTTAAAAAAAGATTTTTTTATTGTTGTTGTTGTGATGGAAAGAATAATTTTTTCATTAATATTTTTTAATTTGTAAGTTTTTGTAATTTCTTCTTAAATATCTTGTCTTCCTTTTTATTGTTGTGATGATGAAGAAATAATATTTTAATAAGGATTTTAATCATTGTTGCTTTTTTCCAAGATTTAAATGATGTCACATTTTGTGAAATAATCCTTTCCAGGGTCAGAGGGTGCACTGGCAAAGTTCAAGTCACAAAGGCGCCGGAAATAGTTCTGATGCTATGAGAATAAAGTCAGAATATAGTTGAAACACATTTACCACAATAAACGTGTAATATTAATGAAAAAAATTATATTATTTTGTAACTTTGATTTGTGGCTTATTTCGAGTCTTTCCCTCTGTTTCAGCTTTGCAAGGTGGCAGTTACCATTAATAACCAGCAGGCGGAGCCGTGACATGTATTATTGGACGCATTCATGAATGAGCTTGTGCACGAGCAAGTGCAATGGTGTTGTGGATTATTTCAAGTCTTTCTTTATTGTAAGGTGGCAGTTATCACTAATAACTGTCAGGAGGAGCAATTACATTGATTGTGATATGTCTGTGTTGCGTGCATGAGCTTATGTCCGATGGGCTTTAATGTTGTGGGTTATTTTGAGTCTTACTATTGAATTCCATTATGCAAGGTGGCAGTTGTCATTAACAACGGCGGGAGGAGACATTACATTTACTATATTATTTGACCCATTTTTGGTGTTAAGTATAACTCTAATAAAAAGGATTAAAATAGAATTAATAATCAATTAATAAATAATAATAATGTAAGTATAATAATAACAGGGCTGTTATTAGAGTCTTGCATGTAGAGGTTGCAGTGATTCAATAAATTCAGTTTAGTACTTGGTTATTTTTACAGTTAAAAATATATATATTATTTTTAATTTTTGTTGTTTTGTTTTCCAAAAAATAAACATTTTATTACAATTTTGCTATATTTTTATTTTAAAAATAATTTTCAAAAAAGTTTGCGATGAAAATAAATTAAAATGGCCGCACGGTGGCTGAGTGGTTACCACATTGGCCACACAGTCAGGAGATCTGGAAGACCAGGGTTCAAATCTCCGTTGGGCATCTCTGTGTGGAGTTTGCATGTTCTCCCCGTGCGTGTGTGGGTTTTCTCCGGGTACTCCGGTTTCCTCCCACATTCCAAAAACATGCATGTTAGATTAATTGGCGACACTAAATTGTCCATCGGTATGAATGTGAGTGTGAATGTTTGTTTGTCTATATGTGCCCTGCGATTGACTGGCGACCAGTCCAGGGTGTACCCCGCCTCTCGCCCAAAGTCTGCTGGGATAGGCTCCAGCATACCCGTGACCATAATGAGGATAAGCGGCATAGAAAATGAATGAATGAATAAATTAAAATAAATTGGAGGGATGGATGTAAATTGTTGAAAACTTTGAAACTTTAAATTCATTTAAAATTAAAAATAAGCATTTCATTAATATTTAGTAGGTTTTTTTTAGATCTTGATTGTAATTTTTTAAAATAGATTTTTATTTAGATTTTTTTGGGCTAAAAATAATGGCTTGCATTTTTACATCCTAATTAGAGTTTTGCAAAACCCGGAAACGTATACACTTTTAAAACTGTTTTGGGTAATTTTTTAATTGAAAAAAATATCATATTAATGTAATTTTTATTGTTGTGATATAAAAGAAACGCTCGGTAAATTTTTCCTTTGCTACATTAGTGTTGAAAAAACAAACTTATAAATAAAAGTTGTAATTTTTCGTTTTTTTTTGGTAATTTGATAAAAAAATGTATTTATTTTGATTGCTGCTGTTGATTGTCGTTGGTGTGATGAAAAGATACACTGTACCTTCTTCCGTTTTATTTTATTCCTCCATGTGCTGTTTGAAAAAACCCAAGCGAAGACCCTCTCTATGACCAAATGCTGTGTTGTTTCAAAAAGAAACTAGTCAGAGATCCTCTGCGTGACCGGAGCTGTGGGCTCGTTTTGAAGCAGCTACCTCAAAAACACGGGAGCGAGAGATCCTCCATGTGTGTTTTTAAGCACCTAGTGGAAAAAGAAACAGCACTTCATGATAATGAAAATGGCAACGTTGATCGTTTCAAATATTAAAACAATATATGTGGCAGGTGACAGCCTCGGTGGAGGTTTTTGGAGCCGCCCGGCCTGGTTCCGCCCAGCCTTAGCAAGCATACTTGTGCGTCCCATGTCTTCTTTGGAGAAGGTTCTTCTGTGCCATTCTTCTCCTCACGCTTTGATTTTTTTCTCTCTCTTTACCCCTGCGCCCCTCCCTCGGCAGCCATTACCAAATTCAACCCCTCAATCACTCCCACCGCTTCCTAAACACACATGCGGTAGCAAACATCTATGACTATGCTTCGCTGGCATGTGCGCATCCATCTTGTGCTTTGCTGGAAGCTTGGATGGTTAGTGCGCTGGGTGCTGTGAAAGATGTCCTAATTGAATGATAAAGTGGCCCAAGATGGAGTCCAGTCAATAGGCAACAATGGCCGGCCTGTGTGTGGCATAGAGATTCTGGTTCAGGTCCAGCCTCTCAGCGCCAATTGGGGGGCCTATGTAAACGCCCTGTGCTGGACTCGGTCACGTGACCCCTACTCTGAGCTCCTCCTCCTCACCCTAAAATGATGTTCATGGAGGGGAAGCTCATTTTTCCCGGCTTACATCATCCATCCATCCATTTTCTATGCCGCTTAGCCTCATTAGGGTCGCGGGGGTGTGCTGGAGCCTATCCCAGCTGACTTCAGCTGACTTAACATGGCTAACGTTGATGATAATGGTGAATATAATGTTGACAATGCTGATAGCGTTGATGATAACGGTGTTAATGTTCATGATAGTGTTGATGATGCAGGTTTTTATAATGGTGCTGATGCTGATGATGATCTTCTTCTTCTTTGCCTTATCCCAGCTTTTCCCTTCAGGGGTGGCCGCAGCGAACCAATAATAGTGATAATGTTGATGACAACGGTAGTGGTGTTGATAATAGTGATAATGTCGATAATGCTGATGATTGTATAGGTAAAGCAATATCAAAATCAAGTCTAACAATTAATAATTAGTGATGCTGACAATGTTGCTAATGTTGGTGATAATTATTTTGAGCAAAATGGTGATGATTTTGATCATGGTGATAATATTGGTGATTTTGATGATAATGGTGATGATAACGGTGATAATGTTGATGACAATGGAGATGATGTGGCTAATGGTGATAATATTAATGATGTTGATGATAGTGGTGATGATGTAGGTTATTGTGTTGAGGATAATGGTGACAATGCTGGTGATGTTGGTGATAATGTTGATGGTAAAAGTGATAATGATTAGGGCTGCAACTAAAGATTATTTTCATAATCGATGAATCGGTCGATTATTTCTTTGATTAATCAATTAATCTGATTTTTCAAAAGACATTTTTAATTTTCTCTTCTTGGCAGTAATCCCTTTAAGAATGCATGAATGGATGTTTTCCCTCTACAAAAATCATAGCGAAGAGGAAGCTGTCAGTCACCGCAATTGAAGTACCAAAGTATAAACAAACAGTTGACAAACGTTACTGCAGTTTCACTGCTCTACTTGTATTTTTTGTGTGTATGAATGGTAAGAGATAATGGGGAGAGTGGAGAAATGTGAGCACAAGTATGGGATTTTCTTTGCATGGGAATGCTTTTACAAACGCTCTACACACACACATTTCTGCAGTGGTTTGCTTTGCAAGATATTACAAAGAGGCAAAAATGTTGATCGCTCTTTTCCAAAGTCAAAGGTGATAGATAAAATGTCTGCTGCAATGGATCCCTAAGGAAATAAAAAAATAGTTACATTAGAATGGCTAACATCAGGATATCTATAGTACATTTTAAAATGAAACGATAAATCGATTACTAAAATAGTTGTCGATTATTTGGATAGTAGATTAATAATTTATTCATTGATTAATCGTTGCGGCTCTAATAATGATGATGATAAGCCGTAAGGAAAAGATGAAGAAGATAACGGTAATGATGTTGATGATAATGTTAATAATGATAATCATAAAGGTCATAAAGGTAATGAAGGTGGTTACAATGTTGATCACAATGGTGATAATGCTGATGTTGGTGATAACGTTGATAATGTTGATGATAATGGTGATAACGTTGATGAATACTGTAATGATCCATCCATCCATTTTATTCCGTTTATCTGAGGTTCGAGTCCCGGGGGCAGCAACCTAAGCAGGAAAGCCCAGAGGTCCCTCTCCCCGGCCACTTCGTCCAGCTCTTCCGGCGGATGCCGAGGCGTTCCCAGGCCAGCCGAGAGGCATAGTCTCTCCAATGTGTCCTGGGTCTTCCCCGAGGCCTCCTACCGGTTAGACGTGCCCTGAACACCTCCCCAGGAAGGCGTTCGGGAGGCATCATAACCAGATGCCCGAGCCACCTCATCTGGCTCCTCTCAATGCGGAGGAGCAGCGGTTCTACTACGAGTTTTTCCCGGATGACAGTGCTTCTCACCCTATCTCTAAGGAGAAAACTCATTTGGGCCGCTTGTACCCGCCATCTTGTCCTTTCGGTCACTACCCAAAGCTCATGACCATCCACCAGACGCTCGCCATCGTGCCCCACTTCCAGGCCTGGCTCCAGAGGGGGGCCCCTCTGACCCGGGGTTATAAAGTTAATGAAGTTGGTGACAATGTTGATGATGTTGATTATAATATTAATGATGGTGGTGATACTGTTGATGAGAATGGTGATAATGGCGATGATAATGATTTTTTTTTTTGTCTTGTCCAGCATCATAACAGCTGAATGGGAGTCAAGCTGCCTTTAAATGCTGAGCAAAATTTCTTTGCCAAGGGAGATTTCATAATCCAAATGAGTCTCCCTTGACATTTGACTGCGTTATTATGAATTTTGTTGCGCCACATTTCGATGCCGGACCTGACCTGAAAAGGGACGGGTGGGGGATAAAAGAAAGGGTGCAGAAGAAGCTAACAAACATATTTCAACCATATCACATATCACAATTTCAGCAACAACCAGTCACAGAGCAAAATGAGCAAAAATACAGGGGGAAAAAAATTAAAATAATAATAATAGAAATGATAATACTAATATATGTATATATATATATACACACATACACACACATATATATATATATATATACACATACATACACATATATATATATGTATATATATATGCATACACATATACACACACGCGCACACACACATACAGACACACACACATATATGTTTATATCCATACATTATTACATATACACATATTTGTACACGTATACATACACATACTGTGCACATACACATATCCATGCAGTACCTACATACAAACATACACACACATACAGTGTACATATATATGTATACACACATATAAATACATACATACACGTGTACTAATAATGATTAACATAAAAGAAAAACAACGAGAAAAGAAACAGAACTTCTTGAACAATGACCATCCAGATGACACGTGCAACAAATCTACATTAAATCTACATTACTCTACAATGACAGGATAACCGCATCAGAGTGAAACAGAATGAGGGAATGTTCGTGGTGAACACAGCCATGCATCCCAAACCACACTCCCTCCATAAGCGAGGGTCTGACTAGGAAGACGCCGGAGCACTGCCCCCCAGCAGGCTCCCCACCGAGGGGAAGGCCCGACCCCGCCCCCCCAGGAGGCAACCGCGAGTCTACTCCAAAGAGGTGCAAGGGAGACCCGGCCGGACGCTACTCGGCAGCCGAGCAAGGGCCACAGCCGCCGGAACACCCGCAGGGGGCCGGCCAGCTTCGGGCAAACAGGACAACCGCCCCCTGAGCCACCGAGCCCAGAAGCCACCCAATGATCCTTCTTCTTTTCCTTTCGGCTTATCCCTTCAGGGGTCGCCACAGCGAATCAATTGCCGCCATCTAACTCTGTCTTCTGTATCCTCTTCTCTTGCGCCAACTGCCTTCATGTCCTCTTTTACTACATCCATAAACCTCCTCTTTGGTCTTCCTCTAGGCCTCCTGCCTGGCAATTCAAAACTCAGCATCCTTCTACCAATATACTCACTATCTCTCCTCTGGACATGTCC
>QODF01000069.1:1533284-1553095 GCA_024372805.1 Oostethus manadensis
TTCTTCATCCTCTTCAATGCCCTCCTCACTTCTTCCTTACTAATCTTTGCAACTTCCTGGTCCACAACAGTCAACTCTTCTACTCTTTGTTCTCTCTCATTTTCCTCATTCATCAACTCTTCAAAGTACTCTTTCCATCCTCCCATGACACTACTGGCACCTGTCATTACCCTTCCATCCTTATCCTTCATCACCCTAACCTGCTGCACGTCCTTCCCATCTCTGTCTCTCTGCCTTTCCTGCACCAACATGCCCTTTGAAGTTCGCACCAATGACAACTCTCTCACTTCTGGGGATGTTCTGCATCACTTCATCCAGGTCTGACCAGCGTTGTTAACCTGGGCCACGTCCGATCCGGTATGGAAGTAATTTGTCTGATTCGCATGTTCTGGTTTAGCAAAGTTTTACGTCGGATGCCCTTCCTGACACAACCCTCTGTATTTATCCGGGCTTGGGACCGGCACAATAAGACACTGGCTTGTGCCCCGTTGCGGCTACAGAAGCCACCCAATGATGATAATGATAATAATGGTGATGATGTTGGTGATAATGTTGATTGTAGCAACTCCAGAGAAGAACAAGGTCCAGCCCTTCTCAAGGAAGTTGGTTCCAGAGCCCAAACTGTGGGTTGAGGTGAGTCTAACTATATCTAGTCGGAATGTCTCTGCCTCTTCCACAAGCTCGGAATAAGCTCGGGATAAGATTCCACAAGCTCCTTCCCCACCAGAGAAGTGACATTCCATCCCCCAGGAACCAGATTTGGCGTCCGAAGACCAGATTGCCCCGACAACCGCCATCGACCACTGCCCAAATCGCATTGCATCGGACCCTTATGCTTGCCCCTGCAGGTGGTGGGTCTGCAGTGGGGTAGTTCCCGTGTTCCTGATTTGGGCTAGACCCGGGCGGTCCCCACGAGTGAAGGCCTGGCCACCAGGCGCGAGCCCCTCCCCCAGGTCTGGCTCCAGGGTGAGGCCCCAGAGTCCCACTTCTGGGCGAGGTGTGGTGACTCCTCTTGGTATTTTTCATTCGGGTCTTCTGAATCACTCTTAGTCTGGCCTGTCACCTAGAACCTGTTTGCGTGGGAGACCGTACTGGGGGCGTAAAGCCCCCGACAACATAGCTCTTAGCATCACCCGGCACTCAAACCTCTCCACCACTATAAGGTGGTGATTCACCAAGAGGATAATGGTGATAATGTTAATGATAATGGTGATACTCCTGATGATAACGGTGATGATGATGATAATGTGGAGGTGTGGGTACTGGGGCTGGGATGTGTGAGCACTCGGGGTGGGGTGGACGTGGCACTGATGGGGGGGTAAACCCACGGGCCCTCAAAGGGCACCGGCCTCTGGCGTCGGAGAAGGCGATGGCCCGCGGCAGTTGTGTCTGTGGCGGCCTGGAGCTCCCGGGGTGTTGAATATGGCCCCTGCTTTGGGGGTTGGGTGGCTTCTGGGCTCGGGGGCGGATGTCCTGCTTTCCCAAAGCTGGCCGGCCCCCGGCAGGTGTTCCGGCGGTTGGCGCCCGTGCCCCCCCTGTGGCCCTTGCTCGGCTGCCGAGTGGCGTCCGGCCGAGTCTCCCTTGCACCTCTTTGGAGTGGACTTGCGGTTGCCTCTTCGGGGGGCGTGGGCGGGCTTTCCCCTCTGTGGGGAGCCTGCTGGGGGGCCGTGCTCCGCCGTCTTCCTGGCCGGACCCTCGCTTTTGAAGGGAGTGTGGTTTGGGATGCATGACTATGTTCACCACGAACATCTCCTCACTCTGTTTCACTCTGATGCGGTTATCCTGTCACTGCAGAGTAATGTAGATTTAATGTAGATTTGTTGCACGTGCCATTTTGGATGGTCATTGTTCAAGAGGTTCTGTTACTTATCACGTTGTTTTTCTTTTATGTTAATCATTATTAGTACACGTGTATGTATGTATTTATATGTGTGTATACATATATATGCACACTGTATGTATGTGTATATGTGTACGAATATGTGTATGTGTGTGTGTATTTATGTATATATTTTTATATATATTTATTATTAGTATTTTTTTTTCCTCTTCTCCTGTATTTTTGCTCATTTTGCTCTGTGACTGTTCTAGTTGTTGCTGAAATTGTGATTATCATGGTTGTTTGTGTATGGTTGAAATATGTTTGTGAGGTTCTTCTGCACCCTTTCTTATTAAACCCCCACCCCACCCCCCACCCGTCCCTTTTCAGGTCAGGTCTGGATCGAAATGTGGTGCAACAAAACTCATAATAAACGCAGTCAAATGTCAAGGGAGACTCATTTGGATTATGAAGTTTCCCTTGGCAAAGAAATTTTGCTCAGCACTTAAAGGCACCTTGACTCCCATTCAGCTGTTATGATGCTGAACAAGACAAAAAAAAACTTTTACGTGGAGGATGTTGGTGGTAATGTTGATGATAATGGTGATAATGTTTCTAATGTTGATGATAAAGGTTTTTAATGCTGATGATGTTAGTTGTTATGTTGATGATGGTGATAATGGTGATGATGTTGGTGATAATGTTCATGATAATGGTGATGATGGTGATGAAAATGGTGATGATGTTGATGGTAATGTTGAGGCTAATTGGTGATAATGTGGATAAAGTGGATGGTAATGGTGATAATGCCAATGATGTTGATGATAATGGGAATAATGTTGTTGATAATGGTGATACTGCTGGTGATGTTGGTGATAATGTTGATGATAATGTTGATGATAATGGTGATGAGGCTGATAATGTTTGTGATCATTGTGATGGTGTTGGTGATAATTTTGATGATAATGTTTAAAATGATGTTATGATAATGGTGATGATAATATTTTTTAATAATGGTGATAATGCCAATGATGATGTTAGCTCCACCGGTTTTACAATCACTGCATTGGTTGCACTATTCTGTGTGCTTCAGAATCCATTTTAAGGTTCTTTTAATAGTTTATAAGTGTCTTAATGCTCTTGGGCCTTCTTATCTTTCCGAACTGCTTTTACCTTATGAAACCTTACGGTTCCTGCGCTCCTCCGACAGGGACTCTGACTTATTTTTCTTTTTCTTATTCTATTTATATTGAGGCGGGCGGAGGTGGGGGTGTTGGCATAGGGGTGGGGTCGGGGGGGGGTGTTCAGGGTGTTCCTGATGTGTGTGTATACATGATGATCCATCCATCCATTTTCTATGGTTCATACAAGGTCATACAAGCAAAAACGGTCTGTCTAGGTGGTCCGTTACCCCATATTCCCGGAGTACTCCCCACAGTATTGCCCAAGAAACACGGACTAATGAATGCCTTCTCCTAGTTCACAAAACTCATGTAGACTGGTTGGGCAAACTCCCATGCACTCTCAGGGACCCTGGCTAGCGTATAAAGTTGGTCCACAGCTTCACAACCAGGACGAAAATTGCACTGCTCCTGAATCCGAAATTCAACAATCCGGAGGATCCTTCTCTTCAGAAGCCCCTGACTAGCACAACCTCCGGTAGCCCATCTGAAAAAGCAGGACCACCAGCCCGATCTGCCAATCCTAGGGCACTACCACCAATGTCCACGCGAGAAGTCAACCAAGACACGCCCACATTCTCCATGGGCTTAAGGAACTTGGGGCGAATCTCATCGACCCCCCAGGGACCTGCCACCGAGGAGCTTTTGGACCACCTTGACAACCTCAGCTCCAGAGGTAGAAGAACCTGCTAGAGAGTCCCCATGCACTTTTTTCTCATTGGAAGACGTGTCAGTGGGATTGAGGAGGTCTTCAAAGTTTTCCTTCCACCGGTCCATGTCATCTTGAGTCAAGGTCAGTTGCACACGACCCCATCATACACAGTGTTGCCTCAGTGACCACCAGAGCCACAGAACGCTTGGCCTGCCAGTACCTGTCAACTGCCTCCAGAGTCTCACAGCTGGATAGGACTCCTTCCTCAGCTTGACGGCTTCCCCCACCACTGATTTTTAGCAATGGGTTCTGGCAATATCACAATGACAGGCACTGGCCACCCTACGGCCACAGCTCTGATCAGCTTTTGGGTCTGCAAGGTCTCACTTGCATCCTTCAAGGTTCCTGCCTTTAGCCACCACCCAGCTTGCTCTGCATCCAACCCCTTTGGCCCATCCCACGAGTGGTAAGGTCATGGGAGGGGGATACAGGTTACCTCTTCGGGTTGTCCCTGACCAGGTCCTATGGGTGCAGGCACAATATTCATTTTTAATTTATCATTATTAGTTAATTAAATTAACTATTTGTCCCAAATGGAGAACAAATATTTTATTTAAATAGTATCACTTACGCCGCACGGTGGTCGAGTGGGTAGCACCTTGGCCTCACAGTCAGGAGGTTCAGGGTTCGAATCTCCGTTGGGCATCTCTGTGTGGAGTTTGCATGTTCTCCCCGTGCGTGGGTTTTCTCCGGGTACTCCGGTTTCCTCCCACATTCCAAAAACATGCATGTTAGCTTCATTGGCGACTCTAAATTGTCCATAGGTATGAATGTGAGTGTGAATGTTTGTATGACTTTGTTTGTCTATATGTGCCCTGCGATTGGCTGGCGACCAGTCCAGGATGTACCCCGCCTCCTGCCCAAAGTCAGCTGGGATAGGCTCCAGCATACCCGCGACCCTAATGAGGATAAGCGGCATAGAAAATGAATGAATGAATGAGTATCACTTACAAAAATAACACAGGCAAAGTTGCATCCTTCCATTTTTCAGTATGTGGCCCTCGGGGTGCCACATAGTAAATTTAAAAAAATGATTTTTTAACAAATTCTCATTTCATACAGTTAGGTTTTCATTTTTTAAAGATGTTGTTATGAGTTGGCTTCTGCATAATAGCGACGACCCCGAGGATACAGAGAGCAGGACTCCATGACAGGTCGGAACATTGTTTTTAATAGTAGTTGCGAGGAGCTGCAGCCAGCGGAGCTTTGCAAAGAGCTGCATCTGACGGGACCTCTGATGCCCAGCAGATGGTAACATCCTCTCCTTCCCAAGGTGAGATGGAATATGCATTCTTTGACGTACAGCAGGACGCACTGGCACCCCCTAATGAAGCCGGATTCCAGACGCCGTCCACAGCTGCCGCTGAAACCAGGGAAGGGTGGACGGAGGCTTGGAGGAGGGTTCTGAGCTCCAACTGCAGGCCCCCTCGGCCGGAACTGCTGGGGCGTGGTGTTGGAAGTGGTCTGGAGCACCTTGGGGCGAGCACGGGAAGGTTGAGAGGCTCATGGCGGCATGGTGTGGTCTAGTGGCGCAGTGGGAGCACCGATAGGGACAGGAGCTTGAGGTTCCTGGGATGTCTGTGGAAGACCTCTTGATGCTGTGTGGAAAGCAGTTGGCATGGAGAAGGAGGTGAGCTCGGCAGACGAACGTTGATCGGGGTCCGATGTTGACGGCATTGTGGGCCGGCACTCAAAAGCAGCATGATGATTGGGTAGCACCTTGGAGTGGGGTGGCAATGAGCAAATGAGTGGCTTCACTTTTTGATTTTGTGAAACCCTCGCTGGATGCGTCAGTGGCGTGCGTCGGTGTCTCGGACGGTCTGGTTTGTCTGCTGCGGGTCCCTGGTACACCCACGCCATCGGAATCAGCGTGGCCCCCACAGCATGTCCTCCAACTTTTCAGAAGTGAACTTGGACAGGAAGGCAGGCGACTGGTGTGATGCCCACTGGCATGGTGCCCTGTCGTGGCCGGAACTTCTTGCTAGGGCTTTCCCCTAGAATACGCCCCCACCCCATGTCACATGTTTTATGCTGTATTGATGTTATTATAAAGAGTAACCGGGGTGATTTATTTGCATTTTTCTTATTTTTGTTATTTTACATTTTTTGGTTTATTATTTTTTCTATTATGAAACACATACTTCATTTTTAAATGATTTTAATAAAAAAACACATGCAATGACAGCTTTTTGAAAATAAAAATCAAATTTACTTTAAATTATAAAAATAATTGATTTATAACTTGTACACATTTTTATTGGTTTTAATTGATTATATTAATCCATTTGTTTATATAAATATTATTAAATAATTAAGACATTTAATTTAATCATTTAAATAAAATATTGTATATTTAGTTTATATAAAATGTTTCTTTAAAATGGTAATTTATGTAATTTTTTTAGGTTTACATTATTAATACTTTAATTATTTCATGTAAATATCATTTCTTTTTCTTATTTTTAAATAAAATAATAAATATATCTGATAATATACAGTACATATTATTGTTATTTTGTAAATGATGTATTTTCATTTAAAAAAATCATGTACAAAAACTACAACTGTAACATAAATCATTCGATGTAAATAGCTTATATAAATTGTTTTTTTCTCATGATTTTTTTACATTAGAATTTTTGAAAAACATGTTTTCAAATGATTATAAAAATAAATCAAAGCACATTTGATGAAACAGGTATTCACTTTTGTCAACACAAACGTCGGTTAAGGCAAAGCGAGGCGGGCAGGAAGTGTCCCGAGGTGACAGTTAGCCCAGCCCCCGCCCCATTCCTCGATGAGCTTTGGGCTAAACACACTGCCTCTTGGTGGAATGCCACCCGGGGTCAGAGGATGTTGGGGTGGGTGGGTGGAGAGGGAAGGAGTGAAGTGAAACCCGGGTGGTGTGGGTGGGGTGTGGTGGGGGGTTTCCACGTTTGGGTTGCCGATTACTCTGTTTGCAGTAAATGTCTGCTCCACCTTTCAAACTCAATAACATAATGTGTGATTAATGATTGATTTTTTGAACACAATGTGTGCTAGAGAGTGTCCTAAAATGAAAGGAAAGGTGTACAAAACTGTGGTGAGACCAGCAATGTTGTTTGGTTTAGAGACAGTGCCACTGAGGAAGGCAGAGCTGGAGGGAGCAGAGATGAAGATGCTGAGGTTCTCTTTGGGTGCGACCAGGATGGACGGGATCAGGAATGAGTACATCAGAGGGACATGTTAGAGGTTTCGAAGATAAAGTCAGAGAGGCCATACTGAGAACCCTGGGATACGAAATTAATTCGTTCCAAAATTGATTTTTGTAAGCTGAATTTTTTTGTAACCCGAGCAACATTTAACATGTAAATTGGCTAATTTGTTCCAGTGACCCGGAAGACCCCTCATACAATGGGAAAAAACACTAGTCTGCACATTTAATACCGTATAAATAACCAGTATTGTAATACAAATGTAACGTAAAATATAAAACCTGAAATAGAATGTATATTGAGTTCAAATTCTAAAAGTTTCTTACCTTTAATACGCAGCGGAGTGCAGTACGGCATTTAAACTGGCAGCGATAAACCAATCCGAGAACATTGCGTCATACGTACACTTCCACCATGCCTCCAGTAAACAACTTTTTTGCCGAGCGCCGGGAAACTTACGCCAGCATATGTGAATGGATTGTGGATGCCTGGGCTAAGGTCTCCGCTTCAACTCTTGTCCGAGCTTTCACGAAAGCCATCATTGCTGAACAGCCGACGGACAACGGGACTGACGGCCGACAATGATGACAGGGAACTCGGCATGTTCGACGGCGAAATTGCCCAGCTGTTCAAGCCAGATCCAGAAGATGGATTTGCATGAGAAGAGTGATTAAAAATAAAGTGAGTGTATTGCTAAATAGTAGAATAAAGTTCAACTAAACTCACTCTTTTGCTTCTCTTTCCTTTTTTTGTATATGGTATGTATTCGCATGCAAAATTCCGGAAAAAACAACATGTTTTGGTAAGATGGACAAAATTTCGTGAAGCGAATTAATTTTTGTAAGCCGAAACAAAAAAAATCAGAAAGGTATTTTCATATCCCGGATTTTTCGTATCCCAAGGTTCCACGGTATTTGAGTTCTATTCTCATAATGTAATATTTTTTCCCCCCAACCTAATTTTTTAAAAACAACAATTTACCTTTACTGTTTTGTTTGTGTCTCAAACTATTACATTTTATTTTATTTTAATAATGAACAATAAATGGTATTATTTTTCCTCATAATATTGTATGACTTTTTTTCTCAATGTTTTGACTTTATTCTGGTAAAATCATAGCTGTTTTCTATTTCCTGTTATTTCCAAGAAGTCATATTTTGACTTTATTCCTGAAATACTGTATTATATTTTTTCCAACCTAACATTCCAAAAATTTCAACTTTATTTCTGTTTGTTTGTTGATTATAATATTACGACTTAAAAACAACAATATTTTTATTTAATGTTTCAATTCCATGCTACACAAATAATATTACTCATTTATTGTTTTCTCATTGGAATTTGACCTTTTTTCTTGTAATATTTTGACTTTATTCGTGTAAAACAGCTGCTGTTTTTTCACCTCTGCTGATGTCTTTTTTATTTATATTCTTGAAATATTTGGATGCTATTTCCGTAGTATTATAACTCTTTCCCCAAACAAATATTCCACAAATGTCAACTTTGTTTAGTTTTGTTTCTCATAACCTTATAACTTACAAAAAGCTTTAAAGAAAATATAATTGAACTCTATGCTACTAAAATGCATAGTAGTGATGGGTTTTGGGTGGCGGTCGAGGGCGGGCGCCCGGGTACCTAGTCTTGGGCAGCCAAATCTGGTTCTTGGGGCAAAGAATGTTACTTCTCCGGTGGGGAAGGCGCCCGAGCTTGTGTCCAGGAGTCCAGGAGAAAGACCTGGACCTTGTTCTTCTCTGGAGTTGCTGCAGGGGGCGAGCTGGTCATCAATGTCATCAAATTGCTGTCCAAAGTGAATTGTAGAAAAAGCGCTTAAACCGGAAGTTTGACTACGTGCTTTTTGTTGGTGTTGCATTCCACAAAATGATATGCGGGCAAACAGACTCGTTTCCATCGTGCAATGTCTACAAACAATAACTGGGATCAAATGTTATAGAAAAGCAGGGCATACCAACACCCACAGGAAAAAAGAGGTTTTCCTGTGTCAAATTTTGCTCACTTAGACCCGCCATCTTTGTTGCATTCACAAACCCAAATGAAACGGGAGATACGTGTTTTGATGCTGTCATGCTAACGTGTGTGCTTAAACTTGGGTGATAGTGTGCGGCGTGTTCAACTGCGCAACCCCCCCTCTCTTCCCAGTGCCCGCCCCCCAACACACACACACACACACACACCCAAGAACGGCTGTTGTCACCTAAACGCCGCACGCTCTGCTCCCCTTCTATTTTTAGGCTCTCGCTGAGGTTTTGCTGGTTAGCCTCACTTTGTTTTTGAGTGTAACATAACCCCCCCCCCCCCTGCCGCTCCTCCCCCGTCATGTGGCAACGTTTGGAGCACGAAGGGTTAATAGCAGTCACTCAGCATGCGGGAGCTGTGCAGAAGGTGACCTCTGACCCTGCTGGAAAGGAATGTGGAAGCTCTTTCATCGGGACAGAAAGCAAAGACACCCAGGCGGAAAAAAGCGCCGCTGTTCAGTGCTGCTCTCAGCCCTCCATGGTTAGGAAGTAGACGCTGGTGCTTCCAGCAAACGGACATCGGAAGCCATTTTAGAAGCAAAACCGTCCGGGGCCCAAGTGCTGATACGCTACCGCTCAGACCACCTGTGTCTTTGCAGTAATGTAGACAAACAAGATGCGGCCCTTTCTTCACCACCCGTGTCTTTAAAATGGTGGTCCCAAAATGGTCCTGCCCTCTCGTAAATGTCTAAAAAATATTTCATAAATACAGAGCTTTTTAATACAGTTATTAAAACAAAAAGTTCATACATAAAATTAAATTGTAACAAATAACATTAGAATCGTTTCTAAATAATTAAGACTTTTTAAATATATTAAATAAAGTAAATATAATAAAAGATTTTGTCGTAGTTGTATGCAATTTTAATAACTAACAATCAATATTCAGAAGTCCCTTATGGAACAAATTGAGATGAGTGAACGCACCTCACCTAGACCCCCATTCGATTTTGTGGTCGTATCATCAGACTTGCGTCCACATATACTGGACACGCGGGTGAAGAGAGGTGGTGAGCTGTCAACTGACCACCACCTGGTGATGAGTTGGATTAGATGGCGGGGAAGGATGCCGGACAGACCTGGCAGACCCAAACGCGTAGTGAGGGTGTGTCGGGAGCAACTGGCAGAGTCTCCCGTTCGTCGAGTCTTCAACTCTCATCTCCGGCAGAGCTTTGCCTGCATCCCGAGGGAGGACCGGGATATTGAGTCCGAATGAGCCGTATTCTGTGCATCCATTGCTGAGGCAGCCGTGGCGGCAAGACCCAAACCCAATGGTGGGGACTGGGGGTTAGGGCTGCCATCAAGCTGAAGAAGGAGTCCTATCAAGCATTCCCGTTAGTCGAGCCTCCGTTATGGAGTTGCAATGTGGTTTTCCTCCTGGTCGTAGAACACTGGACCAGCTCTACATCCTTGCCAGGGTACTGGGAGGTGTGTGGGATTTGCTCAACCAGTCTACATGTGCTTTGTAGACCTGGAAAAGGCATTNTGAAGGTCACAGCCTGATGAGGCCATAAGGACCACATCGTCTGCAAATAGCAGAGACGAGATCCTAAGGTCACCAAGCCTGACTCCCTCAACGCCTTGACTGCCCCTAGAAATTCTGTCCATGAAGATTATGAACAGAATCGGTGACAAAGGGCAGCCTTGGCGGAGGCCAACGTTCACCGGAAACAAGCTCGACTTACTGCTGGCATTGGTTTCACTGGTGAAAATAAATAATTAAAATGTTTTTTTTTAATGTTAAGTTGTCAAATACTTATGCACAGTAATTGTCACCTGCACACACGGATAGCCTCCTAAAATAGATAAAACTATAAACAAACTACCAGGGGTTAGGGCTGCTGTCAAGCTGAAGAAGGAGTCCTATCAAGCATGGATGGCTTGCGGGACTCCTGAAGCAGCTGACATGTACCGGCAGGCCAAGCGGCACGCGGCTTTGGTGGTGGTCAAGGCAAAAACTCTGGTGTGGGAGGAGTTCGGTGAGGCTAAGGAGCACGACTTCCGGTCGGCCTCGAAGAGGTTCTGGCAACCGTCCGACACCTCAGAAAGGGGAAGCAGCAGGCATGCGGACCTCGACTGAGGATATAGTTGGTTGGTGGAAGGAATACTTTGAGGCCCTTCTCAATCCCACAGACATACCTTCCGTAGAGGAAACAGAGTCTGAGGATACGTGCGTGGACAGTTCTATCACCGTGGCTGAGGTAATTGGGGTAGTTAAAACGCTCCCCAATGGAAAGACTCCGGGGGTAGACGAGTTTTGCCCGGAATTCCTCAAGGCTCTGGATTTTGGGGGACTGTGTTGGTTGACACGCCTCAACAAAATTGCATGGAAGAACGGGAACAGTACCTCAGGACTGGCAGACCGGGGTGGTGGTCCCCATTTTTAAAAAGGGTGATCGGAAGGTGTGTTCCGACTATAGGGAGATCACACTCCTAAGCCTCCCTGGAAAAGTCTACTCCAGAGTGCTGGAGAGAAGGGTACGAGCGGTAGTCGAACCTCAGTTACAGGAGCTGCAATGTGGGAGTTTGCCCAACCGGTTTACATGTGCTTTGTAGACCTGGAAAAGGCATTCGACCGTGTTCCTCGTGGTGTCCTGTGGGGGGGTGCTCCGGGAGTACGGGATTGGTGGCCCGCTACTACGTGCCATTCGGTCCTTGTACAATCGAAGCAGGAACCTTGTTCCAATTGCCAGCAGTAAGTCGAGCTTGTTTCCGGTGAACGTTGGCCTCCGCCAAGGCTGCCCTTGTCACCGATTCTGTTCATAATCTTCATGTACAGAATTTCTAGGCCCAGTCAAGGCGTTGAGGGAGTCCAGCTTGGTGACCTTAGGATCTCGTCTCTGCTATTTGCAGACGATGTGGTCCTTATGGCCTCATCAGGCTGTGACCTTCAGCGTTTACTGGAGCGGTTTGCAGCTGAGTTAGCTGACAGCTGGCAGTGCAGGACATATCACATCCACTGATTCCACTGAGGAGGAATGGCTGCCCATTAGTCCCAGCAGGAAGTGCCACCCACCAAAATAAGAGTGAAGGACAGGAAGTGTTCCTTCCTGTCGTGCGGAGCATGACAAATACAATAAACAAGTTAATACCATAGGAAGTGAAATTAAATACAATTAAATTGTAATAAATAATGAAACATGTTTTTAAATTATTAAAATACTTTTTAAATATAGTAAATAAATAAGCTAAAATGAGCAAATATTTTTGTGTGGTTGTATAAAATTTGAACAAATAACTTTTCTAAAATAAACAAAGATATTTTTGTAAATAAGTAGTAGTATATAATAAGGAGTTTGCATGTTTTCCCACTGCGTTGGGATACGCTCTGGGATAGGCTCCAGTATACACCTGCAACCCTAATGAGGATAAGCGTCATAGAAAATGGATGGATGGAACTTAAGAATATTCTCAAAACATGCAAGCATGGTGGAAAAAACAATTTGAATTATCAATGCAGAATGTACAGCATATGGCTTAGTTGGAGCTCTGTTCCGTTTTCCTCCGCTTATCTGGGTCCGGGTCGCGGGGGCAGCAGTTTCAATAGGGAAGTCCAGACTTCCCGGTCTCCGGCGACCTCTTCCAGCTCCACCGGGACGACACCAAGGCGTTCCTAGGCCGGCTGTGAGACAAAGTCCCTCCAGCGTGTCCTAGGTCTTCCTTTGGGCCTTCTCCCGGCTGGGCATGCCCGAAACACCTCACCAGGGAGGCGCCCGGGAGGCATCCGGATGAGATGCCCGAGCCACCTCAACTGGCTCCTCTCGACGTGAAGGAGCAGCGGCTCTACTCTGAGCTCCCCCCGGATGGCCGAGCTCCTCACCCTATCTCTTAGGGTGAGTCCAGCCACCCTACGAAGGAAACTCATTTCCGCCGCTAATGGACCATGGACCAAAATCAATCATGGACCTGCGACCTAAGGGGTCCTGGTGCCAAGTGCACTTATGGACATCCTTATGTTCAAACATTTTGTTTGTTATGGACAATAACAAACAAAATTATGGTTTGCACAGAAGTCCAGCAACAACACACCAAACGAGTTCAGGTCAGGGAGGCCGTTTCACCCAACCACACCCCGCTAAGTCACAGCGTCAATGCCCACATGGGCGTGGAAGTCCCCCTGTAGAATTATGGAGTCACCAGCTGGGGTGCTCTCCCTAACCCCTCTGATAGACTCCAAGAAGGATGGGTACTCTTGACTGCCAATCGGCGCATACGCACAAACCACAGTCAGGCCCTTTTCCCCAGCCCTAAGGCGTAGGGAAATAACACACACACGTTTACTACGGATGACTCCAGCACAGAAGCACCAAGCCGGGGGGCTAATAATAAGCCCACACCAGCTCGCCGCCTCTCCCCTGCAGCAACTCCAGAGAAGAACAAGGTTTAGCCCCTCTCAAGGAATTTGGTTCCAGAGCCCAAACTGTGGGTTGAGGTGAGTTCGACTATATCTGGTCAGAATGTCTCTGCCTCTTCTACAAGCTCCGGCTCCTTCCCCACCAGAGAAGTGACATTCCATGTCCCAAGAACCAGATTTGGCCGCCGAAGACCAGGTCGCCCGGACACCCGCCCTCGACCACTGCCCAAATCACAATGCACCGGACCCTTATGCTTTCCCCTGCAGGTGGTGGGTCTGCGGGGGGGGGGTAGTTCCCGTGTGGCTTCTTCGAGCTAGGCCCGGCCAGGCCCCATGGTTGATGGCCTGGCCACCAGGCGCTCGCCTGCCTGCCCCTCCCCCAGGCCTGGCTCCAGGGTGAAGCCCCGGTATCCCACATCCGGGTGAGGTGCGATCACTCCACTTGATCTTCTTCATAGGGGTCTTCTGAATCACTCTTAGTCTGGCCCGTCACCTAGAACCTGTTTGCCTTGGGAGACCCTACCAGGGGAATAAAGCCCCCGACAACATAGCAGACACTCAAATCCCTCCACCACAATAAGATGGTGATTCACGGAGGGGTAGTTGGAGCTGGGTTGATAAATCCAGCAGATTAGTTGGAGGTGGTTTGATAAGTGCTGCAGATTTCGATTAGTTGAAGTTTGGTTGATAAGTCCAGTGACTTAGTTGGAACTGGGTTGATAAGGCCAGCGGATTAGTCGGAGTTCAGTCCACCAAGTTTAAGTTAGTTGGAGCTGGGCTGACAAGTTCAGTGGGTTAGTTGCCGTTGGGTTGATCCAATGGGTTAGTTGGAGTTGGGTTAGTAAGTCCAACGGGTTGGTTCACTTTGGGTTGGTTAGTCCAGCAGGTTAGTAGGAGCTGGGTTGTAAATTCAGCAGGTTTGGGTTAGTTGGAGCTGGCTTGATAAGTTCAGTAGGTTTAGGTTAGTTAAAGCTGGGTTGATAAATCCAGTGAGTTAGTTGCAGCTGGGTTGTAAATTCAGTATGTTTGGGTTAGTTGGAGCTGGGTTGATAAGTCCAGTAGTTTTAAGTTAGTTGGAGTAGGGTTGATAAGTCCAGCGGGCTAGTTGGAGCTGAGTTGATAAATCCAGCAGTTTAGTTTGCGTTGGCTTGATAAGCCCAGCGGGTTGGTTGGAGCTGGATTGGTAAGTTCAGCAGGTTTGTATGAGGTGGAATTGGGTTGATAAATCCACCGGGTTAGTTAGGCGATAGATTGATAAAGTGAGTTGGTTGGTGTTGGGTTGTAAATCCAGCAGGTTTGGGTTGATAATTCCTGCAAGTTTAGGTTAGTTGGCATTGAGTTGATGAATCCAGTGTATTCGTTGGAGTTTAGTTGATAATTCCAGCGGTTTAGCTGGACCTGGGTATTTACTCCAGCAGGTTTGGGTTAGTTGGAGCTGGGTTGACAAGTCCAGCACATGTGGGTTAGTTGGAGCTGGGTTGATAAGTCCAGCAGTTTAGTTTGCGTTGGCTTGATAAACCCAGCGGGTCGGTTGGAGCTGGGTTGGTAAGTTCAGCAAGTTTAGCTTAGTTGGAGCTGGGTTGACACAGCGGGTTAGTTGGACCTGGGTAGTTACTCCAGCAGGTTTGGGTTAGTTGGAGCTGGGTTGACAAGTCTAGCACGTGTGGGTTAGTTGGAGCTGGGTTGATAAGTCCAGCAAGTTATTTGCAGCTGGGCTGTAAGTCCAGCGGGTTTGGGTTAGTTGGAGCTGGGTTGGTAAGTTCAGCAAGTTCAGGTTAGTTGGCGTTGGGTTCATAAGTCCAACAGGTTTAGCTTAGTTGGGTTGATAAGTCCTGCAGGTTTGGGTTAGTTGGAGCTGGGTTGATCCAGCGGCTTAGTTTGAGTTGGATTGATAAATCCAGCGAGTTAGTTTGCGTTTGGTAATAAGTCCAGTTGGTTACTTGAAACTTGGTGGGTCCAGCAGGTTAGTTGGAGTTGGGTTCACAAGTCCACCAGGTTTAGGTTGGATGTAGTTGGGTTGATAAGTCCAGTGGGTTAGTTGACCTTGGGTCAGTTGTGTAACTCCAGCTTTGTGTTTGTTTTTATGGCTCCCTTCATGAGGCGTTTGAAAGCTGCATGTTGTTTCCACGAGAAGCGTGACACACAGTAGTATCTTTTTTCTACTAAGGTGTGTCTATATGCAGTATTTTGTGTGTGTGAGAACTCAGCTATGTGTGTTTGTTGTTGCGGTTGTGCGACGCGGCATGATTGAAGCCAGGAATGTGCGACGTGGGTAGCCTGCAACAATGGAGCCCGGCTCCCTGAGGGTGGTCAATGATGCTGGGCGTCAACCCCCTCACCCCCCTGCTGGGTGATGGCCACCGCACAATGCAACAGCTGTCAGGTCCTCTTAAGCACCGCTGGAAACACACACACACACACGCACACACGACAAGAACTCTACTTGTGTCATTCTCACACTACTTGTGTATGTGTACAATGTGTGGCGCCCCCTATATGGGCTGGAAGTGAAACTGCTTGATAAGACATGCTAGCATACTGTAAACAGCATATACAAACTTTTTCCACAGAGGACCTCATAAAGAAAAATCAAAGGATGCACAAGGCCACTTCGATATTTTTGTGTATAATTTTTTATTTTATAAAAAGCCTAAACAAAACCCTATTTACATTTATTTAATGCCAAAGCATTGTGCTATTAATTAATATTGTATAAACATAACAGAATTTTTCTTGACATTGTTCCTTTTTGCCGTATTTTTACCATATTTGCTGTTTTCTTAGTGTTTAATTTTATTATTACAACATGCCACGGGCCAATAATAAACAAGTCCTGGGCCGCAAATGGCCACAGGGAAGACCTAGGACACCCTGGAAGGACTTTGTCTCACAGCAGTCCTAGGAACGCCTAGGTGTCCTCCCGGTGGAGCAGGAAGCGGTAGCCAGAGACCGTTTAGGACTTGCCTACTAGCCAGGACTTGCCTACTGAGAGTGCTGCCCATGCGACCCGGACCCAGATAAGCGGAAGAAAACAGAAAACGGATGTAGTTTATTACGTTTAATTAAATGAAAAACATTTTAAATAAACTACATAAAATTAAATTAAAAGAAAACAATTTAAATAAAAAAATAAAATAAATAAAAGGAAATAAAATGTTTAATTGGTCAAAATGGTTAAGTAAAAAATAAAACTGTAACAAATAAAACAACAAATGTTTTTTAACGAATACAAGACTCCTTTAACTTAGTAAATTCAAATAAAAAAGCACAATATTTAATAAATATAATAAAATCAAATGTGTAATAAATCATTCAAATACAATTTTATGTTTGGGTTGTATAAGAGGTTTAATAAATAGCATAAATAAAATAATATGTAATCAATAAATTTTGTTTTTAATACACAAAAAAAATTGAATGGAAACATACATATGCAGTATATACAGTATGTTTTTTATGTAGACATTTTTTTGGTGTGTGTTGTATTACTGCTACTACTACTACACTCAGCAGTCACGTGAGAGGACGTTGATGTGTCTTCACAACACTGGACTCCAAGGTCACGTTAGCTGGTAGCAAAGGTCACTGGCAGGGGTGTGTGTAGGATATTCAACTTTTTGGGGTGTGTGTGTGTGGTTTTTGTGTTTTTTTTTTTTTACTTCTTCGACTGTCAAAAATAGCCCTTTAACGGCGGCAACTAATTTATTTCATACGCCATACGCATCATGGCAAGCTATTACTGCTACATTTGGTTGCTGAACTGTATGTTTTGTTTGCTTCCAGCAGAAGAGCCAAGATGCAGAAGACTACTTTGTGTCGCTCGCCGCCAAGCGTGGCTGTCGGGCCCGGGTGAGGAGGAGACGTAAGAGAAGCAGCTTGCATGTAAAGCGGAGGAACAGGCTGACACGTGGGGTTGGAAGTAAGCGGGATGACTGGTCTTCTTTGTTGACATACGAGACACGTTTACTGCAAAACGCAACACATATATTTGAAATAAAGGCCAAACTAGTGAGGGTGTCTGGACATACTATCTACAGCTATAATATACAAGGGAGTGCAGAATTATTAGGCAAATGACTATTTGCCTATTATGCATGTTGTCTTACTCCAAGCTGTACAGGCTGGAAAGCCTGCTACCAATTAAGCATATTGGGTGATGTGCATGTCTGTAATGAGAAGGGGTGTGGTCTAATGACATCAACACCCTATATCAGGTGTGCATAATTATTAGGCAACTCCCTTTCCTTTGGCAAAATGGGTCAAAAGAAGGACTTAACAGGCTCCGAAAAGTCAAAAATAGGGAGATATCTTGCAGAGGGATGCAGCACTCTTAAAATTGCCAAGCTTCTGAAGCGTGATCATCGAACAATCAAGTGTTTCAAAGATGAGCTTGTGGGGCCTTTTCGGGTTGAGGATGAAGTCAAGCTCAACTCCCAGTCCTACTGCCAGTTTCTGGAAGACACCTTCTTCAAGCATTGGTACAGGAATCATCCTTCATCCTGCATCCTTCAAGAAAAATATGATTTTCATGCAGGACAATGCTCCCATCACACGCGTCCGAATACTCCACAGCATGGCTGACAAGAAAGGGGCTAAAAAAAGAAAAACTAATGACATGGCCTCCTTGTTCACATGATCTGAACCCCTTAGAGAACCTGTGGTCCATCAAATGTGAGATTTACAAGGAGGGAAAACAGTACACCTGTCTGAATAGTGTCTGGGAGGCTGTGGTTGCTGCTGCACGCAATGTTGATGGGGAACACATCAAAACACTGACAGAATCCATGGATGGCAGACTTTTGAGTGTCCTTGCAAAGAAAAGTGGCTATGTTGGTCACTGATTTGTCTTTGTTTTGTTTTTGAATGTCAAAAATGTAGATTTGTGAATGTTGAGATGTTATGTTCGTTTCCATCCATCCATCCATCCATTTTCCTCCGCTTATCCGGGTCCGGGTCGCGGGGGCAGCAGCTTCAGTAGGGCTGGACTTCCCGGTCCCCAGCGACCTCTTCCAGCTCCACCAGGAGGACACCACGGCGTTCCCAAGCCAGCTGTGAGACATAGTCCCTCTAGCGTGTCCTAGGTCTTCCCGGGGGCCTTCTCCCGACTGGGCATGCCCAAAACACCTCACCAGGGAGGCGCCCTGGAGGCATCCGGACTAGATGCCCGAGCCACCTCAACTGGCTCCTCTCAATGTGAAGGAGCAGCGGCTCTACTCTGAGCTCCTCCCGGATGGCCGAGCTCCTCACCCTATCTCTTAGGGTGAGTCCAGCCACCCTACAGAGGAAACTCATTTCCGCCGCTTGTATCCGCCATCTCGTTCTTTCGGTCATGCTCCATAACTCATGACCATAGGTGAGGGTGGGAACGTAGATCGATCGGTAAACAGAGAACTTTGCCTTCCGGCTCAGCTCTCTCTTCACCACGACGGTCCGGTACAGCGACCGCATTACTGCAGATGCTGCACCGATCCGTCTGTCGATCTCACGCTCCAACCTTCCCTCACTCGTGAACAAGAACCCGAGATACTTGAACTCCTCCACCTGAGGCAAGACCTCACTCCCAACCCGGAGGGTACAGTCCACCCGTTTCCGACTGAGAACCATGGCCTCGGATTTGGAGGTGCTGAGTCTCATCCCAGAAGCTTCACACTCAGCTGCAAACCGCTCCAGTAAACGCTGAAGGTCACAGCCTGATGAGGCCATAAGGACCACATCGTCTGCAAATAGCAGAGACGAGATCCTAAGGTCACCAAGCTGGACTCCCTCAACACCTTGACTGCGCCTAGAAATTCTGTCCATGAAGATTATGAACAGAATCGGTGACAAAGGGCAGCCTTGGCGGAGGCCAACGTTCACCGGAAACAAGCTCGACTTACTGCTGGCAATGCGAACCAGGCTCCTGCTTCGATTGTACAAGGACCGAATGGCACGTAGAAGCGGACCATCAATCCCGTACTCCCGGAGCACCCCCCACAGGACACCACGAGGGACACGGTCGAATGCCTTTTCCAGGTCTACAAAGCACATGTAGACTGGTTGGGCAAACTCCCACATACCCTCGAGTACCCTTGCAAGGGTGTAGAGCTGGTCCAGTGTTCCGCGACCGGGACGAAAACCACATTGCAGCTCCTCTAACCGAGGTTCGACTAACGGTCGTACCCTTCTCTCCAGCACCCTGGAGTAGACTTTCCCAGGAAGGCTGAGGAGTGTGATCCCCCTATAGTTGGAACACACCCTCCGGTCACCCTTTTTAAAAATGGGGACCACCACCCCGGTCTGCCAGTCCAGAGGTACTGTTCCTGACTTCCATGCAATGTTGTAGAGGCGTGTCAACCAACACAGTCCTCCAACATCCAGAGCCTTGAGAAATTCTGAGCGGAACTCGTCTACCCCCGGAGCCTTGCCACTGGGGAGTGATTTGACTACCCCAATTACCTCAGCCACGGTGATAGAACTGTCCACGTACGTATCCTCAGACTCTGCTTCCTCTATGGAAGGCATGTCAGTGGGATTGAGAA
>QODF01000069.1:1553418-1583613 GCA_024372805.1 Oostethus manadensis
GACCTGGAAAAGGCATTCGACCGTGTCCCTCGTGGTGTCCTGTGGGGGGTGCTCCGGGAGTACGGGATTGATGGTCCGCTTCTACGTGCCATTCGGTCCTTGTACAATCGAAGCAGGAGCCTGGTTCGCATTGCCAGCAGTAAGTCGAGCTTGTTTCCGGTGAACGTTGGCCTCCGCCAAGGCTGCCCTTTGTCACCGATTCTGTTCATAATCTTCATGGACAGAATTTCTAGGCGCAGTCAAGGTGTTGAGGGAGTCCAGCTTGGTGACCTTAGGATCTCGTCTCTGCTATTTGCAGACGATGTGGTCCTTATGGCCTCATCAGGCTGTGACCTTCAGCGTTTACTGGAGCGGTTTGCAGCTGAGTGTGAAGCTTCTGGGATGAGACTCAGCACCTCCAAATCCGAGGCCATGGTTCTCAGTCGGAAACGGGTGGACTGTACCCTCCGGGTTGGGAGTGAGGTCTTGCCTCAGGTGGAGGAGTTCAAGTATCTCGGGTTCTTGTTCACGAGTGAGGGAAGGTTGGAGCGTGAGATCGACAGACGGATCGGTGCAGCGTCTGCAGTAATGCGGTCGCTGTACCGGACCGTCGTGGTGAAGAGAGAGCTGAGCCGGAAGGCAAAGCTCTCTGTTTACCGATCGATCTACGTTCCCACCCTCACCTATGGTCATGAGTTATGGGTCATGACCGAAAGAATGAGATCGCGGATACAAGCGGCGGAAATGAGTTTCCTTCGTAGGGTGGCTGGACTCACCCTAAGAGATAGGGTGAGGAGCTCGGCCATCCGGGAGGAGCTCAGAGTAGAGCCGCTGCTCCTTCACATCGAGAGGAGCCAGTTGAGGTGGCTCGGGCATCTAGTCCGGATGCCTCCCGGGCGCCTCCCTGGTGAGGTGTTTCGGGCATGCCCAGCCGGAAGAAGGCTTCGGTGAAGACCTAGGACACGCTGGAGGGACTGTGTCTCACAGCTGGCCTGGGAACGCCTTGGTGTCCTCCCGGTGGAGCTGGAAGAGGTTGCCGGAGACCGGGAAGTCTGGACTTCCCTACTGAAACTGCTGCCCCGGCAACCCGGACCCGGATAAGCGGAAGAAAATGGAATGGAATAAACAAACTAAAAACTACTTCCATATATAGTCAGCTTTGATATTAATGAGTTTTTTGGGTTCATTGAGAACATGGTTGTTCTTCAATAATAAAATGAAATCTCAAAAATATAACTTGCCTAATAATTCTACACTCCCGTACTTGGATGAAAAAAGTGTCATTCATTCATTTATTTTCTATGCCGCTTACACTCATTACGGTTGCGGGTATGCTAGAGCCTGCCCCAGATGACTTTGGGCGATAGGCGGGGTACACCCTGGAAGGGTCGCCAGTCAATCGCAGAGAATAAATACACAATTAATTATTTAAAAATAGTTTTAATTCAAGCATGTGACTATATATATATTTTTTATAAAATTGTACAAACAAATATATTACATTTTAGCCATTCCTCCATTTTATATGCCGCTTATCCTCATTAGGGTCATTGTGTAGTTCATGTCATACAGTAAAAATTGTATTTCTTTATTTAGCACCAAATCACAACAGCAGTTATCTCATGGCACTTTTTATGTGAAGGTAAATGGTAAAACAAATTTAAAATAAATGACAAAAAATGTATATTGTGCATTTTCCCTGTCCAGACATAAAAAAATGTAATGCTATAAATCTAAATATATTACATTAAATACATGAAAAAATTGTAATTTAAGTTATAAGTTAAATGTATTCAATTTAAAAAATAATCATTAATTAAAGTAAAAATAATAAATACAAGTATCCTGTGGAATTTTACAATATGTTTGTTTTTATTATTTTTTACTTTATAATAAATACAAACATCCTGTATAATCCCCTTGCACACCCATCACCTGCAGATGCAAGCATAAAGGTTCGGTGCAATGCGATTTGGGCAGGGTTCGAGAGCGGGTGTCTGGGCAACCTGGTCTACGGCTAAGTCTGGTTCTTGGGACATGGAATGTTACTTCTTTGGTGGGGAATGAGCCCGACCTTTTTGAAGATGTTGAGACATTCCGACTAGATATAGCCGAACTCACCTCGACCAACAGTTTGGCTCTTCTTGAGAGGCGCTGGACCTTGTTCCACTCTGAAGTTGCTGCAGGGGAGAGGCGCCAAGCTGTGTGTGCGTTTTAATAGCCCCCCGGAATGATTCCTCTGTTTTGGAGTCCTCCCCGGTGAACAAGAGGGTTATTTCCCTACGGCTTCAGACCCGGGAAAAGGTCCTGACTGTTGTTTGTGCAGACGCGCCGAACAGCAGTTCAGAGTACCCAGCCTTCTTGGAGTCTATCAGAGGGGTGCTAGAGCTGGTGACTCCATAGTTCTACTGGGAGACTTCAACGCCCATGTGGGCAACGTGACTTGGAGGGGCGTGGTTGGGAGGAATGGCCATGATCTGAACCCGTGTGGTGTGTTGTTGCTGGTATTTCTGTGCGTACCACAGTTTGTCCATAACAAACACCATGTTTGAACATAAGGATGCCCATAAGTGCACATGGCACCAGGACCCCCTAGGTCGCAAGTCGATGATCGACTTTGTGGTCGTATCATCGACCTGCGTCTTTAGGGTCTGGACACACAGGTAAAGAGAGAGGGCTGAGCTGTCAACTGATCACCACCTGGTGATGAGTTGGATTAGATGGCGGGGGGGATGCTGGACAGATCTAGTCGGACCAAGCGTGTAGTTAGGGTGTGCTGGGAACGTCTGGCAGAGAGTTCTTCGAGTCTTCAACTCTCACCTCCGGCAGAGCTTCGCCTGCATCCCCGGGATATTGAGTCCGAATGGGCCGTATTCCGTGCCTCTCTTGCTGTGGCAGCCAGTCGTAGTTGGAGTGGTCAGTGCCAGTCGTGGGGGCAAGGCCCGAACCCGATGCTGGACACCCGGGGGCAGGACTGCCGTCAAGCTGAAGAAGGAGTCCTATCAAGCATGGATGGCTTGCGGGACTTCTGAAGCAGCAGTACTGGCAGGCCAAACGGCACGCGGCTCTGGTGGTGGTCGAGGCAAAAACTCGGGGGAAGAACGGTGAGGCTATGAAGCACGACTTTCGGTCGGCCTCGAAGGTTCTGGCAAACCGTCCGACACCTGGGAAAGGGGAAGTGGTCCCCGGTTCACACAATTTATAAAGTAGTGCATACGGGGGCCAGATAACCTTCGACTGATGATATAGCCGTTTGGTGGAAGGAATACTTTGAGCACTTTCTCAATCCCACTGATTTACCTTCCATGGAGGAAGCAGAGTCTGAGGACACGTACGAGAACAGTTCTATCACCGTGGTTGAGGTAATTGGGGTAGTTAAATCACTCCCCAGTGGCAAGGCTCGGGGGGTAGACGAGTTCCCCCCTGAATTCCTCAAGGCTCTGGATGTTGAGGGACTGTCTTGTTTAACATGCCTCTTCAACATGGAAGTCGGGAACAGTACCTCAGGACTGGCAGACCGGCTTGGTGGTCCCCATTTTTAAAAAGGGTGATCGGAAGGTGTGTTCCAACTATAGGGTGATCACACTCCTCAGCCTCCCTGGAAAAGTCTACTCCAGAGTGCTGGAGAGAAGGGTACGAGCGGTAGTCGAACCTCGGTTGCGGGAGGTGGAATGTGGTTCTGTCCCGGTCGCGGAACACTGGACCAGCTCTACACCCTTGCAAGGGTACTGGTATATTGCAAGATTATGCAATGAAATTGTAAATTAATAATAATTTACAGCATATGTATTAAATAAAAATAAATTATTCACTCTAAAATTTAAAAAGTAATCAATACAATAATATGTAATATTATTAATTACATATATTAATAATATGTAATATCAGTATGTCACATTCAATTTCTAATTAAAAGCACATTTTTATATCGTATGTATTAGTTAACCCCGTGTTCAGAATTTAAAAAAATAATCCATCACAAACTTTTAAAAAAACAACACATTACACAGAAAATGAAATAAAAAAGTCTTTTTTTCTCCAAAATATTTTTTATAATATTAAATAACGTCCCGTGACCCTAATGAGGATAAGCGGTGTAGAAAATGAATGAATGAATGAATAAACTTAAATAAATTATACATGCATATATGCTAGTTGATACATGAAATCAACAAGAAATAATACATGATAATACAGTATGTACGGTATATGAAGTGATCTTATCACCAGTGGTCATTTTTGTTTTCTTCGTGTCCAGACACGCTGCAGTGTTTTGGACTGAGAAGTCATTTGGCGCCACCTGCTGGTTTACCTGCATAGGTCTCCAAACCTGGAACGTAAGATGTCATTTTTTCTTCACAAAATCGGTATGTGATCTAAAACAACATTTACCTCACATCCTACGGCAGATTCTTCATCCGCTCCATGTTTCTGTGACGTCATCCGGGCTTCTTTTGACCGCGCCCCCAGCCACCCGAGCCTGCCGGCCCGCCGACTTCCCAAGTTGAGCCTGCAAGGCGGGGGAGGCCCCCAGTGGACTTTCATGGCCGCGGCACTCTAGGGCTGCCATGGCAGCTTCTGCCGCCGATGCCCCACGCCGTATTACCGCACTGACGCCGGAGAAAGAGGGACGACGGACCGCCGCCGCCACCAACACCACCAAGTTTGGGAGCACCGCCCCGCTGCCGCGTACAGAGCAAGAGAGGGGGAGAGAAAGGGACAACGAGAAAGTCGAGGCGGCAAGAGGGAACGAGTGTTTGGCGTGCGGAGCTCTCTTCGCCTCTCAAGAGAAGCTCCGCCTCCACGCCGCGACTCACACGGGAGAGAAACCTTTCCACTGCTCGCAGCCTCACTGTGCCAAGGCCTTCAGCTCCAAATACAAACTTTTCAGGTAGCATGAAAAGACAATTAGCTTTCAGAAAAAGTTCTCATTTGACAAGAATAAAGTCAAACTATCGGGAGAATGACGTCGGACTTTAACGAGGAAAAAAGTGGCAATTTTCCCCAAATAATTTGAGGAAAAAAGTGGCATTTGTCTATTTTCTACCTCTTATCCGGCTCTGGGTTGGTAATATGATGAGGGCAATAATTGTCATTTTGGCAGCATAAAGTTGAAAAAACATTTGAAGTGTCAGCAGTATGATCATTTTAATGTTTTGGGAATAAAGAAGACAATGTACTGTAAGAAAGCTTAAATATTCGGGGGGGAAACCAAAACACAAATAGTGTCAAGTCAAAAGTGTCAGTTTTAAGAGGAAATGTGACTCGTTTTAGTAGGACAATGTCGAAGTATTGAAGAAAAAGAGCAATGTTTCTTTCTTTTAATGAGAGATCAAAAAATTTTTGGAAAATGAGTTAATATAATGAGAATTAAGTCATAACATAACCACTTTTTGGGGAATAAAGTCTTTTACGGGAATCATTCTTTCATTCATTTTCTATACCGCATATCCTCATTAGGGTCGCGGGAATAAAGTCAAAATATCAAGAGAAGAAAGTTATGACTCTATTATGAGAAGAAAGTCATAATATTACCAGAGGAAAATTTACAGAAAGTTGAAATATTTGGGTAAAAAAAAAAAAGTGGAAACGGGGGCTGTCACCTATCTAACGCATTTCCCTCCTCTGCAGGCATATGGCCACGCACTCGCCACAGAAGACCCACCAGTGCTCTTTCTGTGAGAAAATGTTCCACCGCAAAGACCACCTGAAGAACCACCTGCAGACCCATGACCCCAACAAGGAGGCCTTCAAGTGCGAGGAGTGCGGCAAGCATTACAACACCAAGCTGGGCTACAAGCGCCACATGGCCATGCACTCGGCCACGGCGGGCGACCTCACCTGCAAAGTGTGCATGCAGCGGTACGAGAGCACTCCGGTCTTGCTGGAGCATCTCAAGAGCCACTCGGGGAAATCGTCGGGCGGTGCCAAAGAGAAGAAGCATCCGTGCGACCACTGCGACCGCCGCTTCTACACGCGCAAGGACGTGCGGCGCCACATGGTGGTGCACACCGGCCGCAAGGACTTCTTGTGCCAGTACTGCGCCCAGCGCTTTGGCAGGAAGGACCACCTGACGCGCCACGTAAAGAAGAGCCACTCGCAGGAGCTGCTAAAGATCAAGACCGAGCCGCCGGACATGCTGGGCCTCCTCGCCTCAGGGTCGCCTCCTTGCTCGGTGAAGGAGGAGCTCAGCCCCATGATGTGCAGTGCCGCCCCAAACAAGGACCCCATGATGGGCAAACCCTTCCCAAGTGGGGCCCCCTTCCCTGTGAGCGTGTACAACCCCCACCAACTGCAGGCGATGTCCAACTCCGCGGTCCAACCACTTATGTCCGCGCCCCTCTCAACGGCTATGAGTATGGGCTTCCACATGGAGTCCACTGGATCCTTGCACCCACACTCCCACCACCATCACCACCACCAGCCCCCGGTCCCCCAGCAGCAGCACCACCCCCAGCAACCTCCCAAGTACCAGCTGGGATCTACCTCATACCTGCTGGACAAACCCTTGAAGGTGGAGATGGAGAGCTTCCTCATGGATCTGCAGAGTGGTCTGCCGGGCCCAGAGCCCCACGCTGCTGTTTCCCCGCCAAAGGACGGACTGGAGCCCCCTGGCCTGGCGGAAGAACTGTGCGCGGATCCGCTGATGTCCAAGAGCCCCGCGGTGATCGCTGAGTCTCTGTGTGCTGCTAACATGGACTTCTCACACTTGCTGGGCTTCCTCCCGCTTAACCTTCCTCCCTACAGCGCCCCCATGAGCGCCGGAGGACTAGTGATGGGTTACACCTCCTCGGCGACATCCTCCTCCTCCTCGTCCTCATCTTCTTCATCTCTGCACGCCGTCGCCGCCGAGCCTCACGCCGCCTCGGCGGCGCCTCTTACCTCTTTGCAACCGCAACCTCAGGAGCAGCAGAGCTCCGGTGGGGGTCTGGGCCTCGGACCCTTGCACCCGCTCCCGTCAGTGTTCAGCTCCAGCCTCAGCACCACCACACTGCCTCGCTTCCACCAGGCCTTCCAGTGAGAGCGTGCTAAAGCTTCTCACGCATCCATCAAAAGAAGTTTCAAGATTTCATTTGGATTTTATTCTCTTTATCCTGTAGTTAGAATGACGTATTTTACCCCCAGCGCCCATTTAAGTCTCCTTATATCTTATTTAGTCGTGTATAGAGGCAGAATCAGTAGGCCAAAAGGCGTGGTACTGCGTTTACTTTCGAAAGCAATAATAGAAGAGAAGTATATCAAAGATCAAGTTTAGTGAAGATGATCTGTATTGTTGTGACCCGGATACAAAAAATTGAGTTTGAAGTGGAGAATTTTTGCTTTTGTTTTTCTTTGGTGTATTCTGTAAGAATGGCGTCTCACCCTGAGGGGCTGTCCACACGGAAAATTATTTTACGGCCTCAGCCACACGGAAACAACTTCCCGGGTCGTATTTTTTGAAAATGGCATCCACAGTGAAAAAGAAAATGTAAAAAGTTCAAATGACAAAGTCAAAGCGAAGAAAAAGTCAGGGCAAAGAGTCAAAACCGAATTGAGTTGTTGGTTTTTGGAAAAATCAGTAGTGATTTAAGTAATTTAACAAGAATAAAGTCAAACCATTAAGAGAAGGAAGTTGCATTCTAATTTGAAAAAAGTCGTAATATTACGAGAGAAATAGGAGCCTGAAGGTAATTATAAGTTAAAATATAAGAACAATATTTTTAACATTATGAGAAACAGTTCAAAGTAAATTAAGTTCTGAGAATAAAATAACAAATATTATGAGAATGAAGTCAATTTATTACAAGAGGAAAAACAAAAATGCAAAAATGGGGAAATTGTTTTTTGTTTTTTTTTTATATCATAAAATTGAGTAAATTTGCGATAATAGTTAAAATGTTATAGTTACCAGAAAAAAATTTGCCCGAAGAAGGTTGAAATAGGGCCACACGGTGGCTAAGTGGGTAGCATGTTGGCTTCACAGTCAGGAAATCAAGGTTTGAATCTCCGTTGGGCATCTCTGTGTAAACTTTGCATGTTCTCCCCGTGCGTGTGAGGGTTTTCTCCGGGTACTCCAGCGACTCTAAATTGAATGTTTGTTTGTCTGCCCTGCGATTGGCTGGCGACCAGTCCAGGGTGTACCCCGCCTCTCGCACAAGGCCAGCTGGGATAGGCTCCAGCATCCCCGTGACCCTAATGAGGATAAGCGGCATAGAAAATGGATAGATGGATGGTTGGAAGATAAAAACAACAACAGCATCATAAATGGGGGAAATAACAACAGCTATAATTTTAAAAGTCCTAATCTAACCAGAAAATGTGATGAGAATAAATTGGTAGTATGATGAGTACAGTAGGAATATTGTTCTTCACTCACCGCCAGACAGTGCGCGTCACATCCCTTCATGTAAGAATATTTCTTAGCGTTTGACAGGAATCACATCACCAACACAAATTACAAATCCAGGTAGCACACGTGTCTGGACATCTAAACCCACAGCTTCCTTCACAGTACACCGGAGTCACACTTTAACCACGTCATGAGCTGTGAGGGGATGCGTTCAAAGACACTACAGTTTGTATTGTCTGGAACTTCTACGTGTACTTGAATGCAGCAGATTGTACTTCTTGAGTGAGAGTTACTCTAGTGCAGTGTTTCCCAAATGTTTTTTGCACCGCCCCCTTGGGGAGATAATATGATTTTCAGCGACCCCCCCCAACTCCCACCCCCTGCGGCTGGAAAATAAAGTAATAATGCATAGTGTTCCCCCTGTCATAAAGCCGGGGCCCCCCTAGGGGGCGCACCCCCAGTTTGAAAACCACTGCTCTAGTGAGTGGTAGGAATATCCACTTAGTACCCCTGATGGGATAAGCCGAAAGGACAAAAAGGAGAGGAGTTATTTGTTGTCTTTTTTATTTTTTGAAACCAGTGGTTTTCAAACTGGGAGGCGTTCCCCCTAAGGGGGGCATTATGACGGGGGGATGCGGGGCCACCACGCACACTTTTCCGTATTTTTCGGACTACAAGCTGCTACTTTTTCTCTCCCTTAGAACCCCGCTGCTTTAATAATGAAGCGCCGTGTTTATGGATTTTTTTGCCACTTTGGTTGTGTTCTAATTCGCTACTGATTTAGCGCCAGTTTCCGTGTGAATCTTAAATAATAATAAATCATTTCATCCCCAAAAGGGGGGCGTGGCAAAAAAAGTTTGGGAATTGGGTAGAACTGACTTAGACCAAACATACACACATAATAAGGAGGTAGCTGTTATGCTTGGAGTGTCCCTGAATGCACCACACTGTAGTCCAGTGACAATGAGGAAGCGTGGTTCCCAGAGGTACTGGAGACGTGCTTGTGAGCTGGAGATACATAGATGGTCTTGGTCTGTTCAGGTCAGAACAGAATCAGATTAAAGTTATAAAACAGTGTCAGATTCTGTGGGTGCACAATAGTGTCCCCACAGAACAGACCACATCTGTTGTCATACCTGAGAGAGGTGACTAGACAAAGGTACGCATGCGTTAATTACACTAAAAAATGTATCGTAATCAATGAATTAAGTGAGTTATTGCAATTATAAATATGATAAATATTTATTTTTTAATTGATAAATATCTATCTATATTACATTTCTGATCATTTGTTGCCTTATCCTCCAAAATGACTCGCACGGCCAACAGCGTAAAAAGTTTTATAAAAAAGTTTGACAGCTGCGCAGAGGGAGTCCCAACGTTTTTACAGGAAGCAATAAAAAAAAAACGTCCATCATTATTTCTTCAATGGCATGTTTTTTACAATTCAAATGTTTTTCTTCCCTCACGCTCGGTGTTATTGGATTGTTAAAAAGTTCCTGTTTTTTTTGTGTCACTGTAATAGCACCTTGTAAATCTCGACAACTAGCCTCAGAAAGCGAGCATGCCTTCCTTCTTCTTCTCTATTTTTACTGTCACGTGGTTCCATATGCGTGTGCGTTTACATCGCCACACGTGTGTGTTACATCCTTTTCACCCGGTTCTCCGTTTCCCGTCTGGGTGCGACTATTTATAAATCCGGCCCAGTGTGGATGTCACATTTATTCCTTCCCAGGAATGTTTCCGTGTGGACTGGGCAAACAGGGCCTGAGACAAAGAAAAAGAGCTCAAAGTCCAAGATTTACCTCAAAAAGACCCCATCCCAATCTGGGAAAAAAGTGCTCTTTTGCGCAAATAGGAAATATGAACAGAGATGATCTGCTCAGCTTCCATACTGTTTTCTTTTTGGTTAAACAGTTTCACGGGATAGAAAAAAGATGGGAAAAGTGTTGGTTTAAAAATATATATATATATGTATATATATATATATATAATTTTTTTTCTTCTAACTTTTCCTCCAGAGAAGCACTTTTGTTTTTTGTTTTTAGCAGAAGGCACTTCATCTTTAGGAATCTGCTTTGTTTCCTTAAATTCTCAGAATACACTTTACGCGTCCTTGTTGCGTTTTTCCTCCCTCAGCCCACCCTTTAAGGTGCCTCTTGTTGCCAGGATTTAGGGATGTTGTACAAAAAGTGGGCTATCTTGAAAAAGGCGCATGGATTTTTTTCCTTAACAGTGACGAAAAAAAAAAAAACCCCACTGACAAAATTGGACCTTAATATCATAAAAACACACGATGGCTGGATCGATATCAAAATATCCACACTACGCCACGCTTTGTGATACTCGATTCTCTTACTGCAAGACTGATGTTCTGGATTGTTGGAACCAAAAGTGTGGGAACCAATCGGAATGAATCTATGAATCTATCGAAATGAGTCTACTTTTATTAATACCTATAAAAATGTCCCAAATTGCTACCAATAAAAAAAAGGTTACAATCAAACTTCATCATATTTATTATTTGTATATGTATATATATAAATATATATATATATATAAAGTATAATGTCATAATATTACGAGGAATGACCAATTTAGTAGCATAAATCTGAACTATTGTAGACAAATGATTTTTATGTAAAGTCATAATATCATGAAAAAAGAAAACGGTGAATGTATTTGTAATTTTTGGGAAATTAGATTGCAGGCTATGAGAAGAAAGTCAAAATATTTTGGGAATAAAGTTGAAATAAAGAAAAAAAAAACAGCTCAACATAGTCAAAACCAGAAAAAAGTAGTAAGAGAAACAAGAAAAAAGATTACATTTTATCCAGATAAACTGGTAATATTATGGGGAAAAATAATGTCATTTTAGTAGCATAGGTTGGAAATATTGGAGAAAAAGGCCAATTTCTTTTCTAGTTTTAAACTAACATAATATATCTATCATAATTTTACGAGGATGAACTGGTAACATTATGAGGAGCAATAATGTCATTGTAGGAAAAAAGAATTGGAATAAAGTTAAAATATAAAAAGGGAAAAAGGTCAATAAACTGTTGATGTCATAATAGTAAAGTATAATAGTCAAATGAGTAGCATAAGGACAACAATTTTATTTTTTAAGTACAATTTAGAAATATGGGTTATGATTGTGCCAGAATTAGAGTAAGTCATAACTGCTAGAAAAAAAATTGCGAGAAGAAATAGTTGTAAAATAAAAAAGAATATTAATAGTAAAGGAAAAATCAACAGTAATTTTCCAAGAGTAAATTGAGGATATTTTGAAAAAAATTTGCTAATAAGACCTGAAAAAAGGTGTAATTTTAGGAGAGTAAAGTCATAGCATTATGAGGGTGAAAGAAGTATTCCCGAATATTCAAGTAAAAACATGTTTGCATAAAAAAGTGACCAATAAGCATCCATATCCGTCACTGTATCATTATATGTGAAAATATTGGTATCGCCATCGGTAAGCTGTATCTGCATAACTTGTGTGGTGTGGGTACTTTTCAGTACGTGCTGCCTTTTTGCTGCAATTTCCGACTAAATCCCAGCGGCCTCTTTGGGTGGAAAAGACGTCACAAGGATCCCTGACATATGTGAATGCTTAAAAAAAACAAACAAACAAAAAATAGTTACTGAGGAAAAAAAAGAATGTTATTGCAGTGTACGAAATATCTCATTATCGCTTCCATCCGTGTTTCATTGCGTGGACGTCTGGCAGCTTTACATGACCTGTGGATCTTGCAAAGCACGGATGAAGTATTATTAGCCTTTTTCCATTCAGCCTACTTGACTGTGGACGCTAGCCAGCATATCGCTTAGCTGGTGGGTTCCGCCGAGGAAAAAGCGCCGTTCCGGAATGAATTAAGCTTCTTTTTCTTGAAGCCGTTCAGAAACCTGAGCCCAAAGTGAACGCAACACCTCAAAAAGCGACAAACAGTGGATGTAGGAAGCGGTAAAAGACACCTTTTTCAAGACGTTTACAAAGACATTTGGCATCTTTAACACGACGGCGGACACGCCCATTCCATTCCCTGACACCACTACTCATACGTACATTTCCCCAAAAATGGCAAAAATTGGGTTTCTGGTAAGTGGAAAAAAAACCTCAAAACATAACACTTAAATAATAATGACTTTGAGTGCAGGAAAAAAGGCCGCATGAACAAAGTAAATTGTACAACACAGCAGCGAAAGAACCAATGTTGTAACAGTGGTAATAGCACCGCTGATGTCTGCATCGGACAGCTGGATATGCTGTCAGACTGTTGACTTCCAAAAGTGGCCAAACATGTCGTAGAATACATGGGTACAAAACAGGAGCAACACAACCAATGTTGGAATAACGCTAAAAAGAGAAACTTTTGCAACTTTCACCTAGACAAGCTGAGTAGTAACATTTAAAGCGCAGGCGGAGCTAAATATGCATACAGATGTTACGACCGACCGCTGAATACGTTATCAAACCATTTGTTGACTTCCAAAAATGGCCCAGTATGACATCGAATACACAAGCACAACCAGGAGAAACAGAACCAATGTTGGAGTAGTGCTAAGGAGCGCTGATGATTTGATTGTAAACAACAGTACGGCGCATGTAATTTGCGCGACTTACGCGCTGAGACGTCGGGTAGTGACATTTAAAAGTGCATGCGGCGCTAGATATGTGTGCGGCTGTTACGTTGGAAAGCTGAATATGCAATCAAACCGTTTGTTGACATCCAAAAGTGGCCAAATAGGTCGTACAATACACAAGTACAAAATGGGAGCTACACAACCAATGTTGTAATGGTGCTAAGGAGCACTGATAGCGCTGATGAGTCAATTGCAAACAGCAGTAAGACATCGCAGACATTGTAAAGCGCATGCAGAGCTAGAATATGGTTTCAAACCTTTTGTTGGCTTCAAAAAGTGCCCGGATATGTTGTAGAATATACAAGTACAGTATGGGAGCTATGTTGTAATAGGGCCAAGGAGCTACACGGGCAACTTTCACAAGCCGAGTATCGACATTTTAAAGCACACGCAGAGCTGGATATCCGCGCGGATGTCACGTCGGACAGTTGAAAATGTTATCAAACCATTTGTCGACTTCCGAATGTCGCAGAATACACGCGTACAAAACGGGAGCAACAGAAGCAATGTTGTAAGTCGATTGTAAACAACAGTGCAACACGTGCAACATCAGGCATGACTTTCACACCAACAAGTTGATTAGCGACACTTTAAAGTGCCTGCGGAGCTAGATAAAGCTGTTTTGGTTTATAGTTCTAGTCATTTTGGGGGGGTGACGCTGCTGGTTCAACACGTTGGTGTCGTCTTTCTACATCCACTGTCCTTGCTCTCACTCCACACTGTGGCCACGCCCACGTCATAGCATCACAGCACATAAATAAAAAACACCTCATCTTGCTGCTCGGCGCTACGGTCGGCCCTCCCTCCACCGTAGGGCCACTGGATGATCTCTTGTTTTTCTTTATTTTCTTGAAGCTGCACAAAACCCAAGCCCACGGACAACAATGTTCATCAAGCCCCGCCCCCTTTTCCCCTCTCTTTCTCTGTCTTCCTCTGTCTGGGCTGCTTGGTAGAGTCAAAGAAAAAGCAGAAAAAAGGGTCTGAAACAACAACGATGTCCGGCAGGGTGTCGTTTTTCCTTTCTATTTTGTATTTTTTTTGCAGATGTTTGTGTGGATTTTGTTGTTATTGTCTGTTTGTATAAAAGGACCTTGAAAGAAAAAAAAAACACAGCACAACACATCACCTCATTTTTATTTCTCTTACCAAAACCCGGGGAGAAGAAACTTCTTGGGCAATCGCTTGGGCAACTTGGTCCCAACATATCATTCACATATACACTCCACAAATACATATACTATTATATGGGTGTATATATGAATATGTATATGTATGTATATACAGTATATGTATGTATATATGCATGCCAGGGGTGTCCAAAGTGTAGCCCACAGCCAAAACTACAGCAGAAATTGAATAAAATCCAAATATTATGAGAAAAAAGTTGTATTTAACAACAACAAATCATCATTTTACACGATTGTTTTTGTTTGTAATATTATGAGAAACAAACAAAACAAAGAAAATTTGTCATTTTTGGAAAATTCGTTGGGGAAGTAAAGGGGCAACAAAGTCCTAATCTTAGGGGAGGAAAATGTACCCAAAGAACGGTGAAATATTTGAAGACGACAGCTGAAACGGAAGAAAACTGCTGTGATTTCATGAGAATAATAATAACATTACAAAAATTTGAAGACAACAGTCTTTAAAAAAAAAAAAAACTGAAATAAAGTAAAAAGTTGTCGTTTTTGGAAAAATGGGAAAAAGTTGTGATGTTATAGGAATAAAGTCAAAATACTACAAGAGTATTGGTGCACAATTAAAAAAAAAAGAAATGGAAAACAAAAAATGTAATTTAATGAGAATGAAGTCAAAATATTAAGAGAAAAAGTTGCATTATCATGAGAAATAGGTTGCAGTATTATTTAAAGTTGTAATATGAGGAAAAATCTTGTAGTTGCTTTTGTCTCATAGAGTGGAAATATCCAAGAATAAAGGTTTTGTTAAAAGTGTGATATTGTGAAAATGAGGTTGGGAAAATGTTTTATTTTTTATGGGAAGGAAGTCACATTGCAAAAAAAAAATGCACTTGAAGGAAGTAGTAATAGTGAGAAGACAACAATAATAATAAAAACAGCAGAAACAGAAATGGAAAAAAGCTGAATACAGTGAAAAAAGGAACCATAATGTCATTTTTGTAGCATTAAAGCAAAAATGTCGTCTTTTTTAAGTTGTAATTTGAGAAAGAAAACCCAATCAAGTTTTGAAAACTGGGCTGGGGCTATGGCTATAATATCATGGGAATAAAGTCAAAATATGAGAACTCCTACAGAGTGAGATAAAATATCTCTACATACTGTATGTATATACATATATGTACTGTAATATAAATCATGTTTTAGCATACTCTATGAGCGCATGATCTGATATAACCGCACTTCGTCAGCCTTCTTCCAGCACGCTGTGATGCGCATAAAGCAGCCACGTGACACAGTGATTGGAAAATGATATTTTGGACTGAAAAGCAGACTAAATTTGGGGCAATGAAAATGTTTCCAGTTTGGGTTTTTTTTGTCGTTGTTAAAATTGTCCTTTCAAAATATTAAAGATGTCCTCCGGAAGTTTGTCCTCCCGGGGTTTCCGTGAGCTAATTGGAGTTTCTCGCACTTTCAACCTTTTTTAAGTAAAAAGACTATTTTTGTTGTTGTTTTGGTTTCACTTGGAACGTCTACATGGATGTGAACTTTGACCTCTAGACTTTTTGTCAGCCTTTGTGTACTTCAGTATTTTTGATAGACCTCCCACTAATAGCCCCGCCCCCGCTTACTTTCACTCTGGAGGTTTTCTGACGCCGCAGGTTGGCCGTAATCATATATTCATTCCAATAATGATGTGCATTATTATGATCTATAATTTACAATGGCCTTATTGACGTATCCACCGTGTATAATGTCATCTCATTAATCAAATCATTAGTGTGTCATTATACTCATTTTATTCATCATGATGATTGAAATAAGCACCTGCAAGGACTAATGATGATATCTAGAATTACAGTATTCAATGCCATTCATAATTATTGATATCGAATGATCTCATGTCAATATTTGCTTAAATAATGATCTCGTGTCATGAATAATAATAAATATAATTCATTATAATTATCAATATTCTTACTGTCTAAAATGATTTAAAGGCATTGAGAATTATAAATACAATTATTATATGACATTATCTAAAGGCTCGGATAAGTATTGCTTATAATTTGATCCATAATCATTGATGTAATGATGTCATGTCATGTGTAACCGTCGCAGTAACTACTATTGTATCATCATCTAGCGGCAGGAATAATTGTTGACTATACCGTGGATACAATGAATGATTGCGTAACGGCACGAACAAGCATGGATGTGCAGTAATTATCTACAGTAGGAGACTGTCATGTCTCATGAATGACTAATGACGACATGTAAATAACCATCACATGACCGAGAGCACCTCCCTCTTTTCGTCCTCACACTTCCTCGCACACAAACACTTTTCCATGAAGGGACTCTTTGTTTTTGTTTTGTTTTGGGGTGGGGCATAGCCCACAGACCACAGACCGTAGACCACCTCCAAATCTACTCTCATGTATTTCTAGTCTTGCATGGTAAAGTTGTGCATTCCAACCTGGTTGTTTTGTTTTTGAAGTGTGCCAGTGGCGAACACACAAACGGATATACAGTACGTCTACTGTACGTACTCTCGACAGCATATGTACAGTATATACAGTATGTATGTGTATGAGTATGTCAAGAAAGTGGCGCTGACGGGCGTTTGTAGTGTCGCTCCGAATGCGTTTGTTGTTGATTGGTTGATCCAAAGACCATCCCAAGCACGCAAGCAGTACAGTACAAGCACGTACAGTGTGGCTTTGTAATAATGTCTTACCCTCCTTGACATGATTAAAGAGACGAAGCAGGGGCTTTCGTACCTTCCTCGCACAGCTTCTCATTGCCACGCAGCGCGTCCTCAAAGAGTCCCAACACTATTCGCTGGTACTGTACCAACTGGACCAGTATTAGTATTAGGCAGTTATGTGTGCATATACAGTATTTTTGCAATTCCATGTAGAGTTTTTTTCCCCAGCAAACAATACTATATATAAAACGATACTTTTAGTTGACAATTTGATGATGACACGAGTAATTTTAGTCACTTTAGTATTAATAACACTCTATGTATTATCGTTGATTAATTGCTTGTACATTTAGTTCATTTATAATATGTTTAAGTGTGTTAGTATTATTTTTTATACGTTTTTCCACTTGCCCCCCCCCCCAACATTTAACGCTTGTATTTTCTTCACATATCTAGCCTTGTGACATATCTAGCACCACTCGTGTTCCCTGGTTTCTTTCAGCAACTCCTTCTGGCTTCCTTGTATACATTTGCATGTTCCATGCAGAAGATAAACAGCATCACAGGCAGCCCCGATTTTGATGCCGTACTTTGCTGGGTGTGAGGGCATATATTGCCTGAAAGGCCAGCGGCCTCTAAACCCCACATGACGTTCATCCACGGTTACAATGGGCCCAGGGTTGGAAAGACGGGGAAGCTGGTCCACCCACAGCTCCGGCACAGTGCGAATTGCTGCCAACTTGTCCCCACGCTGTCTTACTGGTCTTGATTCCCGGTTGTCAAATCTGATGATTCTTGAAAATACAAGGAAGCTCTTCAGAGACATTGTGGCTCTAAAAAACGCTCTCCTTTCTCGGCATCCCACAGACTTTCAGTTGACTCTCCTCTTGACCGGTAGACACAAGAAAGGATGAGGATGCAGATGCATGAAATCCACTTCTTTCCACTGCCTGCCCACCAAAAACACGTCTCCCCTCAAGATTGGTCATATCAGAACAATTTTCTGAATTGATTGAGGAAAGAGCAGCTCAATGTCACGGGGCGATGAGGTGTGTGTCCGGACCCGCAGATGCAGGTGTGTTTTAACAGTCTTTAATAAAAAAGGTTGCAACGAAAAGCGATGGTGAAAAACTGCACCATGAACGAAAACGAATAACCTGGCGTAGACAGTGAGCTGCTGGATACGCTCGGAGTGGTTAGCAAGAGATACAGCTCAAGAGACCTAGACTCAGGTATGTGGTTGAAAAATCCGGCGTCTCCCAGCAGACAGCACTCATCCTAACTAGGGGGCTTGATTAGAGACAGGTGTGTCCAGCAGCTCCGCCTCCAGCCGGCCGAGAAGGATCTGGAAAAGATCACACAAGGAGAAGGCAGAGAAACTAAAACAAAATAGAAGCGCGTACCTGACAGTACACCCCCCCACCCCCCTTTACAACAGGTCGCCCCCTGGCGGCCTACCTGGCTTCTCCGGTACACAATTGTAAAAATCAGAGTGGAGTCTAAAATGAGGGCACGAGAGTCCCAGGAACGGTCCTCCGGGCCGTACCACTTCCAGTCCACCAGGTACTGAAAACCCCTACCCTTTCTTCTCACATCTAAAATAGCATTGACCGAGAAAGCAGGGCGGCCATCGATAAACCTAGGAGGAGGAGGAGGGCTTAGGTCGTTGGATGCGACGGGCTTGAGGAGGGAGACGTGGATCGCTGGGTGAATCTTGAGGGAATCCGGAAGGCGTAACAGAACAGAAGAAGGATTGATGACACGAACAATAGGATATGGACCAATGTACCTGGGCTGAAGCTTCTTGGAGTCTGTGTGGAGAGGCAGGTCCCTGGACGACAGCCATACCCTCTGTCCAGGCTTGTAATTCGGGGCGGCAGAGCGATGTCTGTTGGCCAGGCGTTGGTTCCGCTCCGACGTGCGTGCCAAAGCCACCCTGGTGTTGCGCCAGGCCAAGCGGGATCGGCGAAGATGGGCGGACACGGAAGGGACAGCAGACTCCGCCTCCAAAGAAGGGAAGGCCGGGGGCTGGAACCCGTAGGCCGCATGAAATGGGGAGAGGCCCTTGGCAGAGCTGACAAGAGAGTTGCGGGAATACTCAATCCAGGGCAAGTTTAGAGCCCAAGAGGCAGGTTGGTGGTGGCACACACAGCGGATGGCAGCCTCCAAGTCCTGGTTGGCTCGCTCAGTCTGGCCATTAGTCTGGGGATGGTACCCAGACGACAAGCTGGGCGATGCCCCCAATGCCTTGCAGAAAGCCATCCACACGGCCGATGAAAACTGTGGACCCCGGTCCGAGACCACGTCGGGAGGGATGCCATGGAGCCTGACCAAGTGGCAAACCAACAGATATTCTGTCTCCAGGGCAGAGGGCAGCTTTGGGAGGGCGACAAAGTAGGCTAATTTGGAAAAACGGTCCACCATAGTCAGGATGACACTGTTGCCGTTGGAAGGAGGAAGACCCGTAGCAAAGTCCACAGCAACATGAGACTACGGAAGGGTAGTGGATGGGCAGTGAGCGTAGAAGTCCTGGCGGAACCTGATGGGAGGGTTTATGCACAGACTGAGCAGGCAGCCACAAAATCCTTAGCGTCCTTACGAAGGAAAGGCCACCAGAAACGCTTTGCGAGGAGGAAGATAGTACGAGAGACTCCCGGACGACACGCCATCTTTGGCTCTAGAGCCCAGCGCAGTACCTCGGAACGGAGTCCTGGGGCCACGAACAGGCGTCCGGGTGGGCAGCCCTTGGGAGGAGGACAGTCCCTGGAGGCTTCCACAACACGCCTCTCAACATCCCACTGTACCGCCCCAAGAATACGGGACAGGGACACTATTGTCTCAATGTGGTCTGTTTCGGAAGGTGGGGCATGCAGCCTGGAGAGGGCGTCTGCCTTACAGTTCTGGGAGCCCAGGCGGTACGTCAAGGTGAAGTCAAATCTAGTGAGGAAGAGGGCCCAGCGTGCCTGTCGGGGGTTACGTCGCTGATCCGCTCGCAAACTCTTGTATGTACGACAAAGGGGACCTCTGAGCCCTCCAGCCAGTGCCTCCACTCCTGCAATGCTAAGACTATGGCTAATAACTCTCTGTTGCCGATATCATAGTTTCGCTCTGCAAGGGTCAGGCGATGTGAGAAGAAAGCGCAGGGTTGCAGCCTGTGGTCGGAGGTGGAGAGCTGGGAGAGGATGGCTCCTACACCAGAGTCTGATGCGTCAACCTCAACAAAGAATTGAGAGGAAGGGTCAAGGGAAATAAGCACGGGTGCAGCAGTGAAGAGGGTTTTAAGTTAATGAATGCCGACTGGGTGGGGTCCACTGAAAAGGTAACTTAGTGGATGTAAGCCTAGTCAAAGGTTCGGCGACTTTTTTTTGTATTTGTATTTGTTAAATTTAGTTAAATTTTCATATTTTTTCACTATTGTTGCATTCTTATATATAAATGTATATATTAGATTTTTTCCAGGATGTTTTGTATTTTTATGGAACTGAAAGGAAACGAACATTTAAAATAAATACAACTAATAACAACAAAAATAAATATATTATTATTATTTTAATCTTTTGATTGATTATATTTTATGTCCTTTTTTTTCAGTCCCATGAAATTACTTAAAACACTGGTGGAAAAAAATAAAAGAACAAGGATAAAAAAATAAATGCAAAACATTCTAATAATAATAAAGGATATTCCTCCTTGAATCACGGTGGTGATCCCAGGACCTATGTTGTCGTGGTCTATATGTCCCTGGTAAGGTCTCCCAAGGCACACATGTGCGGACAAAGAGTGATTCAGAAGACCCTATGAAGAAGAACAAGAGGAGGGCCGCAACTCGCCCAAATGTGGGATACGTCACCCTGGAGCCAGGCCTGGGGGAGGCGCTCGCAGGTTAGTACTCGGTGTTCAAAGGCCGAAGAAGCCTTTTGGGAGGCAGCCAAAAGCGGGTGCCGCCTGGGCGACTCACCTCAACCCACAATTTAGGTTCTGGAACCCAATTTCTCAAGAGGGGCTGGACCTTGTTCTACTCTGCAGTTGCTTCAGGGGAGAGGCGGGTAGCTGGTGTGGGCCACACCATCTCATCTTGGGAAGGAGAGGATGTGGCCACAATGCTCAGTCCGCTGTTTCGATTCCACCCATTGCAGCCGCTCCAGCTCCACCTCCCAGGGCTCAGTCCGCAACTGCCGCTCCATCCACTGCAGCCGCTTCAGGACCGCATCCCAGGGCTCCGCCTGCTGCAGCCGCCCCACCTTCTGCAGTAGCTCCTTCCAAGGCTCCGCCCACTGCAGCTTCACCCAAGGCTCCAGCCCTGCACAGTTGCCATCTTGGTCAACCCTCAAAGGCATCTCGCCGGCTTCACCTGGCTCACCGTCCCGGCCGACTCCCGGAGGGGTCTAGCCGGCGACCCACCAGCTGTCCTCCCACCACCGATCCCTCATTTGACTCCGTACTTACGACGTCTGGAATCCGTCCTTGAGTGGGGTTTACTGTCATGGTCCGTGTGTTAGCCGGCTTGATCATTGTGCTTTTTTTTCATTCCCTTCTTAGTACCTGTTTTGAAGCTCTTGTTTTGTTTTAACTTCCTTTTCTGTTCCGTTCTGTTTCCCTTTAACTTTACTTTCTCACTCCATCGCACCTGCTCCTAATTTATACTTGAATATTTAGTTCAGCTGTGTGCTTCTCCAGTTGTTGGATCATTTGTATTTCGTGACTGTTTCATTGTTGTTTGGTCTGTTGTTGGCTCCTGCTGCTGCATTGCAGCAATTATTAAAGGAAAAAAAATTCTCTGACCTGCCACAGAGTCCTGCTCTCTGCATCCTTGGGGTCATCGCCACCATGGTGAAGTCCAAAACATAACAGAAAGTCTGGACTGTCCTACTGGGACTGCTGTTCCCGCATCCTGGACCCGGCTAAGCAGAGGGAAATGGAATAGAATAAGAAATGATGCATGTATTATGCATTTATTTACTTTTATTTCACAATTTTTACTTATATCATTCAATAAATAGAATATAATATGCATTTATTTTCTTTAATTTATAATATTATGTGTTTACTTGTAATTGGCGTATCATTAACAAAAAATATAATATTACTATTATTATATCTTTTGTTGTATTTGTTATATTGTATACATATTTACTACAGTTACTTATTTTTATTTAACTATATTGTCATTAAATGAATTAGTATTACTGTTAGTTCAGGGTTCAAATCTCCGTTGGGCATGTCTGTGTGGAGTTTGCATGTTCTCCCCGTGCGTGTGTGGGTTTTCTCCGGGTACTCCGGTTTCCTCCCACATTCCAAAAACATGCATGTTAGCTTCATCGGCGACTCTAAATTGTCCATCGGTGTGAATGTGAGTGGGAATGTTTGTTTGTCTATATGTGCCCTGCGATTGACTGGTGACCAGTCCAGGGTGTACCCCCCCTCTCGCCCAAAGCTAGCTGGGATAGGCTCCAGCATCCCCGTGACCCTAATGAGGATAAGCGACATAGAAAATGGATGGATTAATGAAGTTATATTTTTATTTGATCATTCATGAACGGCGCATTTATAATTGTATGAGGAAAAATTTCGACTGTTCGCCGTCATTTTTTTTTCAGGAATCCACCGGAAAAATTCTTTTTTATTAGGGATTTTTAGGGATTTACTGCAAAAATATTTCAAACATCCATTATAAGACCAAAGTAATCAGTTATCAGCAGTTTTTAAGAATGTAATGGAAACTCCACTCAAAGATTTTCTATATGACGGGGAGAGCTTTGCTGTTTTTTTTTGCTACAGAAACACTAGTCAAAGATCCTTTATATGACAGAAGTGTTTTGCTATTTTTAAGGGTCCACTACCAAAATCATGATCAGAGCTGGCTTTAAGAATCGGCTACTAAAACGCAAGTCAAAGATCCTCCTATGACAATCATTCTGTGGTGATTTTAAGGCACCTAAAACAAAAATATTTTTAAAAATCCTGTATATGACCAAAGCAATCTGCAGTTTTTAGGAAAGTCATGGGAAAAACAACTCCACATAAAGATTTTATATGTGACAAGAGCACTCTGCTGCCTTTAGGAACACGCTCCAGAAGCTAGTCAAGGATCTTTGAAATGACAGATGTGTTTTGCTATAGTCAAAGATCAGCGTGACACTGCAGTAATGACTTTGCCTGAGCAGCCCTTAGCTGGATTCTCAGACCATATGCACAAATATGCACATTAGCACTCAATAATGTCATCAGATCTGACCTCGATGCATCCCCACGTAGTATCAGCGTTTAGGAGAAAATGTGAGGTGAAAGAAAAAAGCTGAAAAAATCATTTAGTATCTTATCTGTGCAGCATGGAACTAAGTTGGATGGTGTGTTCAAGGACCATCCAACTAAGTGGGACAAAACGCAGCTCGCATGAAACATGCAAAAACTCACATTTTTCACTGCATATTTTTTTGAATAAAACAATGGCCCATACTTCCATAATTGATATAATTTTACATAAAATAAGTGTGATTAATAATGAGTTAACTATGGACAATATGCGAATATTTGTGATTAAATATTTTAATGGATTGACAGCCACAGCTAATCAGGAATAAATATCAATGTTTATCTCATGTTGACAACACAAACGCATTCACACGTAGCCTTTTAGTATAACATTCAGTCACGCTGACTCAAGTCAAAATTATGAGAAAAAAATTGGACAACAAAAAGTCATAAAGGTCGACATTATCAGATAAAAAGTTATAATACTGGTATCTATATTATGATATCCATACTGCTAAAAAAAAAAAAAATTAGAGGAACACTTTTTAACCAGAGTATAGTACCCTATCAGTCAAACTTCTAGGACATTGATCTGGTCAGTGAAGTAGTAGAGGGGGTTGTTCATCAGTTTCAGCTGCTTTGTTGTTAACAAAACCAACAACGGGTGCATCAGCAAAACTGACTTTCTACTGCTTTAGTTTTTCATTTGGCTTGGACCAGCATCTCTGTTTCACAAGTAGTCCAACTCCTCCAGGATGGCAGATCAATACGTCCCGTTGCAAGAAGGATTGCTGTGTGTCCCAGCAGTCTCAAGAGCACAGAGGAGATTCCAGGAGACAGGTAGTTACTCCAGAAGAGCTGGACAGGGCTGTAGAAAACCCTTGGTGGTGGGTCAGTGATGGTCTGGAGAGGCATATCCCTGGAAGGACGCACAGACCTCTACAGGTTAGATAATGGCACCCTGACTGCTATTAGGTATTGGGGTGAAATCCTTGGACCCACTGTCAGAACCTACGCTGGTGCAGTGGGACCTGGGTTCCTCCTGGTCCACGACAATGCCCGACCTCATGTGGCTAGGCAGTTCCTGGAGGATGAAGGAATTAATACCATTGACTGGCCCCACGTTTACGTTGTTACTAATACATCACCTACTTATTATAAGGAAAGATATTCAAGATCATTTTCTCCCCGTTTAGATCTGGTGTGTTTTCAAAGTCTTCCTCTAATTTTTTTGAGCAGTATATATTCATTTGGGCCGTACGGTGGATGAGTGGTTAGCACATTGGCCACACAGTCAGGAGATCTGGAAGACCTGGGTTCAAATCTCCGTTGGGCATCTCTGTGTGGAGTTTGCATGTTCTCCCCGTGCGTGTGTGGGTTTTCTCCGGGTACTCCGGTTTCCTCCCACATTCCAAAAACATGCATGTTAGGTTAATTGGCGACTCTAAATTGTCCATCGGTATGAATGTGAGTGTGAATGTTTGTTTGTCTATATGTGCCCTGCGATTGGCTGGCGACCAGTCCAGGGTGTACCCCGCCTCCCGGCCCAAGCCAGCTGGGATAGGCTCCAGCATCCCGGTGACCCTAATGAGGTACAGAAAATGAATGAATGAATGAATGAATATATACATTTGTATTATATGTATTAGTTTTGCGTATTTGATCTTTTTATAGAAGTTTTAATGACAGCCACAGTTTGACCCTGGAACAGACTATTTCTACTTCCGTTGTGATAAGAGTGTTTAAATTATTTTTACACTTGTGTGTGACGGTTAAGAATGTTCCAAATTGTGGAAAAAAAGGTTTTGCAGCGCGCACACACACGCACACGCCGGCATGCTTGCATAAAATAATATTCTATTTTTGGTGTTCCATGAATGAAATGAGGAAAAAAAATCCAGCCATGTGACGTCATCAGAGGGTCCACGCCCCTTGCTGCAGAAGATAAAAGTTTTCGCTGCTGTCCTCCTCATACCCGACCGTGTCCACCTGGTCGTGCGTGTTCAAAGTCCTCCCTGGTTTCCTTCCGCGCACGTCCACGCGTCTTGCCAACATGAACGCCAACCGGACGCACTCCGGGCGCGAAGCGCACAGCCCGGGCGCTTTGGGACAGAAACTGTGGGGCAACCAGTCTCTCTTCCTCAACGGTACCGCTGCCCCCGAGGCGGAGGATCTGGACGTGAACACGGACGTGTACTCCAGGGTGGTGGTGACAGTCATCTACGTGCTGGTGTTCTCCGTGGGCTCCTTGGGCAACGCTGTCACCCTGTGCACCCTGCTGCGCAAGAAGAGCCTGCAGAACCTGCAAAGCACCGTCCACTACCACCTGAGCAGCCTGGCCGTGTCCGACCTGCTCATCCTGGTGCTGTCCATGCCTATCGAGCTGTACAACTTCATCTGGGTTCACCACCCGTGGGTGTTCGGGGACGCCGTGTGCCGCGGCTACTACTTCCTGCGGGACAGCTGCTCGTACGCCACCGCCTTCAACATCGCCTCTCTGAGCGTGGAACGCTACACGGCCATCTGCCACCCCTTCAAGGCCAAGAGCATCATGTCCCGCAGCCGCACCAAGAAGCTCATCAGCGGCGTGTGGCTCGCCTCCTTCGCTCTAGCCGCGCCGATGCTCTTCATTATGGGCCAGGAGGCGCGCCGCGGCGAAAACATCTGCACTGCCACGGTGGCCCCCGTCACCATGAAGGCCGTGCTCCAGGTGGGTCAGTTTCACACTCTTGGAAATAGAAACGTTCTAGTGTCCAACTGTGGCTTCACTAAGCCTAGAGGCAATGTAGTCACACTCTTAAATGGCAAAGAAGCGTAAAAAGAAGTTAGGCTAGACTTTGGTTATGTATGACGGACATGTAGCATGTCATGGTTAGTAATGTCGATAAACGTTGAATTGGAATAAAGAGCATGGAACAAAAACATGGCACATATGGCACATAGAACATTAGAAATACAGCATGGCACAAAAAACATGGAACATGGCAGCGAGAACATACAAAAATACAACATGGAGTGTTACACATAGCGCATTTCATATAGAACATGACACATACCGTATAGCTTGGGACGTAGAACATGGCACAAAGAACATTAGAAATACAGCATGGCATAGAGAACATAGAAAATACAACATGGCATGTAGAACATTAAACATAGAACGTGGCACTTCAAACATGACATGAACAACATTGCACATAGAAAATTAAACATACAACCTTAAAAATACAACATGGCACAAAAAATGGCACGTAGAAACACTAATTAGTAATTGTTTCACCTGGTGATTACAATTAGTTACCATATACAGTGAGGGAAAAAACAATTTGAACTACTTGGTGGCAAAACCTTTGTTGGCAATCCCAGAGGTCAGCCGTTTCTTGTAGTTGGCCACAAGGTTTGCACACATCTCATGGGGGATTTTGGCCCACTCCTCTTTGCAGATCCTCTCCAAGTCATTCATGTTTCGTGGCTGATGTTTGGCAACTCAAACCTTCAGCTCCTTCCACAGATTTTCTATGGGATTAAGGTCTGGAGACTGACTAGGCCACTCCATGACCTTAATATGCTTCTTCTTGAGCCAATCTTTTGTTGCCTTGGCCGTGTGTTTTGGATCATTGTCATGCTGGAATACCCAACCACGACCCATCTCACCCAACACTTGACGGGACATGGCCCCATCCATCCTCCCTTTGATGCGGTGCAATTGTCCTGTCCTCTTGGCAGAAGAACACCCCCAAAGCATAATGTTTCCACCTCCATATTTGACGGTGGGGACGGTGTTTTTGGATCATAGGCAACATTCCTCCTCCTCCGAACACGGCGAGTTGAGTTGATGCCAAAGAGCTCAATTTTGGTCTCATCTGACCACAACACTTTCACCCAGTATTCCTATGAATCAGTCAGATGTTCAGGGGCAAACTTCAAAGAGGCCTGTAGATGGACTTTCTTGAGCAGGGGACCTTGCGGGCACAGCAGGATTTCAGTCCTTCACGGTGTAGTGTGTTACCAACTGTTTTTGTGGTGACTATGCTCCCAGCTGCCTTGAGATCATTGACAAGTTCCTCCCGAGTGGTTCTGGGCTGATTCCTCACCGTTGTCATTATCATTGAAACTCTACAAGGTGAGATCTTGCATGGAGCTCCAGACCGAGGAAGATTGACAGTTAATTTATATTTCTTCTATTTGCTAATAATTGCACCAAATGGCGATGATCTTGTAGCCCATTCCAGCCTTGTCTAGGTCCACAATCTTGTCCCTGACATCCTTGGAAAGCTCTTTGGTCTTGGCCATGCCTTACAAAATCAGCTGGGGTTCAAATACTTTTTTCCTTCACTGTAAGTAAAACCATGTTTGAGACTTTCCACTGTTCAAATTTGGAGCAAGATAGATAGATAGCAACATTGGACATACAATAATAAAAATACAATATGGCAGGTACAACATTAAACATACAACATGACACCTATAACATGGCACAAAAAACATAGTACATTGAACATTAAAAATACAACATAGATCATTAACATACAACATGGCACATACACTTTCATTTATTCATTTTCTATGCCGCTTATCCTCTTCTTAGGGTCACAGGGATGCTGGAGCCTATCCCAGCAGACTTTGGGCGAGAGGCGGGGTACACCCTGGACTGGTCGCCAGTCAATCGCAGGGCACATATAGACAAACAAACATTCACACTCACACTCTAAATGGACAATTTAGAGTCGCCAATGAAGCTAACATGCATGTTTTTGGAATGTGGGAGGAAACCGGAGTACCCGGAGAAAACCCACACACGCACGGGGAGAACATGCAAACTCCACACAGAGATGCCCCACGCAGATTCAAACCCTGAACTAACAGTAATACTAATTCAATTAATGACAATATAGTTAAGTAAAAATAAGTAACTGTAGTAAATATGTATACAATATAACAAAATAAAACAAAAGATAGAACAATAATAACATTCATTCATTTTTTGTACCGCTTATCCTCATTAGGGCCGCGGGGATGCTGGAGCCTATCCCAGCTAACTTTGGGCGGTCGGCCAGGTACACCCTGGAATGGTCACCAGCCAATCACAGGGCAGACATACAAACATTCACACTCTAATGGACAATTTAGAGTTGCCAATTAACCTAACATGCATGTTTTTGGAATGTGGGAGATCTCCAACGGAGATTTGAACCCTGAACCTCCTGACTGTGAGGCCAACATGCTACCTACTCATCCACCATGCGGCATATTTAACGATATTACACATACACATACAAATGGTGCAAAGAACATGGCACATAGAACATTAACAATACAAAGAGGCTCATAGAACGTGGCACATACAGCATGGCACATCAAACATTAAAAATACTACAAGGCACATACAATGAAGGAAAAAACAATTTGAACCCCAGCAGATTTTGTAAGTTTGCCCACTAACAAAGAAATCATCAGTCTTTAATTTCAGTGGTAGGCAGCCCTAACCCCCGGTGATGGACACCGGGGGTTAGGGCTGCTGTCAAGCTGAAGAAGGAGTCCTATCAAGCATGGATGGCTTCCGGGACTCCCGAAGCAGCTGACAGATACCGGCAGGCCAAGCGGCACGCGGCTTCGGCTGTGGTCGAGGCAAAAACTCGGGTGTGGGAGGAGTTCGGTGAGGCTATGGAGCACGACTTTCGGTTGGCCTCGAAGAGGTTCTGGCAAACCGTTCGACACCTCAGAAAGGAGAAGCAGCCCCCAGTTCACACTGTTTACAGTGCGGACGGGGCTTGCTGACCTCGACTAAGGATATAGTTGGTCGGTGGAAGGAATATTTTGAGGCCCTTCTCCCTTCTAACATCTGGGAAAGGCTGCTCCCGGACTGCGGTGGCTGGGCGTCCGGGGCCTATGTATGACCTCGCCTCGTGCCGGCCCCTGCCCCGCGGTGGGTCCCGGGAAACAGGGGTGCCTACTGCCTCCGAGTCATCTGGGAAGGTAATTTTATTTTTTTTCCCTCCCAGTCTTACTATCCCTCGCGCCCTCGCCCCCCCCACTCCCTGCAAACAAGCACATAGGATCTTGGGGACTGCGCGTGCTCCATGGGGGTGTGGCTGGGGGTTGGGGGGGTCACAAACATGACCTCCTTCAGTGATGCCCTGGGGGCGGCAAACTCCCTAGTTTTAATTACACTTGTTCACTATACATAGACTCACGGACACCTCACATTCATTTTTGGGGTGGCGGGACTCGTGTCACAGGGTGGGCAGAGCTACTCAGTCGTGCTCAGCTGGCGGAGTGGTTCTGCCCATGGTGCCACACAGTTTCGGCTCCTCAATTTTAACTGCCTACACACACACATCTCACACGTCATAACACTATTAGTTGGGTGGGGGGCGGGGATTAAAGGGTCCTATTACACCCCTGCTTTCTTGGACGCTCCCTGGGGCTGGGGCGGTGGGGGGAGTGGTTGTTTCGGCTCCGGGTCTCAGTCGGCAGCATGCGTGCGTGGGTGTGCGCCTGCGTGTGTGTGTGTGTGTGCATAGGGCTGTGGCTGTGAGATTTCCGGCGGACGGGTATGGTGGTATCGCCCGTGTCTTGAGGGAGTTTGCAGTCAGACCCTCGCTTTTGGAGGGAGTGTGGTTTGGGATGCATGGCTGTGTTCACCACGAACATCTCCTCACTCTCTGTTTCACTCTGATGCGGTTATCCTGTCACTGCAGAGTAATGTAGATTTAATGTAGATTTGTTGCACGTTTATATCTGGATGGTCATTGTTCAAGAGGTTCTGTTTTTCTCGTTGTTTTTCTTGTATGTTTATCATTATTTTATGTATATGTGTGTATACATATATATGTACTCTGAATGTGTGTGTATGTATGTATGTACTGCATGAATATGTGTATGTGCACAGTATTGTATGTATACGTGTACAAATATGTGTGTGTGTATATATATATGTATATACATGTGTATGTGTGTGTGTGTATATATGTATATATTTATACATATATATTTATTTATTTATTTATTTTCCTGTATTTTTGCTCATTTTGCTCTGTGACTGTTCTGGTTGTTGCTAAAATTGTGATTATTACGGTTGTTTATAATATGGTTAAAATATGTCTGTGAGGTTCTTCTGCACCCTTTCTTATATCCCCCACCCC
>QODF01000069.1:1585614-1618425 GCA_024372805.1 Oostethus manadensis
CCGCTTATCCGGGTCCGGGTCGCGGGGGCAGCAGCTTCAGTAGGGAAGTCCAGACTTCCCGGTCCCCGGCGACCTCTTCCAGCTCCACCGGGAGGACACCAAGGCGTTCCCAGGCCAGCTGTGAGACATAGTCCCTCCAGCGTGTCCTAGGTCTTCCCGGGGGCCTTCTCCCGGCTGGGCATGCCCGGAACACCTCACCGGGGAGGCATCCGGACTAGATGCCCGAGCCACCTCAACTGGCTCCTCTCGATGTGAAGAAGCAGCGGCTCTACTCTGAGCTCCTCCCGGATGGCCGAGCTCCTCACCCTATCTCTTAGGGTGAGTCCAGCCACCCTACGTAGGGAACCCATTTTTGTTTCCGCGATCTTCTTCTTACTGCATTACTGCAGACGCTGTGCCGATCCGTCCGTCAACCTCACGCTTCATCCTTGCTTCAACCATGAACAAGAGACTTGATACCCTGTGATACCCCGAGATACTTGAACTCCTCCAACTGGGGCAAGTGTGATCCCCCTATAGTTGGAGTACACCCTCCACACACCCGTCTTAAAAATAGGGACCAGCCCAGAGGTAATGTTCCCTAATATCTGGTTTCTCATAATATTCCGACTTTTTTTTAAATTCCAAAAATATTTAACATTTTGAAATTTTAAAGACATTTTCAAGAAAATTTATTTTTAGGTCAAACAAAAATGTAAATGGCAAATCGGGTTGGGGGAAAAGTCATAGTATTTGAATAAAATCGTATTACAAGGGGAAGAAAGCGGGAAAAAATGCAATTCTGCAAAAATCAAGTAAACATTTTCAGAGAAAAACATTGTAAAATAGTGGCAATTTTAGGAGAAAAAACCGGTAAAGTTAAGAGGAAAGACAAAAAAATAGTACAGCATTTGGTTGAAAAAATGTTTTTTTTCATTTTTGGAAAATTAGGGCGCTTGAGATTGAGACTCTATTTTCATTCATTCATAGGTAAAAAAAAGGGATGTTTTTGATGCTAAAATAGGTCTGTTTGATACGTTTCTGTTGACACATACAACAATATCTCGTTGTGAAATAATTGCCCAAAATGGCATATTTCACGTTTGCAAAGCCCATCCAGCGAAGTGTGTTGGCGGTATTTGCACACTGCGACCTTTACGAGCTTTTGTACTCGGAATTAGCGGGGCAGAAAGGTCATCTGTCACGCGTAAAGCATCTCTGAGAAAGACAAGCATGGCGAGCAGTACTTGACTTGTAGCCAACTCTGATTAAAACACCCCCGTTGGCCCCCTCGCCGCTCCCTGCTTCATCACTCCAATTATTCAGCAGGCAACACATTCACTCGGAAAATAAAAGAAGAACCAACAAACTGCGTTTTATGTAAACCCTCCCTCATGCTCGTGTTTGTATTGACAAAGGCATGAAAACGGAACGTGTGTATTTTGTTAGTCAGCGGATGACGCAGCAGCTACAATCTCCAAGCAAGACTTGCTCTCGCAATATTAGGATTTCATTCAATTTGACAACTTTTGTTTGCATTTGTTTCTCATAATATGATTTTTGAAATAACTTTTATATGAATTTCAAGCATATGCAACTAAAATTAAGTTTTTTTTTTGCTCTTAATTGTTACGACATTATTCTCGTAAAACTAGGACTTTTTTTGGTTAATCTCTAATTTATCCTTTTATGAAAACTGCACATTTGTTGTCCATTTCTGTTATTCTTCAACTTTCCTTTTGTAAATGTCCTTCTTATAGTTATGACTTTATGGCCATAATGTTATAGCTTCTCCCGTACCCAGGTTCCTGACAACTTTTTTTTGTGTTGTTTGTTTCTCAGAATATTATGTAGTTGTTTTTAAACACACATTTTTTCAAATTTATATTACTTGCTTTTTTTGTTGTTTTTTTTTCCAAAATGATAACTTGTTTTTTTCTCATTTATATTACTAAATTACCTCCATAATACTATTGATATGAAGATACTACTTTAAAAAATTATATAATGTTTTTAAATATTTCACTGTTTATTTTATGAGTTATGAGTTTATGCTCATAGAATTGTGACTCTTCAAACTTTATTTTATTAATATTTTGACTTTGACTACAATTAAAGCAGTTTTTTCCATTTTTGCTGTTTTTAAACTTTCTCCCTCTAAATTTTCTTCTGGTAATATTCTGATATTATTCCCACAATATTACAACCTTTTCCTTAATCTAATTTTCCAAAACTTTGACTTTGTTTTGTTTGGTTTTCATAACATTACCACCAAAGAACGTCAATTTTTTTTCTATGCTACTAAAATGACATTATTTTCCCCCATAAAATCACAAATGTATTCTCCTTGGATTATAACATTTTTCTCGTAATATTTTGAGTTTTTGTTTCCTAATGTACTTTATTCTTGTTAAATTCTTCTCATATTTATTTCCATAATATAACATTTGGTTGTTTGGTTTTCATAATATCATGACTTCCAAAAAAGGATGTGGTTTATTTTTGATATGGAACTTTTATGCTGCACGGTGGATGAGTGGTTAGCACATTGGCCACACAATCAGGAGATCTGGAAGACCTGGGTTCAAATCTCCGTTGGGCATCTCTGTGTGGAGTTTGCATGTTCTCCCCGTGCGTGTGTGGGTTTTCTCCGGGTACTCCGGTTTCCTCCCACATTCCAAAAACATACATGTTAGCTTAATTGGCGACTCTAAATTGTCCATCGGTAGGAATGTGAGTGTGAATGTTTGTTTGTCTATATGTGCCCTGCGATCGACTGGCGACCAGTCCAGGGTGTACCCCGCCTCTCGCCCAAAGTCTGCTGGGATAGGCTCCTGCATCCCCGCGACCCTAATAAGGATAAGCGGTATAGAAAATGAATGAATGAACTTTTATGCTACTACAATGACATTATTTTTTTAAAGAAAATTACAAGTTTATTCTCCCTGGATTATAATACTTTTCTCTTAATATTTTGACTTTGGTCTTGTAAAACTACAGCTGATTTTTGCTGTTGTTGTTGTTGTTTTTATAGTTTTCTTGTTAAATGATATTATTTAGAATGGGCTTATAACAGAAGAGCTTGACGTTGGACACCCCACCATGGAAGCTCATCTTTTCCATGTGATGACTTCAGGCTAGGATTATCTCAGATGGTGGCTTTAATTTGGGTGAGATCGATGATTGAGATCAAGTCTGGACGGGTTCCTGTTAAGGAAAAGCAACTGGAGGTGAAGCGGATGCTAAGCAATCCTTTCGTAGCATCGAGGACAATTAAACTTAGCAGACTTGCTCCCATATTAAAAGTCTTCTGCTCCACTGCAATGCAACACGAGGCAACTCTCAGACAAAAAAACAACCAAAATGCACTAACGTCAAGATTTAGTGACCTGTCAAGCATCTTGTGACCGGATGAAAGCCATCCCTTCTTCTTCTTCTTCTTCTTCTTTTCCTTTCGGGTTATCTTGGCTTGTCTGCTCATATCAATAGCAAAGTGCACAAAAGTAACGCAGTTTTTCCCGTTGCCATATGCCTTAACTCTATTTTTACACACCGCATATTCCGCACATTTCAATCAACACGAAAATTGAAACAACAGCCATAATCAGCAGTAATTTGACAAGAATTAAGTCAAAATATTAAGAAAAAAAAGTTGGACTCCAACATGAAGAAGTCATAATTTTGCGAGAATCAACTGGGAATAATTGTAAGGAATTTTAGTAGCACAGAGTTGAAACATTAAAGACAAAAAACAGACTTTTTTTTCTTTTCAACTGTAATATTATGAGTAGGGATGTCTGATAATCTTGGCCCAGCAATATTAACATAAAATTGTCATAAAAATCGCTCAATAATGGTATTGTTATTTTTCCCTATAATGATAAGGGATGTTTCCTTTAAGCGTCAAAGTCGCAACATCACTGAATTTGCAGTGCGAAGCGTCATGTAGTTAACACTTTACACCAGAACATGGCGGACGTCTGTAACTGCAACATCCCTAATTATGGAAAAGGTCTGAAAAAAACTTACAATAATATGGGTATAAAGTCATAATACAACAGGAAGTTTAAATAGTAGGAACAAAAAAATCATAGCCAAAACTTTATCAGAAAAATGTTGCAATTTACACGAAAAAAGTATCGTGAGGAGAAATAATGTCATTTTAATAGCAGAGAAAAAAGTATTAAGAAAACGTTTCTCTTTTTTTGAATTTGATGAGAAAGAATATTTAGAAAAAAAAGATGAAATAGTTGAAAAAGGAAAAAGAAAAAAAAAGCATAAACGGAAAGACCAAAAGTAATTTTACGAGAATACAATGAAAAAACTAAAAGAAAAAAAGTCACAATTACATGAGGAAAAATAATGTCATTTTAGTAGCAAAAACTTCAAATATCACAGAAATATCTTGTGTTTTAAAATGTAATATTATGGGAACCAAACTCGACAACAAATTGTATTTTTTTGGAAAGTTATAATATAATAGGAGGGCACGGGGGTGGTCATCAAGTCATAATATTACCAGAAGAAAATGTACAAAAAGAAAGTATTGCAAATACTGTATTGAAGTATTTGCAAAATTAGAAGAAACAATGAGGAAGAAAAGCTGCTTTTCACAAGAATAAAATCAAAATATTATGAGAAAAAAGTCACATTTTAACGAGAATTGTCGATGTTTTACAGACAAAGTGGTAATAATATTGTGAGAAAAAAAATCATAAAAGTCATAAAAATTATGAGAAACAAACAACACCCCAAGTTGTAATTTTTGGAAAATTAGGGTGGGAAAAAATGGATGACAAAAAAGGAAAAAAACAGATGTAATTTTACGAGAATAAATTTAAAATATCGAGACAAAAAAAGCATAAACTTGCAATGCTGTGAGAAAAAACAATCAATCAGTAGTGTAAGGTTGGAAAATTAAAGGGAAAACTGCTCAATGGGAAAAAAACAGCTGCAATTTTATGAGAATAAAGTTAAAATATAAAATTTTACAAGAATTAAATCACATACAAAATCTATAACAGGAGTAATGTAGTAATATGTATATGTAAATACATATTTTAAACTATTTTAATGCATTGTATATTTTGGGTTCAAGGTCATGATTACATGACAAAAAGTTGAAATATTTAGAAAATTGAAAAACAGCAAAAATGGGAAGCTGGCACTAACAATCAGCTTTTTCGCCTGCTGTGTATGACAAAGCTGAGATGCCGTTTATTCCTTGAAGTATACATGTAGAGTAGAACTTCCCAGCGTCCCCTGTAATAAAATATGGCAATTACCACTACAAAGACGATCGTTCAAGTGACGAATGGCTACGTCATACTCGTGAGTGGCGCGCGTACGAGTGCCGCAGTGATGGTGTGCCGCCGCCTCGAACCGCATCAATTCCCACGACGTTTGCCAAGTCGACGGCATGTCAAACTATTTTTGTTGTTGTTTTGAGAGCAGCTAGATGATGGATATGCCAGGGGGTAACCCATTTTTTAAACCAGCATCTTCAGCTGTGTGGTGCCGCTGAAAATGTTAATTAGCGTCACTCGACGCCGACAGCATACAGGACGCTAATCGCCGCCGCACTTGAACGCCATCTTTGTGTTTGTACCATTTTCTCCAAAAACTACAAAACGGCTGCTTGCATGTGATGGGGAGTCTAACCCTCACTGCAAATGGCTCCGACTTATTGCCGGCAATGCAAACCAAACGGTGACACTGGTCGTACTGGGATGCAACAACCAAGGAAGGTGGTCCGATACCCCATAGTCCCCAACACGAATGAATGCCTTTTCTACAAAACACATGTAGACTGGCCGGGTAAACTCCCAAGCACCCTCCAGGACCCTTCCAAGAGTATAGAGTTGGTGTACAGTTCCACATTGCTCCTCCTGAATCCGAGATTAGACTATCCGGCGGATCTTCCTCTTCAAAACCCTTGAACAGACCTTACCAGAAGGCTATCCCACGATAGTTGGACCACGCCCTCTTTAAAAAGTGGTACCACCACCCCTGTCTGCCAGTCCAGACACCGAGTTGTGTCAACATGCCCGCAGCATCCAGGGCCTTAAGGAACTCTGGGCAGATCTCATCCACCCCTTGCCTTGCCACCGAGGAGCTTTTTGACCACCTCTGTATCCTCAGACGTAGGAAAACTTGCCGCGGAGATCCCAGGCACTGCTTCCTCATTGCAAAACGTGTCGGCTGGATTGAGGAGGTCCCCATCCCCATCACACACGGTGATCACACCCACCTGAGACGGCAGATGGTGGTGCAGAATCTCTTTGAAGCTGATTTGCCTGGCCTCTCCAAAGTTTTTGCGTCAGTGAGGCGCAGACCGTTAGGCTTGCCGGTACCTGTCAGCTGCCTTCGGAGTCCCATGGGGCAAAAAGGCCAGATAGGACTTCTTCTTCAGCTTGACAGCATCCCTCACCACTGGTGTCCACCATCGGGTTCTGTGCTTATCACCACGACAGACACAGACCACCTTACGACCACAGCTCAGATCGTCCGCCTCGACAATGGAGGCACAAAACACGTCCCACTCGGACTCAATGTCCGCCGTCTTAACATAACGTGCCGAAGCTCCCCCGGTGGAGGTGGGTCTTCTGACAGTGGACTCTGCCAGACGTTCCACGCAAAACCCTTACAATGCGTTTGGGTCTGCCAGGTCTGATGGCCGTCCTTCTCCACCAACAGAGCCAACTCACCACCCGGTGGCCAATAAATCAGAAAAAAATACTTCCAAATTCCAAACAATTACAATACCCCATGATCATTTATGGCACAATACAATTCACCACAAACCCAATACAACATGATTCACGGCAATTCCGATACAACACGATTTACGCCACAATTCGCGAGAATTACAATAGAGCAAGATTAATTATGATACAATATGATTCATGACAATTATGATTTAACACAATGTACTCTATCAACCGCCATTACGATGTGTTACGCTACTTTCCTATAGGTTTTTAAACAAAAGCCTACAAAAAATATCCAACTTAATTGTCTCTCTCATCGCGTTTTGTAATCGGGTGGGGAGATACTTTTGTGAAGTTCTACAGCCACCATCTGCCCTCAGTAAGTCCAATTCAAAAGAGCTGCACGCGTATGACACATTGAACGCAATAAATCAGGCTGCAGGACGGTATGACATTGTTGTTGTCGAGTACTGCGGGTACGACATACAGTACTTTATATGTCTACAGAAACAACAAAATAAAATTGCTAGATTTTTATCCATCCATTTTCTATGCCGCTTATCCTCATCAGGGTAGCGGGGGTATGCTGGAGCCTACGGCGGGGTACACCCTGGACAGGTTGCCAGCCAATTGCAGGGAATTCTATGCTTGTATTGTTTTACTAGATTATTATGTTTATTAGTAGTAGTTTATTTGTATACTATTTATTATAATCATTATTATTATAATAATATACATTTTTGATTTGGCAGTTGTATCAATTTAAACACGCCAAAACAAGAAGGCAACAGAATCTGAAGCTCCGAGCTAAATTACCTTGGAGAATATTTTTGGAACCTGAGAGTTTTGTCCCTCTTTGTTATGTTTCCTCTACTCCCTCCTTTCCGCTTCAATCAGTCTTGGAAGCAGGGAACCTTCCCTAAGCATTGTTCATTAAAGCCATTAACTTTTTTCATCCACGATTCCCTGCATGGCTTCTATCAACGTCCCTCACTGGTCACATGACCTCTCCACATAGCAGCGGGGCTTTTCAATTATCCTTCAAGCATGAATAAAAACAGGAGGCCGAGCCGAGACTGAGGCATTCCGACTGGACATAGCCGGTCTCACCTTCAATGCCCATGTGGGCAATGACAGCGTGAACAGGAGGGGCGTGATTGGGAAGAAGGGCCTCCCTGAGCTGTACGGATCGGTGTACATATCTGAACCCAGGTTTGTATATGAGGATGTCCATAAGTGCACTTGGCTCCAGGCCATCCTAGGCCGCAGGTCTATGATGGCCTTAGAAGCCGTAGAGAGAGGGGCTGAGGTGTCAACGGATAACCACCTGAGTTGGATTAGATGGTGGGGGAGAATGTCGGACAGACCTGGGATCCAAACGTGTAGTGACGGTGTGCTGGGAACTTCGGGAAGAGTCTCCTTTCGTCCAGCCTCAAGGTGGCTTGTGCCAGTCGAGTCAGCAAGACCTGTACCCGATGGTGGCCACCAGATGTCATGTGGAGCCCTATGGAGTATGGATGTGTGTGTGGGACTCCCGAGCGACCGACAAGCAGGCCAAGCGGCGTGCGGCTTCGGCGGTGGTTGGGTGTGGGAGTTCAGTGAGGTCATGAAGCACGACGACTTTTGATCGGCCTTGAAGAGAGACACCTTGGGGTCCACCCAGCGGAGCTGGAAAAAGACCTGAGGGACCAGAAAATCTGGACTTCCCTACTGAGACTGCTGCTCCAGTGACCCAGACTTGGATAAGCGTAGGCAAATAGAATGGAATGGAATAGTCCCCTGTAGTTCCTACATGTACATGTACTGCATGCACACACATTTTTCTCTTTACATTAAAAATATAAAATATTTATATTGGATAACATACAGTATATTATAGCATACACATATTATAACATACATCCAAATAATATACCTGTACATACAATTAATATTCATACTATCACAGTATATAAATAATATACATTTTTTGTCATTACATTAAAAAGAAACAATATTTACATTATTATATTATTTGTATATACTATTATACTATTAAAATATTATATAAAAAATGATATTCACATTTGTAGTGTTATATTACCTATAGATATCTCAATATAAATATGAAAATAAATAATATAGATATTAAATACAATATATATAATATAATATGAAATTCTGTCTCCCAACAGATGAACGCCTTCCTGTCCTTCATCTTACCTATGGTGGCCATCTCCGCCCTCAACGGGGTCATAGCCAATCAGCTGTTGACAATGTTCAGAGAGGCGGAGCAAGACAACCACGTCTGCATCGTCGGCGGCAATCCCACCATGCTTAGCGTCTCCGTGGACACCAATCGTGCTCAGTCGCTTCGCCACGGGGTTCTTGTTCTTCGTAAGTGTCCTTCGTAAGTCTTTCTTGTTAGCTTGCCTCAGCTAAGGAGGGCGGGATTGGGTTCATCGCCATTGGTTGTCACCGGTTGACGATGAAGAAACCACACAAATCAAAACTCATCGCAAGAAATCATAAGTCAAAGTCAAAACATTGACGAGCCCAGACCATGTCTACAATTTTACAAGCTGAGACCATGTCTAAAACCAAAACTTGTACCAGTTGAGCCAAAGCAGAGGACACCATCATGGAAAACCAGCATCATCTAGTGCGTAGCATCTCCTAACAGAAGAGCAGTTTCAGTAAGAGATTGCTACAGTATGACTGTCCTGCTCCATTGAAAGAGTGAGAAGCTCATCCTTTCCCCACGCCATGGGACTTTTCAACACAACAGAGGAGGAGCCTTAATAACACACACAGGACTGGACTTTTGGATGTACTGTTGTACTACATGAAGTTTTATGTTCCCTATTTATTCATTCTTATTCTGTCTGTCTGTCAAGTCGGTCGGTCGATCGGGTTGGGTCCGGTCCGGTCCGGTCCGGTCCCGTCCGTCTATCTGTCCACCTATCATGTCAAAACCAAGACTTCTACAAGTAGAGACCCTAGAACTTTTTGATTTTTCTATATGCGGCCCTCAGCGGAAATTTTTAAAAAAAAAAAGTTAAAAGCATCCCCGCGAGCCTAATGAGGATAAGCGGTATAGAACATGAATGAATGAATACCAGGATTTTTCTACCAATACAGCAGAAACGTCATTCATTCATTGTCTATGCCGCTTATCCTCATTAGGCTCGCGGGTTACAGCGGAAGCTTCATTATAAGAAATATTCATAATACGAATTGGGCTTCAAAGATATTTTCGGCTCATTTAATGAAAAAATATTAAAAATACAAAAATGAAAATGGAAAGTGCTGCCCAGATTTAGAATGTACTGCACTTCCATACAAGCTGCCCTCCCCAGGGGTGGTAATGCATCGAAGTCATTGATGCCAAACGCCGTAAAACCAAAGAAGAAGCTGCCCTCCCTTTGACTCTCTCGATCATCTCCCATCATCCTTTTCCTCCCAGAAAGCTGCTACCTCACGGCGTTCCTTTCCTCAGCGTAGGGAAAAGCTCTCGACCGATGTTAACAATTAACATTGAAAAAATGATAGTATTAAGTTCATAATGTAGTGTATTTATTTAAATGCTTAAAATAAATTTTATTAAATTAAAATACTTACGTATGATTTCTGCAATCTGTCAAAACTGCTTTCTCTTATCCTCCTCCGCCATCAAGATCACAATCCGTCTACCCGAAAGGTAGTGTCGTTTTTCATTTACTATTATTTTTAATTGCTTGTATTATTTTTTTTACCATTCATGCACATGTAAATGATTGCATTGTCATCAATGAACATGTTTCATACAAGTGGGTACAATATTTGCACTGTATATGTTTTTGAGGGGGCTGGAAAAAATTACGCCATTTATTAGTACATTTTGTCTCATAATACCAAAATTCCAAGACATAACAGACATTAATTTTTGCATCGTGAGGTACCACTGTATCATGATTTCTTCTTCTTCTTCTTATTATTATTATTATTGTTGCTGTTGTTGCCAGCAGATCTCATTAACTCTCCTTGTTGAGACTCTTTTGCTCCTTTCTGTTGTGTTTGTAAAATATGTAATTGTACAGTATATGCATGTAGCATACACATAGCGTATGAGATATGAGCGAGAGGGTGGAAGTAGGAGAGACCAGAAGACCAGATAGTAGGCAGGAGAGGCTGCACATGAACGACTTATGGAAAGTCTGCCTGGGCAAAATACAAACACTTGACAGTCTGTGCAAGACTTTGGCACAAACTACATCGCTTGATGGATGGATGCATGAATACACGTGTAGACAGATGTACGAATACGCTGATATACAGATAGACTGGTGGACAGACAGATGGCTAGATAGATAGATACTTTATCTATCCACCAGTATGTCCACATAATGTATCTGTCTTGTAGAAAGTTGGATGCACTTATGCATGGTTCAACCAATAGGCAGATAGACGGATGGATGGATGGATGAGCGGGTGGATGATTACTAAGAGACAGACAGATGCACAGATAGATACACAGATACGTGAAAAAATGGATAGACAGACAGATAGATGGATGGGTAGACTGCTAGCTGAATAAACAGATGGCTGCATGCTGCAGCTGACAGACAAGCGATCCATAAACGGATATAGACCAACAAACAGATGTTTCTTCCTGTACAATCTTGGGCAATACAGAGCTTATTTCACCTTGCCACTGCCCATTGCTGTTATTTTGTAGTAATTGAGTGTTACTGATTTTCCTTCCAAGCGTGCTGAGTGTAAATAGAGGAGGCAGTCCAGCACGAGTAATCAACAGCAGTACTTCAAGGCCAAATGAAGACAAAATCAGCGAGGGGAACCCGAGTTGGAGGAGTTGTAACAAATCTTTTACTGCTGTATACTAATATAGTGCTGATATATATCTTGTCGTTAAGTGCATTTGGGCAACCTGGAGCCAGGCCTGGGACAGGGTCTCGCAGGCGAGCGCCTGGTGACCAGGCCTTCACACGTGGGGCCTGGCCGGGCCCATCCCGAAGAAGGAACATGGGAAATCCCCCCCGCAGCCACACCACCTGCAGGGGAAACCATAAGGGTCCGGTGCTATGTGATTTGGGCAGTGGTCAAGGGCAGGTATCCGGGTGACCTGGTTTTTGCCGGCCAAATATGGTTTTTAGGACATGGAATGTCACTTCTCTGGTGGGGAAGGAGCCCGAGCTTGTGGAAGAGGCGGAGACATTCCGACTAGATATAGTCGGACTCACCTCAAACCACAGTTTGGGTTCTAAAACAAAATTCCTTGAGAGGGGATGGACCTTGTTCTTCTCTGGAGTTGCTGCAGTAGAGAGCCGGCGAGCTGGTGTGGGCTTATTAATAGCCCCCCGGCTTGGTGCCTCTGTGCTCGAGTCATCCCCGGTGAACGAGAGGGTTATTTCCCTGCGCCTTGGGGCTGGGGAAAGGGTCCTGACTGTGGTTTGTGCGTACGCACCGAACGGCAGTTCGGAGTACCCAGCCCTCTTGGAGTCTATCAGAGGGGTTCTGGAGAGCACCCCAGCTGGTGAATCAATAGTTCTACTGGGAAACTTCAACGCCCATGTGGGAAATGACAGTGTAACTTGGAGGGGCGTGGTTGGGAGGAACGGCCTCCCTGAGCTGAACCTGTGTGGTGTGTTGTTGCTGGACTTCTGTGCGAATCACAGTTTGTCCATACAAACACCATGTTCATACATAAGGATGTCCTTAAGGGCACTTAGCACAAGGACACCCGAGGTCTATGATCGACTTTGTGGTCGTATCATCAGACCTGCGTCTGCATGTTCTGGACTAGCGGTTGAAGAGAGGGGTTGAGCTGTCAACTGACCACCACCTGGTGATGAGTTGGATTAGATGGCGGGGAAGGATGCCAGACAGACCTGGTAGACCCAAACGCGTAGTGAGGGTGTGCCGGGAATGTCTGGCAGAGTCTCCCGTTCGTTGAGTCTTCAATTCTCAGCAGAGCTTCGCCTGCATCTTGAGGCAGGACCGGGATATTGAGTCCGAATGGCCCGTATTCTGTGCCTCTATTGCTGAGGCAGCCAGACGTAGTTGGGGCCGCAAGATGGTCGGTGCCAGTCGTGGCGGCACGACCCGAACCTGATGGTGGACACCGGGGGTTAGGGCTGGTTGATCTCGGGTGTGGGAGGAGTTCGGTGAGGCTATGGAGCCTGACTGAGGATATAGTTGGTCGGTGGTAGGAATACTTTGAGGTTCTTTTCAAACCCACTGAAATACCTTCTGTAGAGGAAGCAGAGTCTGAGGATACGTACGTGGACAGTTCTATCACCGTGACTGAGGTAATTAGGGTCACTCCCCAATGGCAAGGCTCCGGGGGTAGATGAGTTTCGCCCTGAATTCCTCAATGCTCTGGATGTTAGGGGACTGTCTTGGTTGACACGCCTCTACAACATTGCATGGAAGTCGGGAACAGTACCTCTGGACTGACAGACCGGGGTGGTGGTCCACATTTTTAAAAAGGGTGACCGCAGGGTGTGTTCCAACTATAGGGGGATCACACTCCTCAGCCTCCCTGGGAAAGTCTACTCCAGGGTGCTGGAGTGAAGGGTACCACCGTTAGTCAAACTCGGTTACAGGAGTTGCAATGTGGTTTTCGTCCCGGTCGCGGAAGGCTGGAGCAGCTCTACACCCTTGCAAGGGTACTGGAGGGTATGTGGAAGTTTTCCCAACCAGTTTACATGTGCTAGACTTGGGAAAATCATTCGACCGTGTCCCTTGTGGTGTCCTGTGGGGGGTGCTCCGGGAGTACGGGATTGGTGGTCCGCTACTACGTGCCATTCGGTCCTTGTACAATCGAAGCAGGAGCCTGGTTCGCATTGCCAGCAGTAAGTCGAGCTTGTTGTAGACTCCGCCCAGGTTGCCCTTTGTCACCGATTCTGTTCATAATCTTCATGGACAGAATTTCTAGGCGCAGTCAAGGTGTTGAGGGAGTCCAGCTTGGTGACCTTAGGATCTCATCTCACAGCTATTTGCTTGTGGTCCTTATGGCCTCATCAGGCTGTGATCTTCAGCGTTTACTGGAGCAGTTTGCAGTTTGAGTGTGAAGCTTTTGGGATGAGCAGCATCCCAAATGACTCAGCACCTCCAAATCCGGGGCCAAGGTTCTCAGTCGGAAACGGGTGGACTGTACCCTCTAGGTTGGAAGTGAGATCTTGCCTCAGGTGGAGGACTTCAACTATCATGGGGTCTTGTTCACGAGTGTGGAACGGTTGGAGCGTGAGGTTGACAGACAGATCGGTGCAGCGTCAGCAGTAATGCGGTTGGTAAAGTTTGTGTGTGTGTACAGTATGTGGCGTTAAATTTTGGAATCGATTGGGGCCACAGCTCAAGCAAATATAATGATGTAATGATTTCAATATTCCATTCAAATCAGCTGGTCCCAGCTCTCCCTCGTTAATAATCAGCAGGCTTCAGTGGAACAGTGCGGCACCATTATGTGTGGGAATTATTCGGTGTGATATATGTGGTGAGTTTATGTCATTCTGTACTTCTTTGTGGGGACTTTTGTATTTTGTGGATTTGGCTGCCAGCTTTGGTGAGCCTTGCTGCTCGTTGTAAACTCCATTTTTGGGACTTCACTAGCCGACACGTCTTTGCATTCTGGGGTAGCGCTACAAGAAATTATAGCAAAACATAACACATAGGACACATACAACAAAATAACAAGAGTAGGGCAGACAAGTGGAGGCTCGGCTGCAAGAGATCAACCATCTTCTTGCAGCAGACCTCCAAAATCTTGTCTCTTTTAATGCACCGTATAAGACACTTGGCCAAGAGTGGTGGTGTTGCTAGGCAACAGGTCCACGAGCCTCTCTCTCCTAATGCGTGATACATTTCACCCAAAGTAATTATTATTACCATCAACACCATCCATCCATTTTCAATGCCGCTTATCCTCATTTGGGTCGCGCAGCCTATCCCAGCGGACTTTGGGCGGGAGGCGGGGTACACCCTGGACGGGTCGCCAGTCAATCGCAGGGCAGACATACAAACATTCACACTCGCATTCATACTCTAATGGACAATTTAGAGTCGCCAATTAACCTGATGTGCATGTTTTTTTGGAGTGTGGGAGGAAACCGGAGTACCCGGATACGCACGGTAGAACATGCAAACTCCACAAAGAGATGCCCAACAGAGAGTCCAACCCTGAACCTCCTGACTGTGAGGCGTTATATTTATGAATCAAAATTCTCTTGATTGCTTAAAAAATGTAAACAGTGTACAGTAAATCCAAGAAATAGTTATAATACGTGATTGATATGTTCTTATGTGATGATGGTATAATAATAAAATCGCATAATAATATCGATAAGCTTGATAATAATGCACATTGTGCGCGTGTGTAGGTGTAATATTTTGTTATGTATTAGAATGTATAACATGCTGAATCTTCTTTTTCTGCTTACCCTGTCAGGGGTCGTATGTTGTGTCAATATAATATAAGTCTTTAGTGTTATGAATAGCCAAATTCCTGTCTGAGTATTTAAAATAATAATAATAATACTAGTAGTAATAATAATAATATGTCTAATCACTCAGACAAATTGGCTGTTTTACTGTCAGTGCTATGTCCAACCTGGGGGTCACCATGGTTGTTTTTTGTTGTTGTGCGAGCTACTTTTAAAAAATGAAAATGGGTTGAATTTCAGATGCATTTTTTATTCCCACTTTATTAACTGAAAACCTCATGCAGCCGTGGGGGGGCCAGCGGGTGCCCGTGGGTATTGCGTTGGTGACCCCTTGTCTAATTACTATCACCTTCTCACTAATTCCCTTGTGAGCAAACTGCACGTACTCACCCACAATCCAGCTATGTTCTGATGGACTTATTATGGACATGCACTGTAAGCAGGGCAGCCAGTGACAGCTGCAAAGCAGCCATGATTTACCACGACAAGGTCATTGGCCCCTGCTTTACCACACTGTCACATTACTTTACTTCCGCATTTCATATGTACTACATGCAGGACGTGCATAAACGTATTGAAAAAAGGGGAACTCTTACGGGGGTAGGCTTAGATAAGCTAACTCTTTTTCGACATGTTTAACTGTCCGTTGCATTAAGGGATGTATTCCAATTAAACAACCAAAAAGAGTTTGTGCAGGGACGTCAAACGGCAGCTGGCTAAGTGGCGATGCTGAAGTGGGCATCCCTCATGACTGACGGCTTTGCTAACCATTGAAGCATTCATTTTGTTCAACAACAATTGCTTTGTTTTTTTCAAAACTCATACATCATTTGCTAACACGGGTTGAATGTGAAAGACTGAACAAACAAATGTTTTGTATTGTTTACTTCCACCTAACGTGTGTTTTTGCGTATGCTCTGTTTTCAGGAGCGGTTGTCATCGCCTTTGTTGTTTGCTGGCTGCCCTATCATGCCCGCCGGCTCATGTTCTGCTACGTGAGCGACTGGTCTGAGTGAGTGATGGCTTCTCTCCGGGGCGATGGCATATTTATAATACTTAATACATCGGTACTGTACAAGCGGTGTAACTAAAATGGTCATTTTTAATGGAAAAATACGTTATTCATTATTGTTATTGGTTTTTTTGTGGAATTTTCAAATGTACTTAAAAAGAGAATTACACACATTAAGTTATTTAAAAAAAAACATATAATTGGGTTAAAAAATTTGAAATTATATTTAGCACTCGCATGCCTGAACAGACAAAATGAAAAATATGATGCTTATCATTTAGTTTCTGAGTTTTATTATATTTTTTGTTTTTCATTTTTACAACAGGCTGCATAATTCATGTGTTACGCTGATTTAATGATAAATTATATTAAAATTGTGAATAATAAATATCATTGTCATCCATATTTTTTTTTACATTTACTGAATCGCAAAAACAAAGGAATCCCCCGAGGAAGCACTTTCCACTACTTCCTCTAAGGAATCCAAAAAGGGCGGGTATTCTGAACTGCCGATTGGCGCATAAGCACAAACAACAGTCAAAACCTGTCCCCCCACGTGAAGGAGGAGGGAAACTACCCCCTTGTTCACTGGGTTAAACTCCAAGTACAGGCTTGGTCAACAAGAATTCTCTCTTATTGCCAGCAACGCCAGAGTATAAAGTCCAGCCCCTCTCAAGAGGACTGGTTCCAGAGCCCTTGCTGTGCGCTGAGGTGAGTCCGACTATATCTTGCCAGAACTTCTCCAGGTGACGTTCCACGTACCCAAAGCTAGCTTCTGTAGCCGAGGATCGGACCGCCAAGACTCCCGCCTTCATCCGCCACACAGCTTGGTCTGCACCCGACCCCTTTGGCCTCTCCCATGAGTGGTGAGCGCATGAGAAGCGCCCGGGCACAGCCCGACTGGGCGCCATGGGTGCAGGCCTGGCCACCAGGCGCTCATCATAGTGCTCCACCCTCAGGCCTGGCTCCAAAGAGGGGCCCCGCTGACCCGCGTCCGGGCCCATTCTTATTCTTCCCTACCAGGGGTATGAAAAAAAACCCAACAGCTTTGGGACACGCAAACTCCTCCGCTACGGTGGCTCAGGGAGGAGTGTATTATATTATATTATTATTAAAATATATTATTAATACTATATTATTAATTAAAACAATGATTTTTTTATGTTGTTGTTATTTAAAAAAATACACACAGGCACCAAGTTACAAAATGTGCTTTGGGATTATGTGTGAAAAATAATAGCACGGTATTTTATGAAATATAAGGTTTTCTTTATTGAAATCCAAAACATTTTAACTTTTAATGAATTAGATATGTTATGTATTTACAAACAAATGAAGAAAATTATGTGTTATGTATCATGTGTGGAAAAAGAACTATTTACGATTTTCAAGGGAATGAAAATGTATTTTGTGAAACTATTTGTTTCACAAAATACAAAAAAGTAACACACAAACCTTGAAAAAGTTATAAAATATGTTTATTGCTAGGACCTGTTATGCGTGTGTGTCAAAGTAACAATGCTTCCCGTGTCGTCCTCAGCGACCTGTACGACTTCTACCACTACTTCTACATGATCACCAACGTTCTCTACTACGTTAGCTCGGCCATCAACCCCATCCTCTACAACCTGGTGTCGGCGCCCTTCCGCCAGGTCTTCTTCTCCACCCTTCGCCACATGTGCCTGCCCTGTGGGCGGCGTTCCCCCCCCGGGTGCCCCCGGCCCCTCACCCGACACTCCCTCAGCATCTCCAGCAACCACACCCTCTGCACCAACATCGTCAAGGAGACGGCCTACTAGAAAGTACCTTTGCAGTACTACTTACTCCGCTGCGGACCAGCGGGTGCAGTTTTTGGATCGTTTGATCCTGCAGCTCTTACAATAAGTGTTTTATTTTGAAGGCAGACTTGTCTGAGCAGTGATGAAAAACAACATACAAAGTTTAATGTGTGTACTGTTTGTAATGTGTTATATTATCATTTCCAGCGTTGTGTGGGGTCCAAAAAAAACCCGAAACTAAATATGGAAAGACATCTTTTGCGCTGCCGCACGGTGTATGAGTGGGTAGCATGTTGGCCTCACAGCCAGGAGTTAGGGTTGTCCATTAACATCATATTCCCCCTGGGAAATTGTGGTCTGCTGAACTGGTTTCTTACTTCCTGCTAAGGGTGGTTAAACCTGCTGATGTTTTGGTTTGGTTTTGTGTTGTTTTCTTTGCTGTTGTTTTGTTGTTTTTTTTAGGTTTTGTGTTAACTAAATTTGTCTTTTTGGTTAACTTAAGTAGTTTTGTGTTTTGTTACAATTTCTGTTACATTTCTTTCTGTACGCAGGTATCTGTTTTTTTTGTTCTCTTCCGCTGGGTCCGTTTAATTAATTTGTTTTTTGTTTTAGTGAGCCGGGTGCTCCTGGTGGTTGGGTTAGGCCTGTTGGGAGGCGCCCCGCCCCCGCATGTGATGTAGTGCACTGGGATGGCACGTTTAGTTGTTTTTTTTTTTTTTCACTTTTCATTGGCTGTGCCGTCTGCTGTGTCCATCGAGGTGAGTATGAGGTAGGACCCCTGGGCACACCCCAAATAGTCGGCCCACCACTAGTGGCCCCAGCTAATTTGGTTTATTACTTCCTACTCTTTTGTTTTTGCATTTCAAACCTAGCAGGCCTCCTTTAGATAGTTTTATACTTTTAGAATTGAATAAACTTAGTTTTAAGAAGAAGAGCCATCTACATGTAGAAAAAAAACACTTTCTTTCAAAATTTAGGCTGTCTCAGTTAATCTTTTAGCATTGCAGCCTTCATCTAATTTTAAAGTACGTTTTAATAATTTATTGTCTGTCCCTTATTTTCAGAACTTTACCCCCTTCCTTCCAACCAAAAAGAACCCCTCGGTTTACCACATAATACAAAATTCTATAATACTAATATAATACAGAAATATACGAAAGATACGAAAATACCTTTCTGATTTTTTTTGCTTCAGTTTACAAAAATTAATTTGCTTTACGAATGTTTTTTCGATCTTACCAAAACTTTTTTGGTAATTTTCCGAAATTACCATACTTTAAGGCGCATGCTAAAACATACGGCGCTCGGCAAAAATGTTGTTCTACTGGAGGCATGGTGGAAGTGTACGTATGTCGTAATGTCCTCTGATTGGTTCATTGCTGCCAGTTTAAATGCCGTACGGCACTCCGCTGCGTATTAAAGGTAAGAAACTTTTAGAATTTGAACTCAATATACATTCTATTTCAGGTTTTATTATTACGTTACATTTGTATCACAACGCTCGTTATTTATGCAGTATTAAATGTGCAGAACAGTGTTTTTTCCCATTGTATGAGGTGGTCAGTGGAACAAATTAGCCAATTTACATGTTAAATGCTGCTCGGGTTACAAAAAAATTCATCTTACAAAAATCACTGTGGAACGAATGAATATTGTATCCCGGGGTTCCACTGTAATAGAAGAGGTAAAGAAATGGATCATGAACACTCTGTATGTAAATGTTCAGACATGCTTGGTGGTGGCGTGTACATGGCGTGTTGTTTTATGTCCTAGCTCAGCCTTTATGAGTTGGATTCATTTCATTTGTGTCTTACAAGATCATCGGTAAAATGGTGCTTGTGCTGCGTTTCTATGTCGATTCACATTCATTTTGGCATTAAAGAGCCCCTGTCTGCTATTTTGCATGAACGGCACACTTACTGTTTTTATATGGGTCAATCAAAGTTCGATTAGCACTAAAACAGTCCCAATTTTTTGCGCTGGGTTTGTGATGGATTGTGCAAATAAATTGATTGTTGGTGCTGTCATACTTTTTGAGTTATTCCAAATTTGGGATAGGCACGTTCCAAATTGAACATGGCGTTGGCCTGCTGGCATGCTCGGAATAAAATAGTCTCTTTTTTTTTCTCCCTTTGTTTGAGTGTTTTTTAGTTACACTTGTTACGTCAACTTTGACGTTTGGCAGACAGACTTTTGTATTTTTTGCGCTAACATGCTCCTGTGAACGAAAGGTGCTGACTTTTCAGAAAGCGAGTCACACCCAGTCGTTTGGTCATGACAAAACAAAAGGACAGCAGTGCAGTTTGGTGCTCAGCAGGCGCTGTTGAGTACACGAGGGGACAGAAACAAGCTGAGCACAACAAGGCTCTGACCTTTTGCCACGTACACGCCGACAACTGATCGCGCTGGTCTTTAGAGGACAAATGTCACCTGTGGACACGCGTGGTACAGGACGATGATACTGCAGGTCAAGTTGACAAAGCACAAAACGCTTCTTCATAACAAAAAACTGAGCTGCGCTGTTTTTTTTTTTCAAGGGGGAGGTTATAGTAGGCTTAGATCAAGGGCGTCCATATGCTGAGAAGTTTTTTAACTACTTTGTAAATATTGGACCAAAGCTGGAAGAGGAGATCCCAAAATCCTGGTCAGTGGAGGAAGAGAAGGAGACTATAGACAGGAACGCTAACTCCATGTTCCTCACGAATGTGAGAAAAAAGGAAATCATTAACATTGTACATAAATATAAAGCAAAAACATTGACTGATTGGAATGGAATTGGAATGGAAACGATAAAAATGTTTATCAACGAGATCGCAGAATTGCTAACGAATATCAGCAATCTGTCATTCCAGACGGGCAATTTCCCAGACAAAATTAAGACAGCTAAAGTAGTTCCAATGTTCAAAAATTGAGATAAACATAATTTCACACACTACTGACCAATTTCATTATTACCAAAATTTTCTAAAATCATGGAAAAGTTATTCAAGCATAGGTTGGACAAACTCCCTAATAAGAATGACATCCTAGCGGACAGCCAATACGAATACAGAGATAATATTTCCACTTCTATGGCACTGATTGAAATCACAGAGGAAGTTATGAATGCTACAGATCATAGAAAGTGTGCAGCCGCAGTATTCATGGATTTAACGAAAGCTTTTGATACAATCAATCACAACATCTTAACTACAAAATTGGAAAGGTATGGAATCAGAGGGTTAGTTCTGAACTAAGTTAAAAGCTACCTTGCAAACAGGAAACAATATGTGAAGCTAGGATATATAGGAAATATGCATCTACAAATGTAGAGATATTATGTGGCGTACCACAAGGGTCAATTTTGGGACCAAAATTATTTAACCTATACAATAATGACATCTGCAAAGTGACAAAACACCTAATTCTAGTACTATTTGCAGATGATACTACCGCTTTTTGCTTTGGAGAAAAAACACAAGAGCTAATAAGAAAAGTTTTAGATGAAATAATTACTCTAAAAAGAGGGTTTGACAAAAACAGATTATCCTTGAATCTAAGTAAAACGAAAATGATGCTATTTGGTTATAGCAGAAGAGATACTTGTGAGGAAACACAAATTGACGGGGAGGAAATTGAAAGGGTGAGTGAACATACGTTTTTGGGCGTCATAATTGTTGACAGAATTAGTTGAAAACCTCACATCAAAAACATACAACATAAAGTAGCAAGAAATACTTTATTACTGAATAAAATAAAATTTGTCCTGAATCGAAAACCACTCCAAACTCTGTATTGTTCTCTGGTGTTACCATATCTAACTTATTGCGTGGAGATATGGGAAATAACTACAAAAGTACGCTTCACTTGCTTGATGTACTGCCAAAAAGATCAATTAGGATAATCCATAACGCCGCGTATTAGAGAACACACACATCCACTCTTTCAAAAATCACAATTATTACAATTTGCTGATCTGGTAAACCTTCAAATCGCTAAAATGATGCATAAAGCAAACAACAACCAGTTACCAAAGAATGTCCACATTTTTCCTCGACAAGAGAGAAGAAATATGATATTAGGAATAAACTAAACTTAAAACACAATTAGCCACACAGTGGTCAAGTGGGTAGGACATTGGCCTCACAGTCAGGAGGTTCAGGGTTCAAATCTCCGTTGGGCATCTCTGTGTGGAGTTTGCATGTTCTCCCCGTGCGTGCGTGGGTTTTCTCCGGGTACTCCGGTTTCCTCCCACATTCCAAACACATGCATGTTAGCTTAATTGGCGACCCTAAATTGTCCATAAGTGTGAGTGTGACTGGTTGTTTGTCTATATGTGCCCTGTGATTGGCTGGCGACCAGTCCAGGGTGTACCGCCCCTCCCGCCCAAAGTCAGCTGGGATAGGCTCCAGCATCCCTGCGACCCTAATGAGGATAAGCGGCATAGAAAATGAAGATATGAACAAAACACAAATATGCAAGAACAACACAAAAAACTTTTAGTACTTCGGTATGTGCAATCAAACTGTGGAATGGATTAAGTAAAGAAGTAAAACAATGCTCTACAATGAGTGACGTGAAGAAACATTACAAACAGTTGATGCTTACAAAATACAAGGAAGAAGACTCGTGACATATTGTGTACACCCAAGGCCATACTACTTCGTTCTGTTGACTGTCAATGCTATGTTTGTTACTATCATCGTATACTTGTACTAGGAACTTTTCATCCTAGTGAGAACATTGTCTGTGCAACAACAACGTTGTGTTACAATTGTTATACACCACTCATCACTACTGTATATTACTATTATTATTATTATTGAATATTATGAATATCATTCATCAAGACGGCAGTATAATTTATTTACCATAACAAGGACTACTATCTATCAAACTGTCACTTGACCTTACTTATGCATACAAACTTAGTAACTGCAGGAAGTTCACAAATGTATTGAAATAGGGGAGAGCCTACAGGGGTAGAATTTACTAAGCTTTGCCTCTTCCGACTCCTTTTGGACATGTGGAACTTTCGATTGTATTAAGTGATGTATTGCAATGTAAGTTACATGCATGTTCAAATAAAATTAAACCATCACCATTATCTGTATTGTACATACTGAACTTGAAACTAACACCAGAAAAATGCAACAATATGGACAGTTGTGACATGAAGTCAAGAGTCAAATGGGATGTTGAGTATAATCGATTTGGACATATTGGCAGCTCTACACTAACATTGAAAGTACAGTGGAAATTAATTTGTTCCAAAAAGTTTTTGTTAGCTGAATTTTTTTGTAACCCGAACAACATTTAACATTTAATTTGCCACCCAGCAAGTGCAGTACAGTACTGGCAGCGATAGACCAAAAAAGTCGGCATCATTGCTGAACACGTGATTGACAACGAGAATGACGGCCGACAAAGACGACAGGGAACCCGGCATGTTTGATCGCGAAAGTGCCCAGCTGTTCAAGTCAGATGCAGAAGATAATGCAAACTTTGATGGATATGTGGGAGAAGAGTGATTTAAAAAAATAGAGTTTATTGTTAAATAGTAGAATAAAGTTCAACTAAACTCACTGTTTTGCTTCCATTGCCTTTTTTTGTAGACCATATGTTTTAGCATGCTCCTTAAAATACTGCAAATCGGGAAAATTCCGGAAAAAAATCAAGTTCTGCCAAGATCGACAAACTTTCCTAAGCGAACACATTTTCTTAAGACGAAACAAAAAAAAAATCAAAGGTATTTTTGTATCCCGGATTTTTCGTATTCCATGGACTTCAGAATTCGGTCGTACCCTTCGGTGTGTCCATGCATCTGTGTAGGTCCAGTGACCGCTACCGAATTAAAGGCCTCCACCAAGTCTAAAACGTCTTTCACTGCAGGCGCAAAAGGGCAGCAGACATGAACATTAAATCCATGCCATTCCATTTACCTCCGCTTATCCGGGTTGCGGGAGCCGCAGTTTCAGTAGGAAAGTCCAGACTTCCTGGTCTCCGGTGACCGCTTCCAGCTCCACCAGGAGGACCTCAAGGCGTTCCCAGGCCAGCTGTGAGACTTAGTCTCTCCAGCGTGTCCGAGACCTTCTCCCAGCTGGGCATGCACAGAACACCTCACCAGGGAGGCAAGCGGACTAGATGCCCGAGCCACCTCAACTGGCTCCTCTCCATGTGAAGGAGCAGCGTCTCTACTCCGAGCTCCTTCCGGAGCTCCTAACCCTATCATTCACAAAAAATCACCCACAAATAAACGCCATACTTCATCGCCGTACCTGCAATAGAGTCAGAAAAGTCTTTGACCAGTAGTTGTTAATAAAAGTACTACCGGCCTAGAAAAGGCCTCATCAGCATTATTTCCAGGTTTCAGTGGCAATTAGTAAATCCGAAGATTGCAATTTGAAGAGGTCCTGGAGGATAAACGTCTTAAATTGACCTCGCTTTCACCAGTGCACACTTTGTTGCAACCTTGAAAGCCGCTGGAGCTGCCCGGCTCAGCAGCCGGAAGTTGTACGCCCTTCGTGTGTCCAATGATAGACACCAGCCAAACACCCAGGGAAGTCAGCATGCGCCAAGAGACATCGCAGCGAACACAATCCTCATATTCCAGCGGAACTTTGTGTGGGGACCGCACCACATCAGGAGAAAATGTCAGTCAGGATATGAGCTTTGCAAGAATGCCACCCCGTGTCTCCCTGTGTTTCACACAGTCGGCCACTTTGTTCCGGATTTTCAGTAACTCCTGACGGTCATACACCAGCAGAGTGTTGTTGGTACTCTCGACAAACAATAAATCACAGATAACACAAAACACACAGAGGTGGGGGAAGCGGCAAGCCAAATAAACTGTCCTACAGACAATGCTGTGCTTAAGAAGCCTGCTGATTATTAACAATGGGCAACTGGGACCAGTACCTGCCTCAGAACAAGGTAAAGAAATCTCAGAACCGTGCAAAACAGGAAATACATATACCAAAATAAGAGCACAGCAAAAGGAAATGTCAATGAACAAAGGACTAAAACCCATCTGTCCAGGCTGTCATGCGACACTGACACTTTCAGCTGTTATTCCACCCCGATATTTTTAACACCATTCCACAATTGAAACAGCATTTTTGATGTCACCTCACAAGTTCTCCATTGGACTAAGGTCCGGGAATTGGGCTGGCCACTCCATACCATTCATCTTGCTGGTTTACTAGTGTGTTTGGGTGATTGTCTTGTTGAAACAGCCATTTGTGTCCTCTTCAGCATAAGGCAACATGACCTCTTCAAGTATTTTGACATATGCAAACTGATCCATGATCCCTGCTATTGGATAAATAGTAGGAGAAAGTTTTGGACTAGTATATACTCGACTAGTATAACACGCTCCGAATTAAACCAAAATAGTCTAATTTTGACCGTCCTCGATTGTGCTGTTGAAATTCACGTTTGTGCTGCTTTTGTTGTGGAGATATTACGATATTGCTAAATTAGTCTCATTTTTTTGGTCTTGTTTTGTGTAGTTTTGTGCTATTAAAATGAACGTTTGTGCTGCTTCCGTTTTTTAGATATTACACATTTATAAAAGGTCAACTGAGGTCAGTGACTTGTCAACAAACTCTGAATGAAATGAAAACAGTCTCATTTTGACCTCATTTGTGTGTTGGGTTCAGTTAAATCAATGTTTGTGCTGCTTTCGTTTTGATGATATTATGATGACATCATCGCCTGATTACGTATTTACTGGAAAATCAATTCTTTATTAACACCAAAAGTATGACAGCAGAGAAGTTCATTTTCATTGCACAAAACAGCACAAAAGAAGAGGGAAACAGATTATTTTGATCTAATTTTGAGCGTGACAGGGGGCAGGCCAATTATGTAATATCCTAACTATGTAATCGATAATATCACCAAAACAAAAGCAGCACAAACGTTCATTTTAACTGCACATAACAGCCCAAACGCAGCACAAAAAATTTGATTTTTTTTTGTTTTACTTAGAGAAAAAGGGCGGCAGGAGGGAACTTTTGTTGACCTATAAAAGAAACACTAATTTTAACGCACAAACGTTCATTTTAATTGCACAAAACTGCACAAACAAATGAGACTATTTGACCAGAGTTTTTCACGGGTTATAGACTTCTGCTACGGAGTCATGTGCACTAGGTGTTCTAACACTATGCCCCCTGACACAACAAAGCCCTGTATCAAATCAAGCTATACTGTACTCATTCATTTATTCATTTTCTATACCGCTTATCCTCATTAGGGTTGCGGGTATCCCAGTTGACTTTGGGCGAGAGGCGGGGTCGCCAGTCAATCGCAGGGCACATATAGACAAACAAACATTCACACTCACATTCATACCGATGGACAATTTAGAGTCACCAATTAACCTAACATGCATGTTTTTGGAATGTGGGAGGAAACCAGAGTACCCGGAGAAAACCCACACACGCACGGGGAGAACATGCAAACTCCGCACCAAGATGCCCAACGGAGATTTGAACCCTGAACCTCCTAACTGTGAGGCCAACGTGTTACCCACTCATTCACCGTGCTGCTTTTTAATGCCCATGAAATGCAGCCCAAACATATCAACACACGTAAAAACAGTGCCCAATGCCTGCCCATACGCTCTATACCCCATCACCACACACACAGATAAACAAATGAATGTAATGTATGTATGTAAAGTTGATCATAGAGGAACCGGGTGAGGAGGAGAAGCCGTCTTTACTACTAAAAACCCACAATAATTTCATGTAAAAAATAAGATAATGAAATGGTTAAAGGATGGAAAATAAAACCGTAATGGAATTACTGCACAAGTAAAGTAATACAGTCAAGTAAATGCCAGTACAAATGTGTTTGGCCACTCTTTTAACCACTAACAACACTGCTCCTCCTGAATCCGACATTCGACTATCCGGCGGATCCTCCTCTCCAGAAACCTTGAATAGACCTTACCAAGAAGAAAGTGGAGTGGGATCCCACGATAGTTAGAACACACCCTCAGGTCCCCCATCTTGAAAAGCGGAACTATCACCCCTGTTAGTCTGCCAGTCCAGGGGAACCGACCCCGATGTCCACGCAATGCTGAAGAGTCTTGTCAACCAAGACATGCCCACAGCATTCAGGGCCTTAAGGAACTCCGGGCGGATCGCAACCACCCCCCGGGCCTTGCCACAAAGGAGTTTTTTGACCACCGTGGTAACCTCAGCCCCAGAGATAGGAGAACCCGCCTCAGAGTCCCCAGGCACTGCTTCAATGTTGGAAAACGTGTCGGTGGGGTTGAGGAGGTCTTCAAAGTATTCCCTCCACCAGTCCACAACATCTCGAGTCGAGGTCAGCAGCACATCGTCCCCACCATACACGGTGTTGATTGTGCACTGCTTCTCCCTCCTGAGATGGCGGATGGTGGTCCAGAATCTCTTTGATTTGATTGAGTTTTTGCCTCAGTGACTACCAGAGCCTCAGACCTGCCGGTTCCTGTCAGCTGCCTCCAGAGTCCCTTGGGCCAAAACGGCTTGGTGGGACTCTTTCTTCAGCTTGACGGCATCTCTCACCGCTGGTGTCCACCAACAGGTTTTGGGATTATTGGTTAGGGTTAGGTAGCTTTGTTCCTCATTAACTACTGTTTATTTGTGTGCATGATTGTGAAATGTTACTCGTGAGTACATTCGTAGTTGTAAATGTCTGTCCATGTATTGTTGATGTTTTTGCTCACTTTTTGCAAAAGCATCACAGCCCATGATGCAAATCTCCCCACCGAGCAATCGTGCGATGATGTTTGTCACGCAGGGTAAAGACTGTTCAAGTTGCGAGTGGACTGTGTAACATTTCACACAGCAGGTGGTAGCACTAAAGCACTGGCAGTCAGGGAGCTGGACACATTGCGTGCAGCAAACCAAAGCAAGAACAGCCTCTTGGGGTAAGAAGAAAAACATCATCTCACACACCATGTATATTGCCATAATAATATTTTCTTTAACCTAATTGTCTCAACTTTGTTTCTCATAATATGACGACTTTAAAAAAACAGTATTTCAACTCTGTGCTACTATTGTGATGTCATCAAAGATCCTTTGTATGACAGGAGGACTGTGTCGTTAGCAGGAATCTGCTGTAGAAATGCTTGTCAAAGATCTTGTGTTGTTTTTAAGAATCTGTCAGAAAAACAGAAAATGACAGGAGCACCGTGCTGTGTTTAGGAATCCAGGGCAACAATGGTAGTCAATTATCCTCTGTGCTTATTTTTTTTTAGCATCTTACAAAAAGATTAGTCAAAGATCCTGAATATGATAGGACTACTGTGCTGTTTTTGAAAACTGCTGTGGAAATACCCGTCAAAGATCCTCAATGTGACAGGAGCGCTGTGCTGTTTTTAAGAATCCCGTGCAAAAACGCTAGTCAAAGATTCCCTACTGGATATGACAGAATCACTCTGTTGTTTTTAGGAATCTGTTACAATAACTTTAGTCAGAGATCCATTATATGACAGGAGGACACTGCTCCTGAACTATGTCAAAGATCCTCAACACAGCAGAAGCACTGTGCTGTTTTTAAGAATCTGGTGTAAACATGTTAGTCAGAGATCCTCTATATGACAGGAGCTGGTGGAAAAACCCTATTTATTTGTTGTTCTTATGGACACACAAATTTAAAAACGTTGGGTGAATGGATGGATAGATGTTTACGACCCATTTCATTCATTCATTTTCATTGGGAAAAAAAACCTAAGGCTAGTCTATGTTATTTGATTCCGAGAATGATCATTTTCATCATTTTCATTATTTTCATCATTTTAGTAATCATCACAAATGATCCTTTAGCGTTCTCTGTTGGTCGATGTTAATTGTTAGAGGCATTTGCTCCACTACGGCATGTCCATTGTTCAATGACAAGGATCATCCCCTGAACCAAGAAACATTTGTGTATACTAGATGACAAAATGTCATATTCACGCCAAAAAGTTTGTTGTTTAGTATTAATGTCAATATTATTAGCAGCAGTGTTTTGGGTTTTACTGGCTAAATTTATTATTGTGGCATTTCATGTCAGATGTATAACCAGTACTATAATTATATTTTATGTTACTGGCTAACACGTATTATTGTGGTATTTTATGATATTTGTAAATTATATATATTATTAGTAGACAATTTAATATTTTTATTTACATTCATCCATTTTCTATGCCGCTTATTCTCATTAGGGTCGCGGGTATGCTGGAGCCTATCCCAGCTGATTTCGGGCGGGAGGCGGGGTACACCCTGGGGGTCGCCAGCCAATCGAAAGGCAGACAAACAACCATTCAACCAATACTCACATTCATACCTATGAATAGGGGAGAACATGCAACCCAGTTCTCCTGAGTGTGAGGCCAACATGCTACCCACTCAACCACCATATTTTTTTTATCCTGGAATAAGAATATCATACCACTGGAAGTAATGATATCACACATGTGTAGTACATATATTGCTTGTATATGATCTTCTATTGGAAGCAACATTTATTTGCGTGATACTATTACCGTTACTATATTCATATATACAATAGAAATCCTGATTTCAGGACCATGGACTAATTTGATTTTAAGTACAAATGATGGTAACAATTAGACATGGAATACATGGAAAAATACTGACATGCTTGTGTTTTTGTCTTTTCTATTGTTCTCATACAATAACATCAACAGATTATGGCAGCCAGTGGAGGTTCTGCTGCATCCACTTTCTCGCAGACCAAAACCCATGGTTTTCTAGGAGGTGTTGCTCTCTGCACCTCCTTCCTGCTGAGCTGTGGAGCTGTGCATCGTAGTACGCATGCGACCAGAAGGCCAGGGGAACTTTTCCTGGACACGTACAAATCGGTTGGGCCGTCATAATGGGGCATCATGTCTGGGTTTCTAGCAGTGGTCTTTTGACCAACGCTGAAAACCTCAAGGTCATGGACTTCCTTCACCGGTGCTGCTGTGAAACTGACTGGACACACCTCCGAACATCCGTCCCACTCCTAAAGACATGAACCTATAAAATCTATATTGTGTATTCCGGCTTACTGGTTTGAATCATCACTTTATTGTTGATTGAACAGGAACAATGTGTGAGCACATTCATCTTTACAAACGTGCATTGGCGCAAATGTACCTGCAGCTCCTTTCCAGCTTAAGCCCCTGAGCAGGTGGCTTACTCAACACAACATCAATCAGTAAAATGCAATCCATCCGTGATACAATTAATTCATCAGTAAATCTAGGGCTGTCAAAGTTAACGAGCCGCGTCCTATAACGGCACTATTTTGGTGAACTCGCTATTAACGTGCGCACTTCCCGTTGACCCTCAAATGCAATCAAATAAGTCAAATAAGTCAAATGCAATCAATATCATTAATTCAAAATGAGTAATACATGATCTTTATCAACAAAACAAGTAAAATGCAACAAATATCATTAATTCATTCCATTTTTATGCCACAAAATGACACCCTTTGGTGGGAGACTCATCCCCAGCCACTGGTTGGAGACCCCTGATGTACACCCCCGTCAACAATCGCAAATGGCATGGATGTTACTCGGATGCTTTCTTCCCTGAAAATGAAGGCAAGGAAGGGAAACATGGTTATTACTTCCACGCGTGATTTCTTCGTACGTACTAGAGATGTTCACGATAAACTGATTCGACCGGCTATCCGGTTGGAGGAGCTAACAAACCAGACGTATAACGTAAATATCGATGTCGACAAACATTAACCGCGGAATCGTGTCAAATCGTATCGTTTTTACACGGCATCAAATTGCATAGAATCGTTGAGTTTTTCAAAGATATCGCTTTTGAATCCCATGGTAACCTGTGTATCTAGAGTCAAATCAAATCATCTACCACAGAAGGACTTACATCCTTAGGAAATACACACTTACAAGTGATTGGTCCAATGGTCAGTGGCCTGATTGGAGACTTGGAGACAGAGCGCCGTGCTCTCGAAGTGCAGGACTACATGTGGAAAACAGCATAACATTCCAACTAAGTGCTCCAGCAGTAATAGACATGAAACTATGAGTTAATCAACACAATACAGTACGGGACTCACCGGAATACAAGAGTTACTCCTGCCATCACACAGGCTGAGGCTGCAGTGGATGTAAATTGCTTGGCCTTCCTTATCAAAAAAGAAGAGCCCGGTAAGGAAACGAGCCTGCAGGGATGAACCGCTCTCAAGTACAAACACGTCGTCGTCGCCAATGGAACATCTAAGAAAAACAACACTTAACATCTTTCATCTTCATCCTTGTCTCCGTATTCACCCCAGCTGATCATAGACATACTTGTTGGAGATGAGGAGGTCTCGCTTAGCAGGACTGTCAGGGTCCGATGAGTGCGAGGCAAAGCAGTCCTCCAAAACAACTACCAAGCCGGGATCTTTACTGTCCACAGAGACCCCCACAAATAATGGGGAGCCCACAGGAAGGACCGCCCCACCTGCTGGATAAGGTTCTGTATAGTCCGATTTCTGGAACAGGACCATGGAGGTTCTCAGTTTGGCACCTGAGCCGACAAAGACACCTTCCATCCTGTCAATAAAAGACACACACTCATGAAGCAAGTTCTCCTCTCATCGTCATGGGCATGCCTGCAAAATGCAGTCCATCTTATTATGCCTTACACTTTATTATGGGCATGCTTGTGTAAATGTAACCATTATACTCGCCTGTTTGGTGGAACATCCAGAAATCCAGATTGCTGTGGTGGATCATCAGGGACCTGTTGCGGAATAACCGCTTCATTGGGCCTTCACACAAAGAAAATAGATCTACTTTCAGTATCAAAATAAAGTGTAAATATTATAATATTGTGAAATATAAATGACAAAACTCGTTAAAATGAATATTTGCATAAACAACACATACTGGTACCCAAACATTTAGAAATGTGAAACGCAATACAGTACTAATAAGACGGCCAAACCTGTGAGGATACAACGTCAGGCTATTTCAAATGGTTCTACTTCAGTCATTCAAAAAGGTCTCACATGATCCTTTCATTCTGATAGGTCGGTGTGATGGGTGTGTTCAGTCTGGTGTACGTGTCCAGGGGATACACGCATGAGAGAGGAAGACACAGGGGCAGGAAGGAAGCTTTGTTTGCTGGATAGATGAATAAAGTGTTGGAGTAGATGACGTGTGTGCTGTTGGTCTGAAAACAGAAGAAAGAACATTTGAGCAAATACAGCCTTTTATTTATGATTGATGGATTTACAGTATGTGGCTCTTCTGCTTTTTACCTTCATGGTGTTTCCACAGGCACCTGCACGAGCGTCAGCTTCGTACCAAACAACATCGACTTGCTCCGTGGCCTGCGAACACTTGCGATCTGCTAGGTTGCCAGTGAGTGGGTTATAACCAGCACGTCTTGTCAAAGCTGAATCCACACCCACTTGGACTTTCTCAGGGCTACAAATCAGGTGACTGAGGAAGCGAGGATCCAAATCTAAACAGAAGAAAAATATGACAATTCCTCAGCTTCCCAAATACCATATTGCTGCAGATCATGCCATGGGTCATCCTGTAGACTTTCCATCTGGTAGCATGGCTCTTCTTATCAGGAGGAGACCAACACACTTACACCACATGGGAACAGACTCAACCTTTCATTGTCTTTAAAGTCTTCATTCTTACCTTCACAAACTGGAATGCAAGAGGAACTCCTGCTGTCACACAGGCTGAGGGTGCAGTGGAAGTAAACATCTCGGTATTCTCCCTGAAGATAGAATAACCGGGTGGAGAAACGAGCCTGGTGGGATGAGCCGCTCACAAAGTCAGACACTTGTTGGCGGTCAGTGGGACATCTAAGAAAAACAACGTTTATCATCAGCATCCTGCATCTTCTCTCCATATTCATCACAATTAAGCAGACATACTTGTTGGAGATGAAGGAGTA
>QODF01000069.1:1620628-1706085 GCA_024372805.1 Oostethus manadensis
TTCCACACCGACTAACGTTCTTACACCACGTGGTTCCACACCGACTAACGTTCTTACACCACGTGGTTCCACACCGACTAACGTTCTTACACCACGTGCTTCCACACCGACTAACGTTCTTACACCACGTGGTTCCACACCGACTAACGTTCTTACACCACGTGGTTCCACACCGACTAACGTTCTTACACCACGTGCTTCCACACTGAAGACTTCAGCTTTTTGCTGCATTCTTACCTCCACAACTCAAAATGCAAGGGGAACTTCTGTTGTCACACACGCTGAGGCTGCAGTGGAGGTAAACATCTCGATATTCTCCCTGAAGAGGGAAGAAGAGCATGGAGAAACGCGCCTGTGGAGATGAGCCGCTCTCCACTGCAAACACTTGCCAGCGGTCAGTGGGACATCTAATAAAAACAATGTTTGTGATCAGCATCCTGCATCCTGTCTCTGTGTTCATCACTATTAAGAATAGACATACTTGTTGGAGATGAGGGGGTATGTTCCAGAACTGTCAGGGTCTGATGAGTGAGAAGCAAAGCAGTTATCCAAAACAACTACTAAGCTGCGAACTCTCACGGAGACCCCCACATATAATGGAGAGCCCACTGGAAGGACCACCACACCTGCGGGATAAGGTTCTGTATAGTCTGGTTTCTGGAACAGGACCATGGAGGCTCTCAGATTGCCACCTGAGCCGACAAAGACACCTTCCATCCTGTCAATAAAAGACATATATAGTCAGGAAGCAAGTTTCTATCTCATATTACGGGCATGCGTGCAAAGCGCAGTCCATTTTAATATTCCACATACTTATTATTACAGGCTGCTTGTGGAGCATTGCTCTAACATTCTCTGTACATGTAACCATTATACTTGCCAGCGTGGTGGGCCCACATTTGCATCTCCAAACTGTTGTGATGAAACATCCTGCTGCTGACCAACCTCCTCATTTGGCCTTAAAGCAAACAGAACTCACGCATCAAAATAAAGTCTAAATATTGTACAAACGTACTGTTACCGAGCCATTTAGAAATCTCAAAACAATAAAACAGTGATATAAGAGGGCAGCAACTTGTGAGGATCAGGCTATTGAAAATGTTTGACTTTACTGTAATCATTCAAAGTCATCCCTCATTGCTAATCGTATCAATGTGCCATTCATTAATGGACTACTCACGCTAGTGTCGCTCTGATGGCTGCATTCAGTCTGGCGCTTGTCTTCAGCGGATACACACATGAGAAAGGAAGCTTCAGGGTAAAATAGAAAGCGTAGTTTGTCGCGTAAATGAACAAAGTGTTGGAGTAGATGACATGGGTGCTGTTGGTCTGAAAAACAGAACAAAAACAGCCTTTTATTGATGACTGATTTATGTGAAGACATGATCAAGGACTTTAGTCCAGATGATTCCAAGGCTTTGGTCTTGAAAATGTGTATGCATGGAACCCAGAGGTGAAAGATTCTCATCAATACTAAATGCAAATTCTGTTGTGTGCCTTGGGCAGTACATGTGTGTGTGCTGCTTCTTACCTTCACTGTAACTCCACAGGTACCCTCCTGAGCCTCAACTTCATACCAAACGACACCATCTTGCTTCATGGCCTTGGAACACCTACGTGCTTTCAGTTTGCCAGACAGTGGGTTATACCCAGCGTGTTCTAAGTTGGATGAATCCACGCCCACTTGGATTTTGTCAGAACCACAACTAAGGTGACTGAAAAATGGAGAACCCAATTCTAAAAAAAAAAGACAATACAGGAACATCAATTTACTTTTGTGTAATATGCAATAATGTAAAAATACTTCACAAAAATCATATTGCTGCAGATGATGTTGAGCATACTGTAGATATTCCATCTGGTAGCATGGCTGTTCTTATCAGGAGGTGACTAACATTCTTACACCACATGGGTCCAAACAAAAGATTTCAGTGTCTTTGAAATCTTACTTCTTACCTTCACAACTCGGAATGCAAGAGGAACCCCTGCTGTCACACAGGCTGAGGGTGCAGTAGAGGTAAACATCTCGGTATTCTCCCTGGAGAAGGAAGAGCCGGGTGGAAAAACGAGCCTGGTGGGATGAGCCGCTCTCCAACTCGGACATGTGTTGTCGGTCAGTGGGACATCTAATAAAAATATGTATCATTCTGCATTTTATCTTTGTTTTTGTTTTTTACAGCAGTCATCTCATGGCATTTTACACACAAACGTCACAAATAACCAACTGAGATGGAACTTTATTCACCCCGTCTATGAATAAGTCTATGAATGAAGTGGCCAAACCTGCCTGTCAAAGCCTGATCCCGTCAGATCTCAGAAGCTAAGCAAGGCAGGGCCTGGTCAGTACTCGGATGGGAGACCTCAGAGGAACACCAGGTGCCACAGTGGGAGGAAATAAACTTTCCTTGTGCCCTTAGGCAAGGCACTTCACCCACATTGCCTAGTATGAAAGCGGTGTGTGTGAGTGTCGGTGGTGGTCGGAGGGTTTGATGGCGCACACTGGCAGCCTCGCTTTCCGTCGGTCTGCCCCAGGGCAGCTGTGGCTACATAGTGGCTTACCATCACCAAGTGTGGTGGGAATGAATAATGACCTCAATGTAAGCGCTTTGAGAGGCTTTGATAAAGCGCATAACAAGTGTAATTCATTATTATTATTATTATTAATAGACATACTTGTTGGAGATGAGGGTGTATTGTCCAGGACCGTCAGGGTCTGATGAGTGAGAGGCAGAGCAGTTCTCCAAAACAACTACCAAGCTGGGATCTTTCACAGAGACCTCCACATATAATGGTGCGCCTACTGGAAGGACCACCACACCTGCAGGATAAGGTTCTGTATAGTCCGATTTCTGGAACAGGACCATGGAGGCTTTCAGTTTGGCACCTGAGCCGACAAAGACACCTTCCATCCTGTCAATAAAACACACACTCTCATGAAGCAAGTTCTCCTCTCATTATCATGGACCTGCATGCAAAGCGCAGCCCTTTATAGTATTCCACATGCATGTGCCTGCTTGTGGAGCAAGTTTGTGAATGTAACCATTGTACTTGCCAATAAGGTGGCACTTTCACAGCTTTGTCTTCAGGACCCTGGTGCTGACCAACCTCTTTAATGGACCTTAAAGCAAATCAAACCTCTTTCAGTATTAACATGAAGTATAAATATTGTATAAAGGAACTCATGTATAGAAATGTGAAAGATAAATGACATTAACTTATTAAACTATATACTTAAAAAAACAATTATAAGATGGCAGAACCCTGTGAGGATACAGACAATTCAAAATGTTCCTACTTTACTATAGTTATTCAAAATTCTTTTACATTATCGTCACCTCACATTATTAATTGTATCAATGTTTCATTCAATAATGGACTACTCACACAGTGGTCCGTCTGATGGATGCGTTGAGTCTGGCGTCTGTCTCCAGGGGATACACGCATGAGAAAGGAAGACTCATGGGCTCAGAGAAAGAATCGTTTGCTGGAGGGATGGATAAAGTGTTGGAGTAGATGACATGGGTGCTGTTGGTCTGAAAAACAGAAGATAACAGTTCACCAAAAACCGCCTTTTGTTGATGACTGGTGGATTTACAGGAAAAGGTGATCAAGGATGATAAAGTCCAGATGATTCCAAGGTCTATAAAATGAGCATGCATGGGATCAAGAGGAGAAAGGTTCTCATCAATACCAAATGCAAATCTTATTGTTTGCCTTGGACGTGAAATGTCTACGGTACGTGTGTGTCTGCTGCTGCTTACCTTCATGGTGTTTCCACAGGCACCAGCCTGAGCATCAGCCTCATACCAAACAACAACATCTTGCTACACAGCCTGGGAACACTTGGTGTCGGCCAGCTTGCCAGTAAGTGGGTTATAACCAGCACTTTTTATCGAAGCCGAATCCACACCCACTCGGATGTTGTCGGGACCACAAGTAAGCTGACTCAGGAATGGAGGGTCCAATTCTACACAAAAAGGAAAATACATGTCACCTTCACCAATATTTTGCTGCAGATCATGACATGGATCAGATCATACTGTAGACTTTCCATCTGGTAGCATGGCTCTTCATATCCTCTTACCTTTAATGCAAGATGGATTGCAAGAAAAACTCCTGCCGTGACAAAAGCTGAGGCTGCAGTGGAGGTTGACATCTTGGTATTCTCCCTGGAGGACGAAAGGCTGGGTGGAGAAACGAGCCTGGTGGGAGGAGCCGCTCACAAAGTCAGACACTTGTTGGCGGTCAGTGGGACATCTAAGAAAAAACAGGTTTATCATCAGCATCCTGCATCTTATCTCCGTATTCACCCCAACTAAGCAGAGACATACTTGTTGGAGATGAGGGGGTAGCGCCCGGGACTGTCAGGGTCTGATGAGTGAGACGCGAAGCAGTTCTCCAAAACAACTACCAAGCTGGGAACTCTCACAGAGACCCCCACATACAAGGGTAAGCCCACCGGAAAGACCACCGCACCTGCTGGATAAGGTTCTGTGTAGTCCGATTTCTGGAACAGCACCATGGAGGCTCCCAGTTTGGCACCTGAGCCAACAAAGACACCTTCCATCCTGTCAATAAGAGACACGCACACTCATGAAGCAAGTTCTCCTCTTACTATTCTGGGCCTGCTTGCAAAAAAATGCTCTAACATTGTGTGTAAATGTAACCATTATACTTGCCAGCTTGCTGACTGGTTGGATGGATCTTCAGGACCCAGGAGCTGACTAAACCCTTCGTTGGGCCTTCACAAAAAGCAAAATGCATCAAAACATGACAACTTGTTAAACTAAATGCCTTAAGAGTAATTACACAACACAAAACTCACTATGGAATCGTCCTGATGGGTGCGTTCAATCTGGCGTCTGTCTTCAGGGGATACACACACGAGAAAGGAAGACCCAGGGGCAGAAAGGAAGCTTTGCTTGACTTCATGGTGTTTCCACAGGCACCCGCCTGAGCATCAGCCTCATACCAAACAACACCATCTTGCTCCACAGCCTGGGAACACTTGGTGTCGGCCAGCTTGCCAGTAAGTGGGTTATAACCAGCACTTTTTATCGAAGCCGAATCCACACCCACTCGGATGTTGTCGGGACCACAAGTAAGCTGACTCAGGAATGGAGGGTCCAATTCTACACAAAAAGGAAAATACATGTCACCTTCACCAATATTTTGCTGCAGATCATGACATGGATCAGATCATACTGTAGACTTTCCATCTGGTAGCATGGCTCTTCATATCCTCTTACCTTTAATGCAAGATGGATTGCAAGAAAAACTCCTGCCGTGACAAAAGCTGAGGCTGCAGTGGAGGTTGACATCTTGGTATTCTCCCTGGAGGACGAAAGGCTGGGTGGAGAAACGAGCCTGGTGGGAGGAGCCGCTCACAAAGTCAGACACTTGTTGGCGGTCAGTGGGACATCTAAGAAAAAACAGGTTTATCATCAGCATCCTGCATCTTATCTCCGTATTCACCCCAACTAAGCAGAGACATACTTGTTGGAGATGAGGGGGTAGCGCCCGGGACTGTCAGGGTCTGATGAGTGAGACGCGAAGCAGTTCTCCAAAACAACTACCAAGCTGGGAACTCTCACAGAGACCCCCACATACAAGGGTAAGCCCACCGGAAAGACCACCGCACCTGCTGGATAAGGTTCTGTGTAGTCCGATTTCTGGAACAGCACCATGGAGGCTCCCAGTTTGGCACCTGAGCCAACAAAGACACCTTCCATCCTGTCAATAAGAGACACGCACACTCATGAAGCAAGTTCTCCTCTTACTATTCTGGGCCTGCTTGCAAAAAAATGCTCTAACATTGTGTGTAAATGTAACCATTATACTTGCCAGCTTGCTGACTGGTTGGATGGATCTTCAGGACCCAGGAGCTGACTAAACCCTTCGTTGGGCCTTCACAAAAAGCAAAATGCATCAAAACATGACAACTTGTTAAACTAAATGCCTTAAGAGTAATTACACAACACAAAACTCACTCTGGAATCGTCCTGATGGGTGCGTTCAATCTGGCGTCTGTCTTCAGGGGATACACACACGAGAAAGGAAGACCCAGGGGCAGAAAGGAAGCTTTGCTTGCTGAATAGATGAATAAAGTGTTGGAGTAGATGACATGGGTGCTGTTGGTCTGAAAAACAGAAGGGAACATTTCATCATAACCAGCCTCTCATGCATGATCGGACTTGAGTCCAGATGATTCCAAGTCTTAGGTCTTGAAAATGAGTATGCATGGGACCAACAGGAGAGAGGTTGTCATCAAAATGACGTGCAAATCGTATTGGACATAAAGTGAAACGTCTACAGCGCGTGTGGGTCTGCTGCTTCTTACCTTCACCATGTCAACTTCCTGAGCATCAGCTTTGTACCAAACGACACCATATGGCAACCTGGCCTGGGAAGAGTTGCCTAGTGCCAGGTTGCCACTGAGTGGGTTATAACCAGTACGTGCAACGCTGGCTGAATCCAGGCCCACTTCAATGTTGTCAGAGCCACAAAACAGTTGAGTGAAGAATGGAGGATCCAATTCTAAACAAAACATTATCAGGGCATTAGTTCCATTTTCTGCGTGTAGGCAAACATCTGAGAAATGTTTGTGATTGGGCATGGCAAAGTGGGGCTCCAGGAACTCCACAGGTTTGGTGAATTCCACCAAAATAGAAAAGGACTGCCTATCCGGTGGCATACCCTCCCCGAATCATTGCAAATTGCACGTTTAATATCCGAAGGAGACACCACAGTCGTAACGTTAGTTGGGAGCGAGCAAGCTTGTTACCAGCCCCCCACGGTTGTTCACACGCTTCAGACATCGTTTGATGAGCTCATCGTTTGCCGGCCGGAAAATAGCTGCGCTTCTACTCCAAGTCTCCCCGGATGACAGTGCTTCTCCCCCCATCTCTAGGGGAAAGCCCAACCACCCTGCAGAGGAAAACTCCCCCCTCATTAGCGGTGTTTTGACAAACCACCACGTCGTGCCACCCCAAACACGGTGAAGCAAAGCATCGCCTCAGGTATGAGCTGCATGTGGACGGTTATGCCGGCCAGACTTGCTGCCCCACACACACGGGGGTTTAAAGTATATCAACTCCTACATTTTAAATGGGGCTCAGATTATGTCTGACATCTCCTGGTGTAAAGTATTAACTACAGGAGGCATCAGCAATGGCTTGGTAAACTCCCCAATGTTGCTTAGGCGCTTGAAGGGGCTTTATCCGTTTTCATTATAGGAAAAATGCCTGATATCAATATTGACCGATAATTCATTTCCATGACGATATCAGCCCACCAATATTATCGAACATGCCCAATTATACTGCTTCATATCATGACATGCATCATACTGTAGACTTTACATCTGGTAGCATGGCTCTTCTTATCAGGAGGTCAACATTTAATTGTCTTTGAAGTCTTCATTCTTACCTTCACACTTCGGGATGCAAGAGGAACTCTTGCTCTCACACAGATAGAGGCTGCAGTGGAGGTAGACATCTCGGCCTTCTCTCTGAAGGACGAAGGGCTGGGTGGAGAAACGAGCCCGGTGGGAGGAGCCGCTCACAAAGTCAGACACTTGTTGGCGGTCAGTGGGACATCTAAGAAAAACCAGGTTTATCATCAGCATCCTCCATCTTGTCTCCGTGTTCACCCCAACTAAGCGTAGACATACTTGTTGGAGATGAGGGCGTATCGCTCAGGGTCTGATAAGTGAGCGACAAAGCAGTTCTCCAAACCAACCACCAAGCTGGGATCTCTCACAGAGACCGCCACATATAATGGTGAGCACACTGGGAGGCCCACCACACCTGTGTCATAGGGTTCTGTATAGTCCGGTTTCTGGAACAGTTCCATGGAGGCCCTCAGTTTGGCTCCAGAGCCAACAAAGACACCTTCCATCCTGTCAATAAGAGACACGCACACTCATGAAGCAAGTTCTCCTCTCATTGTTATGGGCCTGCATGCAAAGAGCAGCCCATACTATTATGCCTCGCACGTATCCTTATTATGGGCCCGCTTGTGGAGCAAAGCTCTAACATTGTGTGTAAATGTAACCATTATACTTGCCAGCGTGGTGACTGGTTTGATGGATCATCAGGACCCTGGAGCTGACTAACATCTTCACTGGGCCTTAAAGCAAACAGAACCCCTTTCAGTATCCAAATTAAGTATTCATATTGTACAAACATACTCAAACGTACAGAAATGGCAAAGATAAAGGACATAACTTGTTCAAAAAAAACCTTTTCAAAGGGAAAGTGTTGCTGAAATTCTATTTAATGCCACAATTGTTTTTTCACCCTTTTTTTGGTCCAGTTTGACCCCACAATGTGTGAGTGAGCCACTGTCCTACTAATATCCATTACAAAGACTTCAACTATGGTGGCAGAAGATACATATCAAAATATTAAAAGACGTTTACTTATATTAACCCGTATGGATTTAGGTCCGATAGACTAACAACAGAAGCGATACAACTAATCCCGGATGCCATAAACCACAAGACATATGCTGCAGGCGTATTCATAGATTCAAACACAAGCAATAAAAACATTTTTATCAATAAACTATAAAGAAATGGGCTCAGAAGAATAGTGCTTGATTGAGTCAAAAGCTATACAAGTGGAAGATGACCCAAACAGTTTGTGAGGTTGGGTGGGAATTCCTCATCATGTATTCATTCATTTTCTATGTCGCTTATCCTCATTACGGTCGCGGGGATGCTGGAGCTTATCCCAGCTGGCTTTGGGCGGGAGGCGGGGTACAACCTGGACTGGTCGCCAGCCAATCGCAGGGCACATATAGACAAACAAACATTCCCACTCACATTCATACCGATGGACAATTTAGAGTCGCCAATTAAGCTAACATGCATGTTTTTGGAATGTGGGAGGAAACCGGAGTACCCGGAGAAAACCCACACATGCACGGGGAGAACATGCAAACTCCACACAGACATGCCCAACGGAGATTCGAACTCTGAACCTCCTGACAGTGAGGCCAATTGTCTACCCACTCGACCACCGTGCGGCCCCAGTATGTATATGTATGTATGTATATAAGTATGTATGTATATAAGTATGTATGTATGTATATAAGTATGTATGTATGTATATGTATGTATATAAGTATGTATGTATATGTATGTATATAAGTATGTATGTATGTGTATAAGTATGTATGTATATGTATGTGTATATGTATGTATGTATGTATGTATGTATATAAATATGTATGTATATGTATATAAGTATGTATGTATATAAGTATGTATGTATATGTATGTATATAAGTATGTATGTATGTTTGTACAGTGCCCGCCGCAACTATTGCCACCCCTGTTTGAGATAAAAATCCATTTTTTATTGCACAATCATACTCACACTGAAAATTGGGAGAAAACTCTTCAGCTCCAGCAAATTTTAAGAAAATCAAAAAAATCCCTGACTAAGAAATTATTATTTTTCATAAAACCACCTGTGACAAAATTATTGGCACCCCTAACAATTCCTAAAACACATCTTAAGCAGGGGTGCCAATTTTTATGGAGGGCAAACTATGTGTTAGAGATGGTACTTCTCCCTTTGTTTCAAACGTACAGTTTTTATTGATTTTAATTTAATTTGTTATTTTTGCAAGGAAAGCAGTACTTTTTTATTCTCTGTTTTGTCCCTGCTTTATAAATATTGAAAATAAACATTTCCATCGGTCAGTCAATCAAATTAATGGACTACTCACACTGGGATCATCCTGATGGATACGTTTAGTCTGGCGTCTGTCTTCAGGAGATACACGCATGAGAAAGGAAGACTCATGGGCTCAGAGAAGGAATCGTTTGCTGGATGGATGGATAAAGTGTTGGAGTAGATGACATGGGTGCTGTTGGTCTGAAAAACAGAAGATAACAGTTCACCAAAAACCGCCTTTTGTTGATGACTGGTGGATTTACAGGAAAAGGTGATCAAGGATGATAAAGTCCAGATGATTCCAAGGTCTATAAAATGAGCATGCATGGGATCAAGAGGAGAAAGGTTCTCATCAATACCAAATGCAAATCTTATTGTTTGCCTTGGACGTGAAATGTCTACGGTACGTGTGTGTCTGCTGCTGCTTACCTTCATGGTGTTTCCACAGGCACCCGCCTGAGCATCAGCCTCATACCAAACAACACCATCTTGCTTCACAGCCTGGGAACACTTGGTGTCGGCCAGCTTGCCAGTAAGTGGGTTATAACCAGCACTTTTTATCGAAGCCGAATCCACACCCACTCGGATGTTGTCGGGACCACAAGTAAGCTGACTCAGGAATGGAGGGTCCAATTCTACACAAAAAGGAAAATACATGTCACCTTCACCAATATTTTGCTGCAGATCATGACATGGATCAGATCATACTGTAGACTTTCCATCTGGTAGCATGGCTCTTCATATCCTCTTACCTTTAATGCAAGATGGATTGCAAGAAAAACTCCTGCCGTGACAAAAGCTGAGGCTGCAGTGGAGGTTGACATCTTGGTATTCTCCCTGGAGGACGAAAGGCTGGGTGGAGAAACGAGCCTGGTGGGAGGAGCCGCTCACAAAGTCAGACACTTGTTGGCGGTCAGTGGGACATCTAAGAAAAACCAGGTTTATCATCAGCATCCTGCATCTTCTCTCCGTATTCACCCCAACTAAGCAGAGACATACTTGTTGGAGATGAGGGGGTAGCGCCCGGGACTGTCAGGGTCTGATGAGTGAGACGCGAAGCAGTTCTCCAAAACAACTACCAAGCTGGGAACTCTCACAGAGACCCCCACATACAAGGGTAAGCCCACCGGAAAGACCACCGCACCTGCTGGATAAGGTTCTGTGTAGTCCGATTTCTGGAACAGCACCATGGAGGCTCCCAGTTTGGCACCTGAGCCAACAAAGACACCTTCCATCCTGTCAATAAGAGACACGCACACTCATGAAGCAAGTTCTCCTCTTACTATTCTGGGCCTGCTTGCAAAAAAATGCTCTAACATTGTGTGTAAATGTAACCATTATACTTGCCAGCTTGCTGACTGGTTGGATGGATCTTCAGGACCCAGGAGCTGACTAAACCCTTCGTTGGGCCTTCACAAAAAGCAAAATGCATCAAAACATGACAACTTGTTAAACTAAATGCCTTAAGAGTAATTACACAACACAAAACTCACTCTGGAATCGTCCTGATGGGTGCGTTCAATCTGGCGTCTGTCTTCAGGGGATACACACACGAGAAAGGAAGACCCAGGGGCAGAAAGGAAGCTTTGCTTGAATAGATGAATAAAGTGTTGGAGTAGATGACATGGGTGCTGTTGGTCTGAAAAACAGAAGGGAACATTTCATCATAACCAGCCTCTCATGCATGATCGGACTTGAGTCCAGATGATTCCAAGTCTTAGGTCTTGAAAATGAGTATGCATGGGACCAACAGGAGAGAGGTTGTCATCAAAATGACGTGCAAATCGTATTGGACATAAAGTGAAACGTCTACAGCGCGTGTGGGTCTGCTGCTTCTTACCTTCACCTTGTCAACTTCCTGAGCATCAGCTTTGTACCAAACGACACCATATGGCAACCTGGCCTGGGAATAGTTGCCTAGTGCCAGGTTGCCACTGAGTGGGTTATAACCAGTACGTGCAACGCTGGCTGAATCCAGGCCCACTTCAATGTTGTCAGAGCCACAAATCAGTTGAGTGAAGAATGGAGGATCCAATTCTAAACAAAACATTATCAGGGCATTAGTTCCATTTTCTGCGTGTAGGCAAACATCTGAGAAATGTTTGTGATTGGGCATGGCAAAGTGGGGCTCCAGGAACTCCACAGGTTTGGTGAATTCCACCAAAATAGAAAAGGACTGCCTATCCGGTGGCATACCCTCCCCGAATCATTGCAAATTGCACGTTTAATATCCGAAGGAGACACCACAGTCGTAACGTTAGTTGGGAGCGAGCAAGCTTGTTACCAGCCCCCCACGGTTGTTCACACGCTTCAGACATCGTTTGATGAGCTCATNGCACTCATGAAGCACGTTCTCCTGTCATTGTTATGGGCCTGCGTGTGAAGCAACAAGCAAACATTCTGTGTGAATGTAACCATTATACTCGCCTGTTTGGTGGAACATCCAGGGATCCAGATTGCTGTGGTGGATCATCAGCGATCCGTCGCTGACTAACCACTTCATTGGGCCTTCACACAAAGCAAATAGATCTCCTTTCAATATCAAAATAAAGTATTATCTAAATATGAAAGTGACATAACTTGCTAAAGAAAATACTTTGATGGTAATTACATAAAACAATACTGGTCTAAGATGGCAACAATACTGGTCTAAGATGGCAGCAACCAGTGAGGATGCAACATCAGGATACTCCAAATGTTTCTACTTTGCTGTAATCCTTCAACATCATCTCACATTACTAACTGTATCAATGTCCCGTTCATTAAGGAAGTACTCACGCCATGGTCCCTCTGATGGTTACGCTGGTTTGGGTGTGTTTGTCCAGGGGATACACGCATGAGAAAGGAAGACCCGCAGTGGAAACCAAATCGTTTGCTGGATGGATGAATAAAGTGTTGGAGTAGATGACGTGGGTGCTGTTGGTCTGAAAAACAGAAGAGAACATTTCACCAAAAACCGCCTTTTATTGATGACTGATGGATTTGCGTGAAGAGATGATCAAGGACTTGGGTCTTGAAAATGAGCATGCATGGGATCAACAGGAGAAAGGTCCTCATCAATAAATGCAAATCTTATTGTTTGTTGTGCTTGGACAAGAAATGTCTACGGTACGTGTGTGTCTGCTGCTTCTGACCTTCACGGTGTTTCCACAGGCACCCGCCTGAGCGTCAGCTTCGTACCAAACGACACCATCTTGCTCCGTGGCCTGGGAACACTTGGGGTCTGCTAAGGTGCCATCGAGTGGGTTATAACCAGCACTTCTCATCCAGGCTGAATCCACACCCACTCGGATTTTGTCAGAACCACAACTAAGGTGATTGAGGAACGGAGCATCCAATTCTAAAGAAGACATTACCGGGACATGGATGTCATTTTCTGTGTGTAATATTCCAAAATATGAGAATACATGACAGTCACCTTGACAAATATCATATTCCTGCAGATCATGACATGGATCATACTGTAGACTTTACATGCGGTAGCATGGCTGTTCTTACCAGGGGGTGACTAACATTCTTACACCTCAAGGGTCCAGACTAAAGGTTCTGATTTATTCTGCTGTGTATTTGATTGTAAAGGAATGCTTTGAATGGATCGTACCTGCACAGTAGGCATAGTAGCACCAATTTGGTCGGACCAGTTTGTACACGTAGTAGCTGGAATCTGCTCGAGAGCACATCTTGACATGGATGTCGGGTGAGGAAAACTTGCAGCAATTTGAAAGCCAGGAACCACACACTTTGCGAGTTACAATTTCATTGAGTTGTGTGGGATGAGGTTGGGTCATCCAGAATGGTACAACGGTTCCACACATTCCTTCCTTTATGCATTTCTCAGGAATATGTGCACTCTTCCCCCCCAGGAACAGACGATACCAGCCCTTCCAGTTAACATCTCGGTCACATTTCTTGTGGTTGGAAGTAAACAGTGTGGATCGCCAGTAATCATCCAGGGAAGTGTAGATCTCACAAGGGTCGGAACATTTCTTCTGCCCATTATGTTCAATGCAGTCCATGCCTGCGGAACACCTGGTGTCTCCACACTGGAAGAGGACAGCTGGTGGAGAAAAGACATCATATTTACTTGCATGCAGCTTCTGCTGTGCCTTTGTTGAATTCAAAAGAAGGCGTGAAAAAGACTCCGACATGCGCTGTGTTCACTGACGATTCGGATCTTTCTCACATTTATTATTTTGCAGATGACAAAAAACATTTGCAGCGCAACCTCGGTTAGCGTACGCCCGTTGGGTTCGAGTGTGTTTTGGTTTAGGTCGAAGTTTTAAACGCCACCTCGGTTTGTGTGCATTTCTCGGGCGTCTTGGAGGGATGCTAAAAAAGTGAAGTCAAATGAAAAAGTGTGTATATAGCGTTACGTTTGGATAAGTAAGGACGCGTTGATGTAAACATGGTACCTGAGGTCTTTGTGGCCGTGGTCAGCACGAGGAGGAACAGGAACACCCCTCCGGGCGTCCCCATCTTGGCGCACACGCAGCGTTCTACGGAAAGACAAGGCGTGATCAGACACACGTATTGAAAGAATTGGCCAGGAAGGAGTCCAGGAGTGGGAGGCCATGTTTGACGTGAAGAGAGAGTGAGAGCGTTTATAGGCCACACTTGATCAAAGCACACAAGAACTTATCAATAATCAATCAATAAGTAACACTGCAACACAAACACACTTTATCCCAACTTTTCCCACCCAGGGCCAAATAGTCAAACAAACAAGTCAAACTTTATTCCCTTATTAGTTCCTCTTTTAGTCCCATAAGAAAACCTAATATTCAAAAAAACAATATAATTGCAGAAGTCTTTTTCATATTTTATATTTATGCTACTGAATTGACATTTTTACATTTGTACATATTTTTTTATTTACGTAAGTTATGACTTTATTTCCATAATACTTTGACATTATTTTCTTAATTGATTACTTTATTTCCATGATACGTTCACATTGGCAATTTAATTTCCCTTATTTTGTTAGTTTTTCGGTGACTAAAAAATGTAGTGAAAATGTAAAATTGGAGGAAATGTAATATTTCAAGTCTGTGCTACAAAAAANATTGTTATGGGCCTGCGTGTGAAGCAACAAGCAAACATTCTGTGTGAATGTAACCATTATACTCGCCTGTTTGGTGGAACATCCAGGGATCCAGATTGCTGTGGTGGATCATCAGCGATCCGTCGCTGACTAACCGCTTCATTGGGCCTTCACACAAAGCAAATAGATCTCCTTTCAATATCAAAATAAAGTATTATCTAAATATGAAAGTGACATAACTTGCTAAAGAAAATACTTTGATGGTAATTACATAAAACAATACTGGTCTAAGATGGCAACAATACTGGTCTAAGATGGCAGCAACCAGTGAGGATGCAACATCAGGATATTCCAAATGTTTCTACTTTGCTGTAATCCTTCAAAATCATCCCACATTACTAACTGTATCAATGTCCCGTTCATTAAGGAAGTACTCACGCCATGGTCCCTCTGATGGTTACGCTGGTTTGGGTGTGTTTGTCCAGGGGATACACGCATGAGAAAGGAAGACCCGCAGTGGAAACCAAATCGTTTGCTGGATGGATGAATAAAGTGTTGGAGTAGATGACGTGGGTGCTGTTGGTCTGAAAAACAGAAGAGAACATTTCACCAAAAACCGCCTTTTATTGATGACTGATGGATTTGCGTGAAGAGATGATCAAGGACTTGGGTCTTGAAAATGAGCATGCATGGGATCAACAGGAGAAAGGTCCTCATCAATAAATGCAAATCTTATTGTTTGTTGTGCTTGGACAAGAAATGTCTACGGTACGTGTGTGTCTGCTGCTTCTGACCTTCACGGTGTTTCCACAGGCACCCGCCTGAGCGTCAGCTTCGTACCAAACGACACCATCTTGCTCCGTGGCCTGGGAACACTTGGGGTCTGCTAAGGTGCCATGGAGTGGGTTATAACCAGCACTTCTCATCCAGGCTGAATCCACACCCACTCGGATTTTGTCAGAACCACAACTAAGGTGATTGACTAGAGCATCCAATTCTAAAGAAGACATTACCGGGACATGGATGTCATTTTCTGTGTGTAATATTCCAAAATATGAGAATACATGACAGTCACCTTGACAAATATCATATTGCTGCAGATCATGACATGGATCATACTGTAGACTTTACATGCGGTAGCATGGCTGTTCTTACCAGGGGGTGACTAACATTCTTACACCTCAAGGGTCCAGACTAAAGGTTCTGATTTATTCTGCTGTGTATTTGATTGTAAAGGAATGCTTTGAATGGATCGTACCTGCACAGTAGGCTAAGTGGCACCGATTTGGATTGACCAGTTTGTACACGTAGTAGCTGGAATCTGCTCGAGAGCACATCTTGACATGGATGTCGGGTGAGGAAGAGTAGCAGCAATTTGAAACCCAGGTACCACACACTTTGCGAGTTACAATTTCATTGAGTTGTGTGGGATGAGGTTGGGTCATCCAGAGTGGTACATCGGTTCCACACATTCCTTCCTTTATGCATTTCTCAGGAATATGTGCACTCTTCCCCCCCAGGAACAGACGATACCAGCCCTTCCAGTTAACATCTACGTCACATTTCTTTTGGTTGGAAGTAAACAGTGTGGATCGCCAGTAATCATCCAGGGAAGTGTAGATCTCACAAGGGTCGGAACATTTCTTCTGCCCATTATGTTCAATGCAGTCCATGCCTGCGGAACACCTGGTGTCTCCACACTGGAAGAGGACAGCTGGTGGAGAAAAGACATCATATTTACTTGCATGCAGCTTCTGCTGTGCCTTTGTTGAATTCAAAAGAAGGCGTGAAAAAGACTCCGACATGCGCTGTGTTCACTGACGATTCGGATCTTTCTCACATTTATTATTTTGCAGATGACAAAAAACATTTGCAGCGCAACCTCGGTTAGCGTACGCCCGTTGGGTTCGAGTGTGTTTTGGTTTAGGTCGAAGTTTTAAACGCCGCCTCGGTTTGTGTGCATTTCTCGGGCGTCTTGGAGGGATGCTAAAAAAGTGAAGTCAAATGAAAAAGTGTGTATATAGCGTTACGTTTGGATAAGTAAGGACGCGTTGATGTAAACATGGTACCTGAGGTCTTTGTGGCCGTGGTCAGCACGAGGAGGAACAGGAACACCCCTCCGGGCGTCCCCATCTTGGCGCACACGCAGCGTTCTACGGAAAGACAAGGCGTGATCAGACACACGTATTGAAAGAATTGGCCAGGAAGGAGTCCAGGAGTGGGAGGCCATGTTTGACGTGAAGAGAGAGTGAGAGCGTTTATAGGCCACACTTGATCAAAGCACACAAGAACTTATCAATAATCAATCAATAAGTAACACTGCAACACAAACACACTTTATCCCAACTTTTCCCACCCAGGGCCAAATAGTCAAACAAACAAGTCAAACTTTATTCCCTTATTAGTTCCTCTTTTAGTCCCATAAGAAAACCTAATATTCAAAAAAACAATATAATTGCAGAAGTCTTTTTCATATTTTATATTTATGCTACTGAATTGACATTTTTACATTTGTACATATTTTTTTATTTACGTAAGTTATGACTTTATTTCCATAATACTTTGACATTATTTTCTTAATTGATTACTTTATTTCCATGATACGTTCACATTGGCAATTTAATTTCCCTTATTTTGTTAGTTTTTCGGTGACTAAAAAATGTAGTGAAAATGTAAAATTGGAGGAAATGTAATATTTCAAGTCTGTGCTACAAAAAAGATGATTTTTTATGATTATGAAGCTCAATCTCGTGAACTTCTTTCCATTCATATTTTGATGACATGCTTGTATAATGAGTTGTTTGCAACTGTAAATGTTCCTGTAATTATGACTTCATTTCCATAATATTTTGACTTTTCGTAATATCATAATTGTTTGAAAAATAAACCAGTCCTCAAAAATTACCTCTTTTGTTTCCCATTGTATTAAAAAAACGGTTTCTATATATTTCAAGTTTGGTACTAAAATGATTATTTTTCCTGATAAAATTCTCATAAAATATCCTTTTTCCTTTTAAGCTACAACTTTTTCCTCTTTTGGTGTTTTTTCTTGTAAAATGACTGTTTGCATTTTTTTTCTTGTTCCACACTTTTTTAGAATGCGGCGCGGGCCCATAAAAAAAATAACACGGATGTCGGCCCGCGCGCCGCACTTTGAGCACCCCTGCTTTGGAGGCATTCCATCAACGTCCTGGGACAAAACATCAGGTACTTTTATCACCTCCGCAGTTGGAAGTGTTAATATCAGAAATCAATCACGTTGTTTTTAAGCTTCATGATCAGGGCGGAAAATATGATCCGGTTTTTTCATACAGCGGCAATATTATTTTTACCCTTCAAGAAAAAAGGGAAAGTATTCTGATACACAAAACAAAATACATTTTTGGAAAATGAGTATCATACTATGGGAGCGGAAGAAAATGCAGCGCAGCAGTTTGTGACGGATACATTTACTTTCTATTCAAAAGTAGCAGCCCAACCAGAAAAGTCACAAATTTACCGGAATAAACTCGTCATGTGATGAAGTTTTGCTGTTGTTTTGTACATTTTCCAACTCTTTGAAGTCTTTCATGCGTCCTTTTATGATTATGTCTTATCATAACCTAAACCAAAAAATGCCAACCTCATATGTAAGAAAAGTCCACTTTTTCTGTAATATGTATCAAAAAATATTTATATGACAAGAAATGACTTTTCCTCGGGAGATTGCAACGTTGTGTTGTTTTGACTTCAAAACAATCCTACTTTTGGGAAATGACAACTTTTTCCGTAATATTTCTACTGTATGCTACTAAAACCATGTTCTTTATTACTCAAAATATTACATGTTATTCTCATCAAATTGCTGAAAAATATGGCACATATATGTGCGTGTGTGTGCAAATCATTCAGTCTTTATGATGTGTGGCTCTTTCTGGTTCTGTGGGACGGGGGGGGTACCTGCTGGGGTGCCCCCCCTCCTCCCCCTTCGTGTCAGCCCCCCCTAGAGAGAGAGAATGATTATCGTAAAGATTGTGTGACTTTTGGTGATTTGTGCTATGCTCGGAAACGGGGGTAGGGAACCTGTGGCTCGGGGGCCAGATGTGGCCCTTTTGATGAGCACATTTGGCTCTCAGGCGTTTCTAAACATTTCTTTCTTTTTTTATTTACTTTTTTCTTCAAATATTACTAACATGTCTTGCTTTACAAGAGGGGTGCTCAAAGTGCCGTCTGAGTGATTAATTGGCCTTCCGCACTTTATGAAAATAAAATTTCACTAAAAACTGTTAAGCAAACGGCAAAAATTTCAAAATTAGCAGAAATTTTACCCAAATAAATTTGCAATCTTCCCCAAAATAGTCTTTTTTTGATAATAATGTCGCGGAAAAGGTTAAGATATTAGGAGAATAACGTCATAATATTACAGCAATGACAGCATAATTACGAGAAAAGTCGAAAAAATCAACACAAATGGTTGTGTAATTTTTCGAGTAGAAAGTCAAACGTCGCAATTTTTACGAGTAAAAAACTGTCATTCTAGTAGCATAGAGTTGATTTTGTTACTTTTAAATGTCCTTTACAGAGTGGTAGTTTTTGGAATATTAGTTTGGGGGGAAAAGGAATATGGGAATATTGTTCAGTACTGTGGGAATAAAGTCCTAACGTTACAGCTACATAAATTATTTTGGTTTTGTAATGTGGAATGTTTTTTGCTGACATTTTAAAGTCAAACACGACAGGAACCACGGTGTTGGAAATAACGTTGAAAATATAAAACCTTCTCAGCACTTTCATCCAATTCAGAGGATAATTACTAATTATTAAAGGATAATTATCCAAGTGTGCTTCAAAATGCACACTTAGTTGTAATCGCTGCTAAAAAATCTCACGCAAACACATTTGAAAATATGTGGCTCTCTTGGCCCAAAAGGTTCCCGACCCCTGCCCTCAGAATATTCCCGTGAAATGACCAGCGCTCTCCAGAGACGACAAGATGGACGTTTTGTCATAAAAGTACTGCTGGGTTTTTCACAGCCTGCTTTGGAGGCTTCCTATCCATGTCGCTCCGACAAAAGACGGCCCAGAGCGATGCATCCACACAGTATCATCTTTCCATATCACATATAACCAAATGATGGCTTATGCTGAGCAGCTTTGCACACCCAGAAAGTGTCACATGGAGCGGCTAAGCGTGGAAAGGCTTCCTGTGTCATCCATGCCGTGATGAAGCAACAGCCGGACATCCGTACGTAGTACACGGCTCACGTCTCATGGCAGAGCACACGACACCGCTCCGGCAAAATAACACACCCTAGATGTGACTGGATGAACAATTCTCATCAACCACTTTGTTCCTTGCATAGTTGAACGTGCGGACAACAAAATCACACCAAAAGAATCACATTTATTGGAGTCATACCCAAAATCAAAGCGGGAAAACCACGACAGGCCGATCCGACTTTGATGGCCTTTGACTTTGATGGCCTCACGACAAGTCAGAATGAGGCTCAGATGGTTGCGTGGCCTCCACGTGTCTGTATGGCCTCCTACAACACCTGGGCATGCTCCTGGTGGTACCTCTGGCGAGCACATGGAGAGCTGCACTGCCAAACTGGTCATGCTGGAGGATGTAGCAGGCAGCAGAACGTTCTCCATGAGACTGTCAGGTCCGCCCCGTGTGCTCAGTGTGAACCTGCTTTCATCCGGGAAGAGCACAGGGCGCCAGTGGAGAATTTGCCGATCTTGGGGGTTCTCTGGCAAAAGCCAAACGTCCTGCACGCTGTTGGGCTGCCAGCGAACCCCCACCTGTGGCCGTCGGGCCCTCATACCACCCTCATGGCGTCTGTTCCTGACCGTTTGAGCAGACACATGCACATTTGAGGCCTGCCGGAGGTCTTTTTGCAGGGCTCTGGCAGTGCTCCTCCTGCCCCTCCTTGCACAAAGGCGGAGGTGGCGGTCCTGCTGCTGGGTTGTTGCCCTCCTACGGTCACCTCCACGTCTCCTGATGCATCCCCCAGCATGACCAGTTTGGCAGCGGGTCAGGAAGGCTGTGGCCGCACAGCCCTCCCTGTGCTCTTCGGAGGCACCACCAGGAGCGTGCCCAGGCATTGTAGGGAGGTCATACAGGAACACACTGAGCCTCATTTTGATTTGTTTCAAGGCCATCAAAATCCAAGAACATCAAAGTTGGATCAGCCTCAAGTCTTTTTCCACTTTGATTTTGGGTGTGGACTCCAAATCCAGACCTCCATGGCTTAAGAAATGGGATTTTCGTTGATAATAAGTGTGTGTGATTTTGTTGCCAGCACGTCAGCTATGTAAAGAGCTAAGTAATTCATAAGAATATTTCATCCATTCGCATCTAGGATGTGTTCTTTTTTTAGAACACTGATTTTTGGATTCATAAAAGTATGCATTTGATTAAAAACAGAGCAAATATTTTGCTTATTTGTCGCTGAGCCGGGCATTTCCACGGAAGGACACATGAAAAGTGACTTACCAGTTGCGTGTCTGCTCCTTTCTGCGCAGAAGGTCCAATTGGTGGCGCATCTGCAGCCTGCAATGATACATTCTTTCATCATAAAAGTCTTTTCAAGCCATAAAGGATGTGCGTCATTCCCGTCCAGCCTTCCAAGATGATGTCACGTGCCCTGCCAACAGCGTCCAAGCAGCGCTCATAGATACACGCTTCATCAATAAGTATGGCTACTGATTGATAGGTCACTTCCTATCAATCAGGGGGTTAGGGGGTCACTACCATAACCCCGCCCCCCAAGCTCACAACCAGGAAGTGGCGACTTATCCTAAAGACTCAGTTCTTTCAATAAATCAATCCCCGATCTGCCAACGCGCACACACGCGCCGACGTCATAAAGCGGAATTATTCCAGTAAACGGACGTGATTTTCTTTCAAAGCTGGAAAAATGTGACAAAGTAAAATGCCCGTTTTTGGAGACTCATCTAAGGGGAAAAGTCATATTAGGGAAATAAATCATCACGTTACTTTTTATTGCAAAGGTTTTTACCATCCTTGCCAACTCAGCTGTAACTTTTCCAAAATAAAGTAGAAACATGAAGCGCAGAAAAGTTGCGAGTGTTCTTCACCCTCATCTTCCAAAAATGTGGTTTCATTTTGCTGATAAAATCCAGCATGATTTATTACTCCGCGTGTGCCGTTCGCTCTTTCTCCACTAGATGTCGCTGTTTTCCCGCCGTTCGCCGCGTGGCGGGCGCGTGTGGCGCGCCGCGTGCGCCCCGCCTTTCTGTGGGTGAAGCTGACCTTTAATTGTTGACGCCCAACTCTCTCAATTACGAGTGCGCCTGAACGCCTCGCGGGCGAGGAAGCAGACTGGAGACAGTGCATAAGCCAGGAAGTGTGATGGCGACTTAGTGCATTCTCTTGGACATGTTCTTCTCCTTCATTCATTCGTTTTCTATGCCGCTTATCCTCATTAGGGTCTCGGGGATGCTGGAGCCTATCCCAGCTGACTTTGGGCGAGAGGCGGGGTACACCCTGGACAGGTCGCCAGTCAATCGCAGGGCACATGTAGACAAACAAAGACATCCGAATGTCGTCATGACAAATACAAAATGTCCTCCCCAAATGCGCCAGAAACAAATGGTATTGAATGTTTCAAGTGAATTCAATGTAAATGTCAGTCACGTGAAGGCCACGCAGGCCGGACGCGCACGGACTCCACGACAACACAGAGAATTTGGTCACGTGAGAGAGAGAGAGGGAGCGCGAGCGGGCCAACCCCTTCCATGTAGGAGACCCGCCCCCCACGCCACAGAACCAGGGAGAGGTAATGAAGATTTGTAGCGAAATGCAAACACACACACACACACACTGTAAAACACCACAGCCCGTCTTAGTTCTGCCAAATCAATTCAATGACTACTTTGCATTGACGATGGACAAAACAGCCACCCGTGGACGGAGAGTTTTGCTCATGGACTCGGACTAAGATGCTAACGAAGGCTCCAAAGGGACGTTTGCTTGTCAACCACCCTGCACGCTCCCGTCTCATATGTCATGGTTGAAGTGGATTTGAACACGCGTATGCATGACATTGGAGTGCATGAGTTCAAGCCATTGACGGTTCCACATGTCCCAAAGGAGTAGCAAGAAGCAAAGCCCCCCGCCCCGTAGGATTGTCCCCTACTTCAGTACATTTGTTCAGCATTGACAGTAAAACAGTCAGAAGAGAGTTTGCATGAAGACGAACCAGCTGAGCTGCGTGGGAAGCACTTGTCTTTCTCCGCCTTCAGACGTGAAGTGAGCGGCAAATAGCGTCCACGGGCGCCGTGTTTGAGCGCTTTGTCAATATGCTCTCAATAAAACAACACGTGCCAGTCTTGGCAGCTGAAGCGCGCCGCTACATAAGCAAGAAGACAGCGACTCACCTTGATTCGCCACAGATGGATGATACTCGTCCAAGAAGAAGAAGAAGGCGTGTGTCAGGTGGAGCAGCTCTCGTGATTGTGTGATGACTTCCGTGGCGCTTCCGTCTGAATGACGCCCTGGGCGGACCGACGCCGTCTTATCTCCTTCAAACAGCAAAGCATTGTTGCAAGCATAGCACGTCTTATCTGCAACTTGGGAGGAAAAGCCTTACTTCCCATCACAATGCGCACGTTTGAGCACTGAAAGCCTCTTCAAAGATCCGATTCTTCCTAAAGATGCTACTGGGGTTGAAAAGGGCCTATCATTAGCCAAAAGAAAGACATATTCTGGCCAACTTGCCAAAGCGAAGCATTTACACGCATAAAAGCGACCTCGCGTGCAAAGACAGACCTGATCAAAATCTGGAGAGCAGGGGAAAAATTGCTAGAGTTGAGCTTTTGCGCATTCGGATCTTAATTTGAAGTAGAGCTACAAAAGCAAGAAGGGGAGTGTGACAAAAAGCACTTTGAAAAAGTCCTTTCTTGAAAACAACAATGAAAGTGAAATAGGATGTTTATCAGCCGATCAAAAGTTTAGGACCATTTTTGATAAACTTGCCTTGCCATCCATCCCCCAAACGGATTGAAGATCAGGGGAACATGCAGGATGGTCCAGTAATGTTCCCCCTGAAGAAGTCCTTCGTCAAGCGAGCATTGTGAACTGCAGCGTTGTCCTGCTGAAAGTCCAGCTGGTACCACACAGACGAGGGCCCTCAGTCATGAGGGATGCCCGCTGCAACATCTGCACGTAACCATCCGCCGTCTGACGACCCCGCACCACCTGAAGCTCCAGTGTTCCACTGAATGAAAAAGCACCCCAGATCATGAAGGACCCCCCTCCCCTGTGCCGGGTAGAAAACATCTCAGGTGGGATCTCTTTGTCATGCCGGTAACGTTGGAAGCCATCTGGACCGTCAAGGTTACATTTTTTTCTCATCAGAGAATACAACTTTTTTCCACCTTTCAATGTCCCACGTTTGATGCTCCCCGGCAAAGTGTAAACGGCGGCTGGGCTTCTCCCGGGAGAACAACATTACTCTTCTGGACCATCCTGCATGTTCCCCTGATTTCAATCCCGTAGAGAACGTTTGGGGATGGATGGCAAGGCAAGTTTATCAAAAATGGTCCTAAACTTTTGATCGGCTGATAAACATCCTATTTCACTTTCATTGTTGTTTTCAAGAAAGGACTTTTTCAAAGTGCTTTTTGTCACACTCCCCTTCTTGCTTTTGTAGCTCTACTTCAAATTAAGATCCGAATGCGCAAAAGCNGCTCCCCGGCAAAGTGTAAACGGCGGCTGGGCTTCTCCCGGGAGAACAACATTACTCTTCTGGACCATCCTGCATGTTCCCCTGATTTCAATCCCATAGAGAACGTTTGGGGATGGATGGCAAGGCAAGTTTATCAAAAATGGCAGTAATAGCAGTGCAATGCGACTCACCAGATGAATCACTGATATTAGGATATTTTTATGGCTACGTGGCAAACAAGTTACCAGTCGGTGCAGTAGATTCTCAGAAAGCAAACCAGCAGTCATGAGGTGCACGCTCTTAAGGCTGTGCAATCGGGCAATCCGTCGAAAGGTGGGTTTTTAAAAACTGCGTCACATCCGTGTGGCACGGACTCAAGCAACGTGTGGCGCCTTTCGGCTCTTATTCCCCTCCAGGATTGTTGAACAACATTCCACAATTCATGAACACTTCCTGGTTTTGCTTGACAAACAGCAGTTGTGGATGTTGATGTTTTTCAAGCCGTTCCATTTTATGCGCACATTTCTGTGTGACATGCCCACCTGCCCCCAGACATCCTCTGTCCCTTTTGTCCAAAATGGAAGGACGCAACTTTGCCACTTCCCTATTTTGCAAATATGCTAAGAAGTAAGAACATACATTTCTGGAAAAAGTGCATCTCGGCTTTGTCGAATTGTTAATATCAACTTTGAAAATGTTCCAAATACTTGACCTTTCCCCTTGCACAAAGCAAAGTGCCTTTTTTTCCTGAAAATCTAATTGGAAAGTTCTTAGCCTGCGTTACAAAATATCAAAGCTGCAAGTTTTCATGTTTCATTTTGTGGCCCTCAGTGTTCCGACCCCCACCTATGGTCATGAGCTCTGGGAAGCGAGAGAATGGACAAGATGGCGGGTACCGGCAGCCAAAATGGATCTGCAAACAGGAACACACTACAAAGGACATTCAGGTCTGCAGAAAAAAAAAATCATTGGAGCCGACCTTCCCGCCGCATTTGACCTCTACGGGTCCGGGTGCAGGAAGCGGGCAGGGAACATCACTGCAGACCACAAGCAGCCCCCCCCTCCCCGACACAAACTGTCAACTTCCACAAAGACACTTTTGTTCCACGGCTTCTTCTTCCCCGTCTCTTATCGGGACATTTGCAGCTGAGTGTGTGGGAGCGTTCAGTGTGTCAACATTTTTCCTCGTGCTGCTAAAATGTTTCCAGTCGGGATGAGCGGGAGCATGAAGTGACACAACTACCCCAAGGCCGCACACACTCTGAAGCTTGTTGACGTTTTTACCTGCAGCCTACACCCTCTCATGGCCGTTCACCTTTCCTTGCTGCCGATGTGGAAGCCTTTTGTGCTGCGGTCCAAATACCTTCCCTTTCGGGGTCAAGGGCACAGCGGCGGGTCAGCGGTACAGATATGGGGCTCAACATTGGAAGTGATGAAGTGCTGGCCTAGATCACGTGAACTCATGTCGTATACCCCTTCGTCCGACAAACTCAGATATATCCGGTGCACTTCAAAGCGGCTGCTTTGACACACAAGTTGGTACACCCCAAAGACGGGACACCTCATAGCCAGAAAAACAGGGGGGTGTATGCAGTCCTGCTGTCCAGTGCACAGATTTTGACATTGCGGAAAGCAAGCAGCCACGGAGCAGGCGCATGTCTCTCTCGCACGCACGCACGCACGCACGCTCAACCATCAGGTCAACACTCAGCTGTCTACCTGCCCCTCAAAGACAAACGGCACCATTTCAGGACAAAAATGTACACGGCAGAGAAGACCGGTGGTTTGAAAAAGGAGCGAGGGAAGACGTGGACGTTAAGATCTGTGAAGAGAGGGGGAGGTCTGCGACAGGGCCTTTCTCCCACACACGGCCTTCCATCGTTTAGCACAGGGGTGGGCAAACGTTTTTTACTGGCGGGCCGAGGGCATTGGGTAGGTTTGTTGTTCTGCTGTCGCCACATATGGGTTGACTTGTGTTTGTTTGCCACAGTGGGGAGAGGCCATCACTGCGTGTGAAAAGCTACTTAAAGCATCCAAAGTTGACTCTTGACCACTTGCAAGTCATGTTGCCAGCGTGTATGTTTAAAGTTTCTATAACTCTTTGGAAGCGTCTGGAGGGCCGCATTCAAACGCTTGGCGGGCCGGATGTGGCCCCCGGGGTGCAGTTTGCCCACCCCTGATTTAGCCGCTAACAAACAAACAAGACCGAGCCGCCTCGGCTGCAGGCCGGCCCATGAGCGTCATTACAGCTGAATGGGATGCCAACGGAGGCCAACAGAGGGACCCGCTGGCCACATGCATTGCTACTTCTACCCTAACCATTTTGACCAAGATTTGAATTGCATGCAGCCATTTCAACCAAACCTTCATAGGGGGACCAACGTCCCAATGCCACAATTTGTGGCGCTTGAAAATGGAAAACGATTAATGACGCAGGAGGATCATTACACCTCCACAAAGTCCACGGCATTTAGTTGGCCGTTTGCTGATGAGTCGTTTATTCCTTCTCGCCGTCGGACAACAGAAACTTTCTTTCTCCCAGTTCTTTTGGGATTTATTCATTTAATGAAATGACTTTGTCGTGGTAGAAGCAGATAGAGCCGGCACACCAACATGAGCACACCTTAGATCAGAGCTTTGGCGTGGCTGGAAGCCTTCCATGGACTTGTCGTCCAAGTTCTTTTCTTGAGTTGTGTGCCGCCGAGGCTGCAACACCACATCAATCCGGAGAAGATTCCAGGCTCCCGCTCTTTTAGGAGCGCTTGACGACTTCCCTGATCGGCTGCTCGGTCACCCGGGTGGCGTCGCCCACGTTGGGTATCAAATATCTGCGAGGAGGAAACATTGTAGAGATGCTGTAATGCCCTAAAAAAAGATACTGTTAATACGTTGCACCGCTCAGAAAATCAGGAGAAAGCAAGAGGAGAGTACGTTGCATTTATGATGGACTTTGCATCAGAGAGAGCTTTTTTTGCTTGCTTTAATTGTTTAGGCCCCGCGCCTAACATTCATTTCAGCCGAGCGAAGTGAAAAATGAAAGGATGCAACTTCGTCACGTTCATATTTTTTGTAAAGATGTGCTAAGAGGTGACTTACCAGTTTAATTGGTTCCCAGACCCAGCTCGTAACTGGATTTACTCGTGTCAGAACAATTTTGCCCATGAGAAATAACGCAAATGCCATTAATTGGTTCCAGTGCCCTCAGATCCCTCGTCTATTGCGGGTGTTCCGTTCAAGACACCACCACAATAGGTGAAAAACCGAGTATATAAATCTATGGGATGTTTTTTTCATAATTTTCCTATTCTTTTTTTATCCTTATGAAGTTCAGCTTTTGTAAACCCTCCCAAAATACTTATATAAACTAGTCTAAAACTAAAACTACTTCTACATGCGTTACGTAAAAGTAAATATTACAAAAAAATTGTTTTTAATAGAAAATTCTTAAAATTGGAAACAAATATAAAACGTATCTCCTTGGAAACCCGCGACAAAAGAGGAGTCCGCAATAGAGATTTTCAAATTATTTTTTGAATCCGTGATGTACCGAGGGCACGATAGGTGGACCGCGATATGGCGAGGGATTACTGTACACATTTTTGAATAAGAATGATGTGTCTTCTCACTGAATAATGTATAAGAAACTTATGTTAATAAAAAAAAGTGTAAAGAACTTTCTTAACGTGTACCTTGCCTTGAAGAGCAGACGAAATGTAGGGGGAGGTCGGGGTGAGATTTCGTACTCGTACTGTTATACAGTACATCATTCTATCCATCCATCCATTTTCTATGCTGCTTGTCCTCATTAGGGTCGTAAAAGACAACAAAACACTGTACGGCGCCGTTGTTGTACCGCAAGCGTTTCCAAAGAAGCCAGTAACTGTGGCACTATGGAGACCAGAACTGCAACGATTAATCGATGAATCGATTATTCATCGATTACACAAACAATCGACAACTATTCTGGTAATCGATTAATCGTTTATTTAAAAATGTACTATAAATATCCTGATTTTAGCCGCTCCGATGTAACTATTTTTTATTTCCTTAGTGATCCATGAAAGCAGACAGCTCTTGAGCTATCAACATTTTTTGCCTCTTTTTGATATCTTGCAAAGCAAACCGCTGCGGAGATGTGTGCAGAGCGTAAAAGCATTCCCACGCCAAGTAAATGTCCTACTTGTACTTGTGCTTAGGAAAAGGTCTACATTGCTGACTCTCTCCGTCATCTCCTACCACGCGTACACACATGCTGTTTGGGACGTTTGTCAACTGATGGTTTACACTTTGCTACTTCAATTTTGGTGACTGAGATGGACAATCTTCATCAATATTTTTTTTCCCCATAACTTCCAAAATTTTTTGACTTTTGCCTCCCAAATCATTTTTTTTCCTTTTCTTCATATTATAACTTTTTTTTCTTTACTATTGCAACTCAATTTTATAATCTTTCTCAATTGCAATTTTCTCTTTAGAATCCAACTCTTTCTCTTCATATTTTTACTTTACTCTCGGTTGTTTTTTTTTGTTGTTGTTACAATTTTCTATTTTTAAAAAACTATTTCAATTTTCTTCTTGTAAATTTTTTTCTCATAAGTCTGACTTTATTCACAAAATATTTTGTTTGACTTTTTTCGCAACCTAATATTCCAAACGTGACAACTCGTTTTCTCATATTTGGACTTTGAGAAAAAGTCCAAATTTTTTTTATATTTGGCCATGCCATTATTTTTGAAAATTATTGTCATAATGTTATGATGTGAAAAAAATTGACTTTTGTCTTTGATATTCAAACACCATGCGATCCAATTGATGTTATTTTTTTATCATAATGTTAAGATGCTATTCTCATTATATTCTGACGTCAAAAATACGTGTTTTTCTTTACATTTCAACTCCATGTTACTGAAAATGCCATATTTTTCCTCGTACCGGGTATGACCTTATTCTTGTAATTTCAGGTCAAATGGACCCATTATATTACTTAATTAATTAATTATTCATTTATATATTTAATTTATATAGTTTATTTATTAATTATTAATTTATTAATTATTATATTACTTTTTTGATGAAATTCAATTGTTTAATATTGAAAAACATACAACTTAGTTTGTCATAAAACTTTTTGCTTCCTATTCAACCATGTGATTAAAATGTTATTTTTTTATCCTAATAATATAACGTCTTTTTTTAAACTTTATTTTTGTAAAATTGTCCATGTTTGCTGTTTTTGTGCAAAATTTAATTTTTACAATGTGTAGAGGGCAGCAAATGACCCTGAGGCCGCACTTAGGACACCCCTGATTGAGACGTGTGCGCCACAGCAAGAAATGAAAGCAAAAATGAGGATATGAGGGCAGACCTGCTGAACTGCTCTAAGCGGCAGCACCCTGTTCCGCTGCTGAGCTCTCCACTTCGACCGAGCTGTTGCTTCCAGACTTGCAGGTGATGACCTCTGGGTGCTTCTTCTTGGAGGCCATCTTCACCACGGTGCTCAGCGCCTGCCTGGACTGGATGTATGCCAAGCCTTTCCTGGCGGTGATCTCACACAGGCAGTACATGTGAGTCGCCGTGACAAGCAAGTGGCTGGAATTCAAAACAGCCGACAAAACTAATCAAGTACTAGTCAAGTAGAGCTTCCAAATGCAAAAAGAGGAAAAGGCAGCAAGCGATTGCAAAGATGCATTCAAGTGAAACAGGCTGTTCAAAAGTCAAAGACCATAGTTAAAAAACAAGACAAAAAAACCTCCTGAAATATAAATTAAAAGTGTAAAGAGGGGTGGGTTTCTGTGCCATTCTTGTTAGTGAGGTGAAAAATGGGTGTGGGCATGCCTGATGCCAGTCTTTCCAGGAGGCTAGTGGGAATGTTGCTCCAGCTTCATGGAGGGCATCCACTGTCTGGAACTCATGTCCATTTTCCACCCATGCCCATTTTCCAACATCTGCACACACAGCCGGCTGCCGTTTGATGCCCCTGCACAACCTGCAGCTCTGTTGTTCTACTGAAGGATCATGATGTGGAAAACATCAGGTGGGATCTCATGCTCATGCAAGTAACATTGGAAGCCGTCGGGGCCGGGAGAAGAAAACTTTCTTCCACCTTTCAATGTCCCGTGTTTGCTGCTCTCTTGCAAATTCCAAACCTTGAGGAAGAGCTTTTTTCTTCTTAAAAGCCATCTCTGGCAGATGGTGTCTGATGGTGATTGGACTGCATTCAGCAGAGGTAACAACCTGCATTTGGGCCCAGGATGGTCGCGTGTCTTGACAGACAGCCAATGGGATCCTTCGGCTCATTTTTTAGGGACTCCCACTTAAATTTTTGTTCCATGAGCTTCAGGGTGTGTCTCTCTGTGTCCAACCTCAGCAGCAATGGCACTGAGGCTGTGAGAGGCCTTGCTTATGCAGCTCAACAAGAGAGAAAGCTTTTTTGCCTTTGCCATTGAGAGATGACCACGCTGTGAATCCCTGAGACTGAAGCACATCCAAGCCAACATTTTGCCTTTTAAAGGCCGTGGCCTTCAACTTTTGATGAACATCATATTTCACTCTCATGCTTCTTTCTTCTCTCACTCCCATTTCTTCTTTTTGCATTTGGAATCTTGACTTAGAACCTTAAACGTTTCAGGTCATCAAACAGTCAAAGGCAACACAAAATGCAGTTTTTAAATTAAAGTTTTTATGGTTAAGGGAGAATAAAATCCAAAGCTATGTGGCCCTCCTTGCTTCTTCATGAGCCAGGAGGTTGCGGGTCCCAGTGATCCTAGGAGCTAAATTGGCAGGGGATTTCGTGTCCCTGGTAGGGTCACCAATTACTTTGTGGTCGTGTTGTTAGACTTGCAGCCACATATTTGGACCACCGGGTAAAAAGAGGGGCGGAGCTGTCAACCGATCACCACCTGGTGGTGAGTTGGTTACGATGGTGGGGGAGAATGCCGCTCAGACGTAGCAGACCCAAATGCATTGAGAGGGTCTGTGTCAAAAATTATGGGAACAAAACAAGAAAGGTTACGGAAAACAATGCAAAATTTTTTTTTTAACAGCAACAGCAGTAACTTTATGACAACAGAGTCAAAACATTAATATTATGTGAGAAACAAAAGAATGTATAAAGTTTTAATTTAATTACAATTGGGTTGGGAAAAACCAAAAATTAGTCATATTTTAACAATAAAGGAATAATAAAGTCATTTTAGGAGCGAAAAATTGAAATATTGTATTAAAAATACTTTCCCCCGCCCCAAGCTGTAATATTATGCGAGAAACAAAAGAAAATAAAACTTATTTCTGGAATATAAAATCTAAATATTATGGGGATAAAATAACAATATTATGGGAAAAAAGTTGAACTATTATGGGAATAACAAACATCTAAATACTATGAGAATAGAGTTAAAATATTATGGAAATAAAATCAAAATATTATTGGAATAAAGGTAAAATATTATGGAAATAAAGGTAAAATATTATGGAAATAAAATCAAAATATTATGGAAATAAAGTTCAAATATTATGGGAATAAAATGTAAATAATATAGAAATAAAGTTCAAATATTATGGGAATAAAATCTAAACATTATGGTAAAAAAATTCAAATATAATGGGGATAAAAACAAAATACTCTTGAGAGTAAAGTCTAATTTTTCTGGGACAAAATAGATTTAAGGATAAATATTTTTGTATAATATTTTGAGTTGATCGACCCCGAAATCAAAACATCATCCTTTCATTTTTCACTACGTAACCCTGGCTGGAAACATGTTTGGACCCTATCACTCTTCTCAGTGAGCAATGGGTGCGCTGTGGACCGCTGCCCCATCTAAAAGTCCAAAAACACAAAATGAAGCGACGGATCAGTTGTAAAATTTGTGTTGCCGTTCACGTTTTTTTACTCCCTTTTTGCAAATGCATCATGGCCAAGCCACTTTCACCACAAACAGATCGCAGACCTTTGAGCCCCACGTTCCACTGGCTGACCTGGGGAACATGGGACCGGTTCCTTTCGCTTCGCTGCACGGGCTGTGAGGCTTCCCGTCCGGGTTGTTGATCCACGCCTGGATGTCGACGTTCTCCTTCTCGTCGTCAGGCGACACGGAAGAGCTGTTCATCTCATCTGAAACAAAAGCCGGGGGTGTCCCGTCAATCAAATGCTCCTCAAAACGTTGCAGCGTGGCTTCACCTGCGTCGTACTCCTCTTCCTCTTCATCGCTGATACTGAAAACAGGCTTCGTTCCCCGGTAAGGTTTGCCCGCTCTGTCGTTGCTGCCGACATGTCTGCGGGGAAAAGACAGTTAGTTGGTGTTTTGTTTTTTAACTCGGCCATTTGGGCGTTTTCGCCCCGAAAATGGGCCATTCTCCCGCAAAACACATTCCCCCTCAAGCTGGTAATCATTTATAAATAATAATACTGCCTAAAACACGGCATAACAACGTCTGGCTGGAGCAGACGTACATGTAGGGCCGCGGGGACAATGGAGAGCGTGACTCCGATGGCCTTTTGTAGTGTCAATCATCCTTCCTTTTAAATATATATGCTAATATATACTATGCTAATTTTAGCATGCTAGAAATGTTAACATGCAAACATTAGCATGCTAACAACTAGCAGAATAATGTCAAAGGAAAAAAATGGGTAAAATTGCTACTAGGCTAATGTTAACATGCTGGTGATGCACACATGCTAATACCTAGCATGTTAGGGCAACGTACCGGGATGGTTAAATGTCATGCTAACACCTAGCATAATAGTAACAATGCTAGGTGTTTACATATCTTTCGACCTAAGAAAACGGGTGAAAAGGCAACTAGGCTAATGTTAGCATGCTAGCATTGCTAACATGCTAATACCGAGCAAGATAGGGCAACGTACCGGGAAGGTTAAATTTCCCAAACAAGTACTCTGAGCATTTTTTTTGTGGAGTTCTATGCACAAATGCTGAAAATACAGTATATAGCATGTATATTGCTTTGCAACCTTGTCGCTATGATAAAATGGTGTTCCGAATACAATATGTAAACAAGACATGACCTACTCTGTTCTATGGCGACCTTTTTTTTCTCAGTGAAATGATCACTGCTAAGAACACAACTCGAGGTGGGCGTCCATCTGTCTATCATTCATTCTGCATGTGCTTCGCCCAGCTGGTCTTAAACCTTCCTCTTTTGGAGAAAGCAAACTTACAGTATGACTGGGATACTGTGAACATCCAGCAGCAACACAGCATTTTGGCAGGACTACTTTGATGACAAATATAGAGAACAAAGTCCACCATCTACCTCTCCTCATAGCGTAAATTAATACCAAATTCTTCTTTAGTTGTCTTGCTAAATTGTGTTTTTAGAATGTGCCGTGAACACCCGTGTTGTAATGAGACGTTGATGAGACATTGGGCTCTAATTTCGTAGACCAATTTCGTCTCGTAGATGGGCCTGTTTCAGGCGCATTTTGCAATTTCGTGCCACATGCAGACTGGCGCGAGTACGCCTACCGGCGCACGTGGCAGAGAGAGGAGAGAAGGCCTGACTGGGTTTAACACTGCCGGGTCAAATCTTCACCAATCAAATGAGCTCCTCTCCTCACCTTGAAACGCGCCGCTGGCGAAGCGCATTGTGAGTTTCATGAGTATGGATGAAGACAGCGGAAGACGGTCAAACTTCTCCCAGACAAAAAGTGGTGTTTTGGTCCGGGGAGTATAAAACGGTTCAGTGATGTCGGAAGAAGGGCAAAACAGAAACTGTCAGAGCACCGGGGGCACACGGTGGCGGCCCCTCAACCAGTGTGAGGGGTCCGGCCCTTGTCACTTGTGTTTGAGGGTGAGATGAACTTGTCTTGCCCAATTCATTATCATCCTTTTTGTAATTCTTGGCTACACAATCAAAGATGTCAATACGGTTGATTAGCCGTTAAGATATTATGAGAGTAATAATTTTATGACCATAGGGACGAAGGAGGTGGTGGAGACGACGCGACAGAAGCAGACGGGGCAGTCAATATAGATCAAAATGTGCTGATTCAGATAGTTACTTTAAACAGTGAGAGATTAGACCAGGGTTGAGCCAGCGAGCTTTTAGCGCACCTCAGGCGCAAAATTTTTACTACGCCAGGCTGAATCAGTGGGCACCTCCTCCTGCTGCGCCGCCACACCCATCGTGGCACGCCTCGCTCTACCAAATTGGCTGCGCACGTGTTACGCCAGAGGAAATTACCACAGCGTGGCGCAAGCCATGAAATTAGAGCCCATTATGGCCACTCTGTAGGCCACACTGTCACCTGTCTGCAGGGGCGGACGTGTTCTCAATGAAGCTGATTATCTTCTCTTTCACGTTCACCGACTTGCACTTGAGGGCGAAGGTCATCTTGTTGACCAAACACTGGACACCTTTGCCGTCACTGAGAGCGTCTCCCTGGATTGGACCGACAAGGGTGCACTTGTCACCAACCTCCATTTCAGCAAATGGAAAGTCTGCAAAACATACGTCCGTCGAGCTGAGGCTCCTGTGAGATCCCGACGTGCTGACGAGCCGGTGGATGCCGGACGAGTTCTGGCCCTCTGCGTTCATGTCCACCAGGTGCTTCTGCAGGGCTGCAGGAGGCCAAAAAGGACGATGCCATGTCACATACCCAAACCTTCCAAGCAACTGTGGGCCCCATGAAAATAAATCACCTCAGATTTGACGCAGCTATGGTAAGACGGAGCATCAGGGCCAGTTTGGGGGAAAAATTCGAAAACACATTCAAAAATTTTTGAGATGAAGTCGTAAATGTACGAGAATAAAGTCATAAATTTACAAGAATTGTCATAAATTGATGGGAATAAAGTTGTAAATTTAAAACTAAAAAGTCATAAATTTACGAGAATGTTCTCGTAATGAACAACTTCATTCATTCATTTTCTATACCGCTTATCCTCAATTAGTGTCGTGGGTATGCTGGAGCCTATCCCAGCTGGCTTTGGGCGGGAGGCGGGGTACACCTTGGACTGGTCGCCAGTCAATCACAGGGCACATATAGACAAACAATTGTAATGAACAACTTTACTCTTGGAATATGAATGAATATTGAATATGAATATGAATATTTTTTCTTGCAAATTGACGACCTATTATTTTAGGTGGCCCTAATATTCTGTCATACTATCAATGTTGACTTTTGGCCAACATTTACCAAGAGATTGTTTCTGGACATATTCAGTATAAATGAATTTGTTTTAATCAAAACCACATGGCAAAATGATTGTTTTACTGGGGCCTGTGGAATTGCCCCAGTTTCCAAAACATTTTCTTTTGTGCGTTTTGGCCCCACAAACTTTTACAAGTCATATGTTGTTTGAATTGAATTGCATGTTTGTTGTCATTGTTGTTATTGGGCTTTTTCTACAGGCATCTTTCTTCAAGTTCCTAACAGGCTAAAATGGCATCACGGTGTTAGGGATTACTCGGAAGAGCGCTGTTATTTGCAGTGGTTGCATACTTAATTGTGAGTTTGCCCCGATTTCTTATATTTGCATGCATGTCATACTTAAATGGTTCAGATTCAGATTCAGAAGGATGATCACAATTTTTTTTATTTAAGGGAGAAAAAAAATACCCTGTTTTAAATACTGATTCCCCACCTCACCCCCGATAGAATTAAAGTTTATCAGTGTGGAAAAGGTTGGAAAGGCCATTTCTATAGCCCTGGGACTCCAGCAAACCACCGTGAGAGCCATTTACACCAAATGGCCAAAACCCAAAACAACAGTGAACCTTCCCAAGAATGGCCGGCCAACCAAAATAATCCCCAGAGCGCATTATTATCTGACGAGACAGGATTTGGAAAATGTGTGTCCCATTACATCTGTCAAAAAAGTAACGCCACATTTCAGTAAGAAAAAATCATATCATAGCAGCAGTAAAAAATGGTGGTGGTAGTGTGGACAATGATTCAAAACACACCAGCAAGTCCGAATGAATGGCTGAAGACTTCGGAGTCTGACCATGCTGTGGCATGGCCTTCAAAAGGCTCTTCATGCTGAATGACAGCAACTCTGCTAAATTCTTCCACAGACTCATTGCAAGTTATCAAAAACGCTTGACTGCAGTTGTTGCTCTAAGGCTGGCCCAACCACTTTTTTTCTCCCTTAATAAAAAGTGCATTTTGTGTTTTGTGACGTTGTCATTGGCCAATATTTCCATTTGTTGGATGATGTGAAACTTTTAAGTGTGACAAACACGGGAAAAAAAGAAGAAATCAGAAAGGAGGCAAAGACGTTTCCGGACCACATGGTCACTCACCCATGAAGCCCCCCTTAGCGATGCTGACGTACTCTTTGTTTTTCTGCAAGACAAAGCCTTTATTGAGCAGCGTGGTAGTGGATTTTGCACTTTGTGAGTGTCTCACCTGCAGGAAGTGGGCCAGCACCATGTTCATGTACATGTCCTCCTCCTCTCGGCCGCTTCCCATGAAGCACAGGTGCTCTCCACTGGCGAAGGAGCCCAACTCCAGAAACTGCTTCTGGGCCTCCAGGAGGGACTTCACCAAGAGGGCAAACTCTGACGGGTTCTCGAGCATCTGTATAAACATGTAGACCCGCAAAAGGAAATTGAGCCTTGTCGGTGGTGAGTACTGTCGAGTTTAAACAAGCACTTAGAACTACGAATGAGTCCTGTTGATATCAGATGTCCGTATCGTCCGACATTCAAGGCTGATAGTGAAGAAATTGAATCACAAGAGTGTGAAAACACGCAATGGAATATTTTCAAAAACGTTTGTGATGAAAAGGCCTTTTATTCCATTATTCCATCCTTGCTCTTGTTCCCCACATTTTTGTTTTTTCTTTAGATTTTCCAAATATTTCAACTTTCTTTTGATCAAGATTTTTTCTTGTAATATTTTTACTTTATTCCTACAATATTTTGATCACTATTTACATCCACAACCTAAATTTCCCCCAAAGATCAACCTGTTTTGTTTGTTCCTCTTTTTGTTTCTTGAATATTTCAAAAATGGAGACTTTTCTTTTCGTTATAATACATTTCTCTTATATTTTTGAATAAATTCTTGTAAAACTAGTGTTTTATTCATTTCTGCTGGGGTTTTTTTTTAAACTATTATGGGGAGGTTCGGGCATCTGTTTAGGGAGGCATTCAGGGCACCTCCGACCGATAGGAGGCCTCTGGGAAGACCCAGGACACGTTGGAGAGACTATGTCTCTCAGCTGGCCTGGGAACGCCTCGGCATCCGCCGGGAAGAGCTGGACGAAGTGGCCTGGGAGTGGGAAGTCTGGGCTTCCCTGCTTAGGTTGCTGCCCCCGCGACCCGACCTCCGATAAGCGGAAGAAGATCGATGGATGGACTTGAGTCCCATATTTAGACTTTAATCTCGTAACATAAGTTTTTTTTTCACAACCTGATTTTCCGAAAAGTACAACTTTGCGTTGTTTTGTTGTTTCTCGAATTTTTACGTATTATTTCCCCCAGTGTTATTAGGACATTATTCCCGTGACTGTTTTTTGTAAGGTTACTGTTTTCGTTTAATATTTTGATTTTATTCTCGTCAAGTTTTTGGAACATACCAAGAAAAAAAAACAGCCATGGGCCGCATCGTTGCATGTGGACTCCCCTACTCACAAGATCAGAATCCAGGTGGAAGGCTGTGGACAGATGCCCGGCGTTGTACTGCTCGGCCGGCCTGCAATCCACCACAAAGAAGCGCACACCATCCTGAGGAGACAAGTCCGATACAAACGCATGTGAGCTCCTGCCGCTTGTGTGGGTGGAGAAAGATCAACGCGTTGGGAGCTCGGTGACCTTCTGCAGCTGATTGGCCTGCAGGATTTCGAGCACAGACACGGGAAGGCAAAGCACCTGACTCAAGTCCGTGTCCTCCTCCTTCAGAGCCACCAGGCTGCTACCAAACAGGTTCTGGTTCATCTGGAAAGAGAGAAAAGCATCCAGTCAGCATCAAGGCCAGCCAGCACGGGCACCACCATATCTCTAAGAGGATGAGCCCAACCTTCCTGAAGGACAGAGGGGTCTTGCTCTGGTAGTGCTGCGCCAGACAAAATAGATCCTTAATGTCTTCAGCCTCCAGCAGGGATGGAGATTCCTTCAGCATTTCTACAAGAAACAATGCGGTGCTGTAACATGAAGGATAAGTTAAGACATACCAAAGGTCCTTGGGCAACCAATGAGTTCTGTTCCTGGTCCAGGTCGGATCTTACACCTAAATCAGTGTTTCCCATACATCGGGTGGCCCACCACATATACATTTGGCACGCCATGGACAGATTTGGCACTACTTTTTTTTGATGATCTTCACTTTCACTTCTGTGCAGATGGCTTTCCTTTTCGTGATGGAGAAAAATCTAATTCAATTGTGCGGGAGAGCGCTCGTAAACACGGAACGTCGACTGGCGTGAAGACAACTTACTGATGATGCCCTCTTTGCTGTCTCCTTCTCTAGCAAGGACCATCTCCCTGAGGGAAGACAATCAACAAAGGTTACATTGAGGATGATCTTCGAGGTCTCCCAGTAGAACAACCGAGTCACCAACTGGTGTAGAAGACTGGGTACACTGAGCTGCCGTTCGGCACGTACACACAACCAGTCAGGACCTTTTTCCCGACCCAAAGCTGTAGGGAAATGGCACCAGAGGCACCAAGCCGGGGGGCCTATTAATAAACCCACACCAGCCCACCGCCTGTCCCATGCAGAAAGTCCAGAGTAGTACAAGGTGCAGCCCTTCTCAAGGAATTTGGTTCCAGAGCCCAAACTGTAGTTCGAGGTGAGTCCGACTATATCTTGTCGGAATGTCTCAACCTTTTGCACGAGCTCGGGCTCCTTCCGCACCAGACAGGTAACATTCCATGTACCAAGAACCAGATTTTGCCGCCAAAGGCCAGGTCGCCTAGGTGCCCGCCCTTGACCGCCGCCCAAATCTCACCCATACCACGGGACACTTATGCTTAGATGAATTATATTAATATTATACAGAGCAGGGGTCACCAGCGTTTCCTCTTGTGACAGCTACTTTTACAAAATAAAAATGGACGAAAGCTAATCATTTTTGTGGCATTCCTTTTCACAGCCTATTTGAACTCAAACAAAGCGAATATGCTTGATTTATTAGAACGTTAGCATTATGTTGATATCCACAACTCACATTTTTTATTTCAGAATGCATTTCTTTCTAATGTTCTCACATTATTAACCTGGCACCCACGGGCACCCTGTTGGTGGCCCGTACCCTGACGAGCTGATGCCGTAGTAAATTCATTCATTCATTTTCTATACCGCTTGTCCTCATTAGGGTCGCGGGGATGCTGGAGCCTATCCCAGCAGACTTTGGCCGAGAGGCGGGGTACACCCTGGACTGGTTGCCAGCCAATCGCAGGGCACATATAGACAAACAAACATTCACACTCACACTCTAAATGGACAATTTAGAGTCGCCAATTAAGCTAACATGCATGTTTTTTTTGGAATGTGGGAGGAAACCGGAGTACCCGGAGAAAACCCACACACGCACGAGGAGAACATGCAAACTTCGCACCGAGATGCACAACGGAGATTCGAACCCTGAACCTCCTGACTGTGAGGCCAATGTGCTACCCACTCATCCACCGTGCAGCCTCCCCCCCCATAACAAATGAAATTGAAAACAAAATATCGCAACGACACACATTTATACAACAGTGTGCGACAACAGCAGTGACCCGCGCAGTGGAACCCTGAACTAACCAAGGATCCTAAATCCTCCGGAAAACCTACTTGGCGTTGGCGAGGAGGACGAGCATGAGGAAGAAGATGAGGAAAGGGTCAGCCTGCTGGAGGTACGAGTCCCACAGAGCCCGGGCGACCTCGGGTGTGCAGTGGCTGGAGAACAGGCTGCCCAGCTGTAGAGGAAAGACGAGTCGTTGTCATTATCGTTCACCGTCAGAGAGAATTCCGGGAATTTCAACTCACCCAGTCGATGGCATATGAGTCAGGCGTGATCTTTCTGCTGTCCAGGAAGGAGCAGAGTTCTGGCTCGTGGTATTGAAGAAGGAGCCTGTACAGGTGGAAGGGGTGGCCTCTGGGCACACAGTTGCTAAAATTGCATGAAAAGTGTGACTTTGACGTTAGTTGAAGCCTGCACGGCGCTGTGCTGTGCTCTGCCCGCTCACCGTGGGATGTGCTTCTTCGTGATGGCGTAGAAGCAGTTGTACAGGTCGCCGCGTGGCAGCCCAAGACCCAGCAGCGGCTTGAGGAGGTGTGGCCAGATCAGCTCCGAGGTGAACTTGATGTTACGCGACTTGCAATAGAAGGTGATGACGGCCTCCACGTCGGACGCCATGTCTTTCCCCAACCGCTCACGAGCGTCCAGCTGTTCTATGAAGCATCATTACACCACCAATTGACGGAAAGGTTCAGGCAAAAATGAAGTTGTCATTTCACTTATGAGATTATATGGAAATAAAGTCATATTATTAGGACAAAGACATTACAAAGATTAGTAAAGAAGAACTATCGGCAGTAATTTCACAAGAATAAGGTCAAAATATTAAAAGAAAAAAGTCGTCATCTTACGGGAAAAATCACGTCATTTGAGTAGCAAGTGGAAATATTAAAGAGAAAAAAGTCGTAACACCAACAAAACAATTAAAGTCTGCTTTTTTGGGAAATCCCATTGCCTGAGGAGACACACGTCAAAATATTATGGGAACGGAGTCAGGTGGCCCCTATTTAAGGAAGATTCGCTTTGAAAGCCTGAGGAAAATGGGTCGTTTTTCAGAAGAACGGCGAAGAACTTTGATTAAAAAGTTGACTGGAGAGGGGAAAACTTTTAAGGAGGTGCAAAACCGTTTTGGCTGTTCAGCTAAAATGATCTCCAGTGCCTTCAATTGGAGAGCAAAGCCAGAGACACGTGGTAGAAAATGGAAGATCAAAATGGACGCAAGAATTTTGCGTGGATCTCATCCACCCCCGGGCCCTAATTTTGGCGTTCCAATCCCTCCAAACCTGTCACTGTGATGGAGATTTCCCCCAAAATGAGGCTTTATCCTTGGCTGCATGTCTTTCTGTCATGTTCATTTTGGTATGAAATGAATATTCCTTGGAGATATATGTTTTTTTAAATCCACCCATTAGTATTTCCCTTGCTCACCAATGAGCTGCAGACTGCGGCTGCGGATGAGCGTCTGTTCGGGTAAATCCAGGACACCATCCCAGGAAAAGAGACTGTCTCCTTTGCCGGACACATTCAGAGCCATCTGGCAACATAACACCAGCCCTCAGCAACTTTGTAGTGGTCCTTCTACGCGCGCCGTTCTTGGCCGCCTCACCTTCCACATCTCTGCTCTTTGTTGAGAGAAATTCTCCTGGACCTGGAGGATGCCTTTCTCCATCTGCATATCAGAACTGCTTCCGTCCAGTGCCACGGCTAAATTCTGGTTCCTGAGAGTAGGAACGACATTTTGTCAGTGGTTCCATTTTTTAAGTACATTAGTTCGATGCTGTTTTTAGAATGTGCCACAGGCCGGTAATAACAACAGCGAAGAAAGGGGTCGTTGGCCACCAACGGCCCCCGGGCCGCACTTTGCACACCCCGGCTTTGAGGGCATTGCATCAGTGATCCTGGGGTACTTTCAAAGTGGCAACATCACAATGTTTTGAACTTTATTACTTTATTAACTATTCAACTTTAGTTGGATAAGCACAACACCTCCGATATTCCTACCATAACCATGCTGAGTAGGTGTCATTTTCCTACCGGTCGCGCGTGACGGCTCTTCTCTGCGTGGAATGTTTGCTCCCGCGTCCACTGGGAGGCGCATCTGCAGCCCGCAACGATACATTCTTTCATCATAAAAGTCTTTTCAAGCCATAAAGGATGTGCGTCATTCCCATAAAGCCTTGCAAGTAGACACACACACACACACACACCGTGCCAACTCCCACCACAGCACGTCCGTTTTGGGCGCACAAGGAAGAAGTCTTACGGTAAAAAGACGTTCTGTTGTTGCAAAGTTACGAGAAACAAAATAAAACGCTGGGGGGTTTCTCATTGTGTGGGAATAAAACCGTAAAACCCCCAAAAAACAAAGATTGTTTGGAAATAAGTCGATTTCGAGTTAAACATGTAAAGAGAAACAAATAGGGTGTATAATCCCCCCCGACGCGCCACCACGCATGTATGGAGCGCAGCGCCACCTACAGGCTTTTCCGGTGTCCGAATATGAAAAAGCGCCCGTTTTCCTTGCTGTTTTTGGTTTTTCCTTGCTTCTATGAATTCCACCAGAAACGTTTTCCACCAAGGGCCACATGCTGGAAAATGAAGGATGTCAGGGCCACTACGGTATTTGATAAAAAAAAAAAACATTCCAATGCAAACATGCACGTCAGCTTTGGCATTTGCTCTTTCGTGGACTTTTCCAATCCCTCAGCCTTGAACCCGCCTTCCGGAAGTTCCCACTTGGTTTTGTTCCTCACATCGCAACTGGGGAAAATTACATTTTTTCTTTACTACTTTACTACATATTTGTCCTTTTTTTCTAATGTAAGTTATTTATTTATTTTTTTTTTTACAAATTTCTACTTTCTTGTTCTTTTTATTTTTATTATTTTTGAAGTATGAGGTGAGTATAACTATGGCATTAAAATAATGTATTTTTTCCTTAGTATTGCAATATTGCAAGTAAATGCTACTGAAATTATGTCTTTTCTCTTAATGACCTTATTCTTGTAAACCTACTGCTGATTTTTCTTTTTTTACAGTTTTTTGTTTGTTTTTATTCGTTTTCCCGCAAAATTCTATTTTTTGAATGGCCTGCGGGCAGCAATTTAGACACCGCTGAATAATTATTATTGCTTGTTGACACCAAAAAGTAGAATACATTTGAAATCTTAAAAATCTAACAATATATTTTACATTTATAAAAAATCCAATGACCAGAGATTAAAGTTTTGTCCATTTTCTAATTATGGGAGCAAAATCGAAAACAGCTAAAACAATTCGTTTTAGTTGCCGCTTCGCCCCGGCTGCTACGGACACGCTTGCGTCCTAACGCCAACCCTTTACAAACGCGCATGCGCTAAAACCGTAAACGCGGAAACAACAATGGCGCCGTACGTTGTTGTTTTTGTCCTGCTGAAGCGAGTGAGCCTACTGTCGCTATTGCAAAAAAATCTGCTGCGCCTCTGTGTTCGAGAAGAACGACAAACGCTGGAAGACACAGCACATCACTTTAATCTGGTTTAATAATCCGGTGTGACTCGAAGCAACAGTTCAACTTCGCTCGCCCGGTTCGGGCTCTCGGACTTGCCGCCATGTTTTCTGTTTACAGGCCATCTGCGCATGCCCAGTGTTTTGGCGTTCGTCTGTCACGTGTTTCCGCTTTCGGAGTGTCACAGCGCCACTACCAGGTTTGGCATTTGTGTTACATCATTTTCACTCGTTTTTAGTGCATTCATGTGGACGCACATAGTTTCTGAACTGGCTCCATCCTCACAGAAAACGTTTTGGAAATGATGAGCGTTTTGTCTTCGTGTGGATGCCATACCACTGAAATAGGGGAGAGCCTAAGGGGGTAGGATTTAATAAGCTTTGCTTCTTCCTACTCCTTTTGGACATGTGGAACTGTCAGTTGTATTAAGTGATGTATTTCAATGTCATTTACATGCATGTTCAAATAAAATTCAACCATCACCATTACCATACCATGAACTCCGGCGTCAGGTGATGCTTTGGCTTTAAGAAGTGCAAATTAAGGAGATAATGATAACCACGTGGATACCTCTCACTGAGAAACAACATGAATATATTGCTGATATTGTTATTGTTGGAAAACAAACGTTTTGACAACAATGTCTGGGAAAAGAAATAGTTGTGCTTTCTCACAATCAGTGGTGTGGTATGGATGTAATTATTGATTAATATGTTACAAAGCTGCCATGTCCCTTACTCAGTGGTTCTCAAATAGTAGGTTGGGCCCCCCTGGGGGGCATGACAGGGGGGTATGTGAGAAGAAGGTACTTTCAATATTTGTGTAAACCTGCCATATGTCAAAATGTATTATACTCAACATGACATTTGACTCACATCACAGCTCTCCATTTTGTTGCATTATTATATTACCAGTTGTCATAGTATTTCAAATGGGCGGGCACGGCAACATATCGGGCCTCTAGGGAGAGGCATGACAGAAAATAACTAAAATAAACAGAAACAAAATAACAGAAAATAAAGAACCACTGCCCGAAGTTGTCAGCTGAATAAGTTGGGAAACAAGGTTTTATTTCATTGAACCGTTTTAACCTTTCCAGGGTTACAAAGGCGCAGAAAAATATTCCAAAAGCTTTACACGTTTTATGTTGACATTTAATTAGTACTTTGGCTCTTACGACACTGAAAGATGGTTTTGCCAAAATAAAATAACATTATGAAGATGCAAACATTTTTAAAAGTCAAAAAACATTCAAGTGGGAAAAAAAACTGAACAGTATGAGCACAACGGCTTACTGTAAAGTTTTACCGCCACAGTATGTTTTCCAATGCAGCCATTGCATCGCGCGGTGCGGTTAGTGTTTGTGTATTGATGTCACAATCACCTGCTCTGCATTTTGCCCAAAATTTAGAATTTTGCTGCCATTCTTCGATGCAGCTCCTGCAGCCAACAATGCTATGGCAACATGGGCTCAACCAGTGAACCTGCAAATTTGAATCAGAAAACAGTTGTACAAATAAAATAAAATTACAGTAATTGCATAAGAGGCTATAATATGGTGTCGACACTGTTTTTCTTCGGTAGGAACGTGCCAGATCAGTCAGCTCCTTGATTGTAGTTGACACCTCCTGTAGACCCTGTGCTGCCAGGACAACCTCTTCAATTGTTTAAAACACTGCACGTAGACCATTATCACCTTGCCGACTGCAAAACAGGCAAAAAGTATGTTATAACTACCTGGTCCCAACAAAAACCTAATCCGAATCATACAATGATTAGGATTGTCCTGGTGCCTGTGTCATATTTCCAAACCAGCTTTGCAACTCAATTGCAAGTTCTGTTCTGTCATACAGACCAATGGAACTTATTCATACATAATGATTAATCAGAGTCTATCAGTTAATGTGGTCATAGGGATCCTAACTGTCACGCAATGGAAATTCCAGAGACTTGAAAAATACATCCTCAAGCGGGAACAAATATGAAGCAGAAATCAACATATTTTGATTGGTACGTTTAGATGGTTTTGGCAACCTGACCAAAGTTTTTGTATTGCCAGTGATTTTTTGCTTTGAATTGCATGCTAAAATTTTGGCTAGGAGCTGTTAGTGATGGGCATAGCCAGGGACAGCTATTTGGGGGATTGTGTCAATGAGAATGGGTGTAAATGGCATTAGCAGCGTGACAAACATTAGCAACACATCAGTAAAACATGCATAATTGCAAATGCATGAGCATTTAGGAGCAAATATGAGGTGAAAAAAAACCGGCTAAAAATACAGTATAATAGTCCATCTGTGCAGCGTGGGACATGATGCCTTCAAGGACCGTCCAACAAAGTGGAACAAAGCGCCGCTCGCATTAAACTTTCATAGACTGTGGGATTTTTTTCAAACTGTATTCAACCCTCAGTATAAATACCAAAGCAAAGTGAAGAGGAAGACGTCATCTAGCTAACAAGCATGTATACCAATGAAAATACACCTCATATCTTATGAAAAGCTGCATATTTTAGGACGTCCACACGCACTCTCCTAACAGAACGCGCACGATCAGCGTGACGTCGTCCAAGCGCCCCAGTCAACAAGGATTGACTAAGGGTAACATTTAACGTCTTTATCATTGAAATAGCTTAAAAAAAAAAACACACACACACATCCATATAAAACCTACCGTGCTTAAATCCATTGCTTTATTTCCTAGTATCAATTAAATCGATTGATTACCTTTCAAACAATGTTAGACTGATGTATGTCATCTGGAATGGCAATTTGGCGAACACAGATTGATGTAGATGGATCATAAAAATTGATACATCGATCTACTGAATGAATAGTTACACCCCTAATACTTACTATAGATAAAAATTACAACTCTATTCCCACAATATCATGACTTTATTCCCATAATATTATGACTTAATTCCCACAATATTATGATTTTATTCTCATAATCAATAGAAGGCGTGTTAGTCAAAATAAAGTCCGCTGTAGTGTCAGCGGCAGAATAGTTGGGAGTTGATATGAGAGTTGGTATGTTGGGTTAGAATTTGAAAGACGTTTAGGGCATTCAATTGCAGCAGGGTTAAACATATCCCAATTCAAATCACCTGAAAGCACAAACTGTGAGGGTATACTGTATGAGGTGCCAGAAGGTCACTGATGATGGATGTTGGTGCACAAGCATGAGCAGATGGTGGTCTATAACAACAGAGAGAGAGAGACATTTTTAGACAGCATAGATTTTCAAACCAGCATTTCTAATTGCTTTCGGGCGGCTTTAGATAAAGATACAGAACATCGCAAAGACAGTCACTTTCCCACCCTCTGTGGCTCCGTCCTGGGGAAAGACACACTTTTCCTAACTACCACAACCGGATTAGATCAGATCAATAGTAACAAGCAAGTAACAAGCTGCGGATGTTGGCTTGTAAGAATCGCAAAAATTTGCCTTCACAAAACTGAATAAATGTCACGTTGAAAGCAGTAGGAGTGGCGTCGCCATTAACGACAAAATGGAAGAAAACAATAGTTGTATTGTATATTACATATATATATATACACAACATCATAATAAACAACATCAATACATAAATTTTCTATACCGCTTATCCATCATTAGGGTTGCGGGTATGCTGGAGCCTATGACCTCGGGCGGGAGGCGGGGTGTGTATGTGTATATATATATATATATATATGTGTATATATATATATATGTATATATATATATATGTGTGTGTGTGCATTTTTATATATGTGTGTGTGTGTGTATATATGTGTATGTATATATATATATATATAGGCACTCCTGTGCTTCCATAGTCCCCCCTCTGGCTCTGGAATGAAAGTTTCCTATGGTTGTCAACATTACACTTACCAGAGTTGTTGTTAGCATGTTAGCATCGTCATTATTATTACAGGCTTTAAAAGAAAAATAAACTTTCGAGGTTTTTTGGAGGAATGATTATCATTACCTGGCGAAATAAAATACCTCATAGACGTGCAAAGCAGGTGAAATACAACAAAGAACACGCGAATCAACGTTTGAAATAATACATCTCGATTATTATGGAGAAAAAAAATCATGAAATAAATGACGACCTTGTGTCAGCGTTAACAGTGTTGCACTTCCGTATTTACTTCCGTGTTTGTTTGCGGTAAAACTTCAAATTAAGGGCAGTACACTTTCGGCACTGGTTGAGTAGTCTTTTGTGTTTGGGCAGTCGAAAGGAATACGTTTATTAGGCATACACAGGAATCTTTCAATTATGTGCACCGCTTTTCCTGTAAGTAAACAGTCATATCAGAAACTCAACGAATGCGCTGCTCTTAGTTTGTAGTTTTCTCGCAAACATCCGCTCTGAACACGGAAGTGAGCGCGGTCGAGCAATGCTCTTCATGCTAGCACTTTTGCGTTCCCTCTAGAAACAGTTTTGCGAGGGAACGCCAAATGTCGTCCTTTTTTAAAAAAAAACCTTTTTAAACATTTCTGTTTTCACGCCCCCTCGGCTCCTCCGTACATTTGTCGTTGATTGCCCTGGGACTGAAGTGAGGTAGGATGACGACGCGTCTCTTCCGCCGTCCCTCCTCCTCTTCATCATCATCATCATCACCCACACACCCTTTCCTCTTCTTCTTCCTGCTGCTGCTGTTTGAGCTAACATCCTCCCTCGTTCGCATGCTGCGGTGCTCTCTGCCGCGGAGGAGGGGCGTCGCGGGGGAGGGGGCCGGGCGCACATAAAAAGATGGCGACCATGAGGCTGACGGAAGACTAACGGCGCCGTCCGAGAAGGCGCGGGGGAGGCTGCAGGTAAGACGCCGCATGCGGTGAGAGGATGGCGGTGCGCATCTAGAGCACTACCATTATGTGCTCTCTAGGCCACATGGGATGCGTGACGGGGGCGTCCATGTTGACGGAAAGTCGTGACAGGTTCCCTGGCGCAGCAGCTGACCTTGCAGCATCTCCGCCTCTCGGGGGGGGGGGGGGGACATCACAACACGAGTGACGACCATAGCACACGAAAACATGCAACTCATGGCTGACTTGTTTGGAAGTCATATTTTAGTCATGCTCCTTCTTTACAAAAGGCCTTCATGCGTTCATCCAAAATGCACCTTGAACATGGAATTATCAATGTTATTATGATTAGGAACTACTTATCTACAGTATATATATCTATTGCATCTCTCACAGTGACTTTCATGACAATGTCAAAAAATAAAGACGACGCTGACATTATCAATCAATCAACAAATCAATAATGACAGATAACGAAAAACAGTAAGAAATAATGCAATGAATTAAAATAAAAGGCACATAGACTCTTCTACAGTAAACTCCAAAATCATATGGCTAGATACAAATTAAAAATGGCTTAAACCACCACCAAAAAAACACAATTAAATAAAAGCTTACAAAATAATAATGCAAAAATAATAATACAAACCAAAAATGACAACAATAAATGTGTAAAAATAATTCAAATACAAATTATGTAATTAAGTGTAAAAAACATATTAACAATAAATGTGTTAAAAATAAATACAAATACTGTAAAAATGACTTAATAGTGTAAAAAAAGTGAAATAAAAATAACAGTGACAAGGAGGGAAAGGTGTCGAATTGGAGGAAGAAGACTATGTTACTACAACGTTATCCAAGGTTAGGATTTATTCCTAACAAACAAACCTAATACAACAGAGCTCCGGGCTTAATGTCCTTCCCTACAGGCCTACACCTACGTTGGTCTTAATACAGAGTCAGACGAAAAAGCACAGCTATCTATCCCTGCCCAGCTTTTATACATTTTTGATGCAAATGTAGGTTGATCGATAGCCAGTGAGAGAAGACAGCGCCCTTCACTTTAAATCCTGGAGGAACAATCAGATGTTCTTGGGCTGTGCCGGTTGGATGATGTCAGGTTGGTTTCTTTGCATGCGAGGACTGCTGTTCTCAGGTAGCATCCCATGATGACTTGCTTGGTAGGGCCTTGTGTGACTCCGTCCTTGCCCTTTGGGTTGACCAGTACGCTCACCTTGGCTGGAGATCCATTAACCACAGGAACACGTTATCTCCTTTCCTGTGAGTGTTTAGGAGAAAACATTCCAAACCCCCACTTTCTACCATTAATCTGTCACTAACAACTATGAACTCTACATGACCTTTGCATTAAAATTATAAGTTTACTATGAAACTATCAATATTATTCAAGCCACAGTACACAGTGAAGACAGTGAAGCATCATGATATGGGCATGTTTCTCTTACTATGGTGTTGGGCCTATTTATCCCATAGCAGGGATCATGGATCAGTTTGCATTTGTCAAAATACTTGAGAAGGTCATGTTGCCTTATGCTGAATAGGACATGCCCTTAAAATGGCTGTTTCAACAAGACAATCACCCCAAAAACACTAGTAAACAAGCAACATCTTGGTTACACACCAAAAAAATGAATGTTATGGTGTGGCCAGCACAATCCCCGGACCTTAATCCAACGGACAACTTGTGAGTTGACATAAAAAATGCTGTTTCTGAAGCCATTCCATTCCATCCATCCATTTCTGTTTCTGAAGCAAAACCAAGAAATGTTCATGAATTGTGGAATTGTTGTTTGGAGTGGAATAACAGCTGGAAGATGCCACAAGTTGGTTGACTCCATGCCACACAGATGTGAAGTAGTTATAAAAAAGTTAATATTACTTTAGTCATTGCCAAACAGTTTTGAGTTTGTAAGCCAACGGCAGACACTGCTGTTTTTTTGAACACCCCCCTTTCAACTAATTGCCCAATTGCACAGCCTTAAGAGCGTGCATATCATGAATGCTGGGTCTTGTTTAGATCTGCAACGATTAATCGATGAAGCAATTATCATCCAAATAATCGACACCTGTTTTGGTAATCAATTAATCGTTTAATTTAAAAATGTACTAAAGATATCCTGATTTTAGCCACTCTAATGTAACTATTTTTTAATTTCCTTAGTGAGCAAGACATATTTATAAAAGCAGACATATAATCTTTCACCTTTGGCTTTGGAAAAGAGCTGTCAACATGTTTGCCTCTTTTTGACATCTTGCAAAGCAAACCACTGCGGAAATGTGTGTGTAGAGCGTGTGTAAAAGCATTCCCACGCAAAGTAAATGTCATACTTGTACTTGTGTTTAGAAAAATGCCTACATTTCTGCACAAAACCTTACACAAAACCTACTGGTAGAACAGTGAAACTGCAGTAGAGTGTGTGTGTGACGTTTGTAAACTGATGGTTTATACTTTGCTACTTCAATTTTGGTGACTTGAGATCTTCCTCTTTGCTATGATTTTTGACGACCATTCATGTATTCTTAAAGGGATTACTGCAAAGAATGGAAAATTAAAATGTTTAAAAAAAATGTAGTCCAATTAATCGATTCATCGAAAAAATAATTAATCGATAATGAAAATAATCGTTAGTTGCAGTCCTAGTCTTGTTTGTTTTCTGAGAATGCTGCTGCACCTACTGGTAACTTGTTTAAAATATATTCATAAGTGATTTTCTTTTCTGATGATTAGCTGGCTAGCTATGCTGTTTAGAGTCATTGACACAAGCCCCCAAATAGTTGTCCTTGGCTATGCCTGCCCGCAACTAGCTTTAGCCTGCAAGTCCATCACAAAAAACACTGGGACACTTGTACTGCCGTATAAATGACAGTTAAAAAATACCTGTAGTGCTCTAGTAACTTCTCCCTTCTCCCAGGTAACGGAGAGGTAACGTATTCTGTGACAATGATCGTCACCGTGCCACCATATTGATCCTCTTTCTGGATTTATTTAAAACCAAAACAAACACAGTCGTTATAAAACAAAGTCAGAATTGTACATGTTTTGGTTGGATTAGGCAAGGCAAGTTTATTTACAGAGCGCATTCGTACACAAGGTAATACAATGTGCTTTACAGAAAAGATGTAAAATCAGTTTATAAAATCATTCTATAAAATGACTTAAATCATTGCATAAAGCTAAATAATTAAAAGTTAAGAGTAAAAGTAAATAAGTAAAGTAAAAGTAATAAGTAAAAGTGAAGAGGGCAGATTAAGTAGATTTAGTTCTCAAATGCACAGTTGAATAGAAGTGTTTTCAGTCTGGATTTGAACATTGTCAAAGTTGAGGATTTTCTCATATGTCCTAGAAGACTGTTCCAGATTTTGGCAGCATAAAAGTGGAATGCAAAAGTTCTTTGCGCTCTAAATCTGCCTTAGACACTATTCCCTTTATTTTGGCAATGTTTTTAGCTGGTGTTATTGATTTCATGGGGCTGTTTAAGTTCAGGTCTGAGTCCATTATTACCCCTAGATTTCTAACATGATGATTAGGTTTTATGGAGAGTCTCAAGGTGGCTAAAATTAACTTCTATCTGTTTCTATGGGCCAAAGACACATAGATCTGAGTGTGGTCTGCATAGTTGTGGTAGGACACATCGCAGCTGCGTATTAGCTGGCCTAAAGGAAGCACGTATAGATTGAACATTATGGGTCCTAGGATTTACCCCTGGGGAACCTCACAGGTAATAGTCATTTGGTCTGAGACAGAGTAAGTAAGAAAGTACTTCCTGTCCTCCAAATAGGACTTGAACAAGTTTAGAGCTGTACCAGAGATTTACACTCACTTTTCTAACTTGCATAAAGTGATATATTGTAGCATATTAGGATGGGCTTGGTGCATTCAGGCAGTAGGAGTACAGTGTGATGTAATAAAATGTATGTGAAAGGACCAGCGAGTTAATGTAAAACGCAGAGACTGACTCCTTAACGTTTCAGTGTGAATATTTTTGGATAATTTTTTGGCTTTATTTTCTCTTTTTGTAAATAGCTTTGCACTTTTGTGGGCTGTTTTACACATTGGACTCATCTTGAATACTCAGTTCTGACCTCTGCCTAGAGCCGAGTACAGCCATGGGTCATGTGACATGTGCTGCTGCAAAGTTGCTAAGTTCTCCTCTTCACTTTCAGGCTGTGGTGGCTCAGCTCAACAAGAGACAACAGAACCTGCACAGAACCACCTGGGCCGATGTCTGCACCCGCTCCAGCCGCTAGGAGGACTGGGTCGAGCTCTCGCCGGTAAGCCACAGTACCAGTGCAGTCAAACTCATGCTAAAGGTACTTTTGAAAGATGTCTTCTTCATGAAGATCAAAGATGACAAATCTTTTTAATACACTGCAATCCTGACATAACATCTTACATTTCATTATCTAATAAATGTAAATTGAAATATTAAAGAAATTGAACTATATTATACTCATTTTCGGGTCTTGGTATTAAGTTGTGGACTCGTATGGAGCAGCTACACGCGATAACACGCACAAAAAGCTTTCTAGATCTTCCATACTCGGGATCTTTTCCTGCAGTGTTCCCTTGGGTTTCCTGCCTCCCGTCCAGACGCCTTATTTTAATTTACTCCACCCCTGGCCCTCCTTCGGGTACGCCTCCCGCCGAACCCACCCCACTGTGATTGGTTACACTGTCAAGCCTTCTCGAGGGCTTCTGAGCAGCTGCCAAACCCCACTTCCTAATTCTGGCGCTACAGACGTTGATAGTAAAAAGCGATTTCTCTTTTTAAAACATCTGCTCTCAGCAGCTCCAGACATGGGTGATCTTGTAATTTGCACTTCTTCCTCTCCCCGTATACACGCCCTATAATGCTCTAGGACAGGGGTTGGGAACCTTTGGGCTAAAGAACCATAAATGACACATATTTTCAAATGTATTTGAGAGAGAGAGCCATATCCGATTTTTTAAAAAGTGAATACAACTTAAAAGCTTTTATATTTTTATATTTTAAGTTTAAGGTTTTATATTTTGCATGTTATTTTGAACGCTCTAAAAAAAAAAAAAGCCTGTGGAGAACAACAATAATTAGGTTTTTAATTGCAATATTATAACTTTATTCCCACAATGTTTTGACTTTATTCCCAAATTAATTATTTCCCAACCTAATATTCAACTATTACACTTTTATATTGTTTTGTTTGTTTATTAAAATTGTGACATTTAAAAAATAATGAACGGAAAAAATGTTTTTACTCATAACATTATTTTCTTCTTATAAGATTGTGACTTTTTTCTCTCAATATTTTAACTAACTGCTTGTAAAATTACAGAAATGTTTTCAGTTTCTGCTGTTTTTTGCAATTGTTGAACTTTTCTCATTATGACTTTAATCCTGTAATTTTTTGACTTTAATATTTATTATAAAAATTATTATATATCAAATATGACAGCCTTTTTTGGTTAGATTACAACTTTTTTCTCCAAATATTTTTACTTTTTTTTCTGTAAAATTACTGCTTATTTTAATTTTTTGCTGTGTCCTTAAAGTTTGTGAAATTTTATTTTTAGATTGTGCCGTGGGAAAATATATCACTCGAACAGCACTTGGAACACCCCTGTTATTTTGTTCTGTGTGTGAGAAAGTCTCCTTACGGCTAACAAGCTGGGTGTAAAATTGAAGGTGTTTATCTTTTTTCTACTCAGAAACCGGAAGGTCGTCATCAGGCGTTGTAAAACGCTCCGTACTTTAAAGTGGTATATAACAAAGTATACACATCCAGCGGGGGTCGCACTGGTCCTGCGGAAGCAAAGCTAAGAGGTTCCTTCGCCTCACACAGTAAATTCTGTTTTTCTTGTCCAATTCAACGATTCCATCCACGATTCCGTTAACGCGGAAATCATAGGGCCCTAGTTATGTATAACAATGTGCTGGAGGCGGCCGGCTTTGCTACAAAGCTTTCCAAGTATCCATCATGCAGTTTTCTTCAGCTATTCTTTGTGTCCTGCTGTCCCACTCCTTCTTGTTATTGGCTTGTATTGATATCCGGCATCTACAGTATTACGTTAGGATGTGAGCAGTGCATCTTTCTACCGAGTCAGTGTGTTTCCAGATGGGTCGGCAGGGCACGAGGCACACAACACCTTCCCTGCAGATGTGGCATGGCTGTCCTCTTTTTCCTTCTCCCTCCCAGATTCAACCCTCTGAAGGCGCTGCAGCCCAAACGCCGCTTGCAGCAAATACTGGCCGCCTCCTCCTCTGCCTCGCCCATCCCGGCCTCCTCCGGGTCCGGGGCGGCTGCCAAGGCGCCGGGGGCCATTCCGGTGGCGGCGTGCCCCGCGTGAGATCCCACCACCCCCACTCTGACAGGGCATGCTGCATTGCTGCTGCAGCTCTGGCATGCGTTGTGTTGGCCACCAAGCAAGAGTGCATTTGGCAACACAACACATGAGCTCGCATGCTGCCCCTACTCAGGCCCCTGCACTCATTGGATTCTCAGTCATTCTCATTTCACAACGCAAAAAACCTCAAGTGATTTCCTGCAAGAAGGGTCACTCACTGTAGACCAAGGATGAAACATCAAAGGGTGCAACTCTTTTCATGTTTTGGAAATATGCTAACAAGTTAGATATTTCAAGAAAAACGGCATGTCATATTGGTGCAAATATATTATTATTATCAGCAACTTTAGTGCTGCAGCCCCCAAATATTTTGGTGGTCGAGTATCGTACTGAAAATCTCTTCGATTAATCACATAATCGGAAAAATTTTTTATGGTTGGTTAAAGAGCCATAAAAAATACACAAGAAAATAAAACATTTTACTAAATAATGATGAACGAGCAATTGGTTTCATCTGTTAGAGTGTTTTATTTGTTAAATCGACATAGTGGATAGGAACAAAGTGTATTTTCTTGGCTCCGATAGACTATATGATGGTGCCATAAATCCATCCCAGCTATACCAACTATTTACTAGGAAAGGAGGGAAATAATGACTTTACTAAGCCTAAGTGATTAAATAAGAATCTATAAACCTTAAACTTAAGACATTCATTCATATTCTATACTGCTTATCCTTATTAGGGTCGTGGGGATGCTGGAGCCTATCCCAGCTGGCTTTGGGCGAGAGGCGGGGTACACCCTGGACTGGTCGCCAGCCAATCGCAGGGCACATATAGACAAACAAACATTCACACTCACATTCATACTCTAATGGACAATTTAGGGTCGCCAATTAACCTAACATGCATGTTTTTGGAATGTGGGAGGAAACCGGAGTACCCTGAAAAAACCCACGCACGCAGGGGGAGAACATGCAAACTCCACACAGAGATGCCCAACGGAGATTCGAACCCTGAACCTCCTGACTGTGAGGCCAACATGCTACCCACTCATCCACCGTGCGGCCAAACTTAAAACAGATAAGACAAATATTATTTACAGCAGGAATCTTAAACTTAATTTACCTATGGGCCGCTGGAGGTACGTTGTGAGCGGGGTGGGCCGCATGAAGCACTGGGAATCTCATGGTACCCCAGGACGCGGTACGATACAGTACGATAAGCGATGCACGCTCATGATAACAATAATATCTCGATACGGTGATAAAATCCGTAGCCGAGGATCGGACCGTCAAGGCTTCCGCCTTCGGCCGCCACCCTGCTCACTTAGCACCCGACCCCTTTGGCCCCTCCTACGAGTGGTGAGCTCATGGGAAGGTCTGTTGTGGTGAAGAGAGAGCTGAGCCGAAAGGCAAAGCTCTCAATTTACCGGTCGATCTACGTTCCAACCCTCACCTATGGTCATGAGCTTTGGGTAGTGACCGAAAGGACAAGATCGCGGGTACAAGCGGCCGAAATGAGTTTTCCCGCAGGGTGGCTGGGCTCTCCCTCAGAGAGAGGGTGAGAAGCACTGTCATTCGGGAGAGACTCGGAGTAGAACCGCTGCTTTTCCACTTTGAGAGGAGCCAGATGAGGTGGCTCGGGCATCTGGTTAGGATGCCTCCCGGACATCTTAACCAGGTGTCCAGGGGAGGTGTTCAGGGCACGTCCAACCGGTGGGAGGCCTCGGGGAAGACCCAGGACACACTGGAGAGACTATGTCTTTCAGCTGGCCTGGGAACGCCTCGGCATCCGCTGGGAAGAGCTGGAAGAAGTGGCCGGGGAGAGGGAAGTCTGGGATTCTATGCTAAGGCTGCTGCCCCCGCAACCCGACCTTGGATAAGCGGAAGAATATGGATGGATGCTGATAAAATAAATAGTTTCATATTTTGCTGCGTACGGCTGGGATAGGCTTTCAGCGTACCCATGACCTTGATAAGGACAAGTGGAATAGAAAAAGGATGGAATATTTGTAGTAACCAGGATGCAAGCAGATGCTGCAAAAAGAATGGGATTGCCTTTTTGCAGCGCATAAAATGATTTTAAAATGATTTTTTGGCTTGCAGGACTCCATGGAGCACGACTTTCGGTCGGCCTCGAAGAGATTCTGGCAAACCGTCCGACACCTCAGAAAGGGGAAGCAGCCCCCAGTTCACACTGTTTACAGTGCGGACGGGGGCTTGCTGACCACGACTGTGGATATAGTTGGTCGGTGGAAGGAATACTTCGAGGCCCTTCTCAATCCCACTGACATGCCTTCCATAGAGGAAGCAGAGTCTGAGGATACGTACGTGGACAGTTCTATCACCGTGGCTGAGGTAATTGGGGTAGTCAAATCACTCCCCAGTGGCAAGGCTCCGGGGGTAGACGAGTTCCGCTCAGAATTTCTCAAGGCTCTGGATGTTGGAGGACTGTGTTGGTTGACACGCCTCTACAACATTGCATGGAAGTCAGGAACAGTACCTCTGGACTGGCAGACCGGGGTGGTGGTCCCCATTTTTAAAAAGGGTGACCGGAGGGTGTGTTCCAACTATAGGGGGATCACACTCCTCAGCCTTCCTGGGAAAGTCTACTCCAGGGTGCTGGAGAGAAGGGTACGACCGTTAGTCGAACCTCGGTTAGAGGAGCTGCAATGTGGTTTTCGTCCCGGTCGCGGAACACTGGACCAGCTCTACACCCTTGCAAGGGTACTCGAGGGTATGTGGGAGTTTGCCCAACCAGTCTACATGTGCTTTGTAGACCTGGAAAAGGCATTCGACCGTGTCCCTCGTGGTGTCCTGTGGGGGGTGCTCCGGGAGTACGGGATTGATGGTCCGCTTCTACGTGCCATTCGGTCCTTGTACAATCGAAGCAGGAGCCTGGTTCGCATTGCCAGCAGTAAGTCGAGCTTGTTTCCGGTGAACGTTGGCCTCCGCCAAGGCTGCCCTTTGTCACCGATTCTGTTCATAATCTTCATGGACAGAATTTCTAGGCGCAGTCAAGGTGTTGAGGGAGTCCAGCTTGGTGACCTTAGGATCTCGTCTCTGCTATTTGCAGACGATGTGGTCCTTATGGCCTCATCAGGCTGTGACCTTCAGCGTTTACTGGAGCGGTTTGCAGCTGAGTGTGAAGCTTCTGGGATGAGACTCAGCACCTCCAAATCCGAGGCCATGGTTCTCAGTCGGAAACGGGTGGACTGTACCCTCCGGGTTGGGAGTGAGGTCTTGCCTCAGGTGGAGGAGTTCAAGTATCTCGGGTTCTTGTTCACGAGTGAGGGAAGGTTGGAGCGTGAGATCGACAGACGGATCGGTGCAGCATCTGCAGTAATGCGGTCGCTGTACCGGACCGTCGTGGTGAAGAGAGAGCTGAGCCGGAAGGCAAAGCTCTCTGTTTACCGATCGATCTACGTTCCCACCCTCACCTATGGTCATGAGTTATGGGTCATGACCGAAAGAATGAGATCGCGGATACAAGCGGCGGAAATGAGTTTCCTTCGTAGGGTGGCTGGACTCACCCTAAGAGATAGGGTGAGGAGCTCGGCCATCCGGGAGGAGCTCAGAGTAGAGCCGCTGCTCCTTCACATCGAGAGGAGCCAGTTGAGGTGGCTCGGGCATCTAGTCCGGATGCCTCCCGGGCGCCTCCCTGGTGAGGTGTTTCGGGCATGCCCGGTCGGGAGAAGGCCCCCGGGAAGACCTAGGACACGCTGGAGGGACTATGTCTCACAGCTGGCCTGGGAACGCCTTGGTGTCCTCCCGATGGAGCTGGAAGAGGTCGCTGGGGACCGGGAAGTCTGGACTTCCCTACTGAAGCTGCTGCCCCCGCGACCCGGACCCGGATAAGCGGTGGAAAATGGATGGATGGATGAATGGATGGATAAAATGATTTTCAGGGACCAGCATGTTGTAAAAATATAATTATACACTAAAAAAAGCAAAAATTGTAAAAAATAAATAAATAAAAATAAAATAAAAATAAAAAACAAAAAGGCACAATGTAAAGAAACATTATGGTTTGTTGATTTTAATCATTAATAGCACAAAGCTTTGGCATTAACTATATGTAAATAGTTTTTTTTGGCTTTTATTAATACAAAAAAATATACACAAAAATATCAACGCGGCCCCCTGCATCCGTTCGTTTTTCTACTTGCGGCTTTCTGTGGGAAAATTTTGGACACCCCTGTATTACACAAGGAGGACGTCAAGGTGACATACTACACAAAACGGACGTCAAGGTGACATACTACACAAGGAGGACGTCAAGGTGACATACTACACAAGGAGGACGTCAAGGTGACATACTACACAAGGAGGACGTCAAGGTGACATACTACACAAGGAGGACGTCAAGGTGACATACTACACAAGGAGGACGTCAAGGTGACATACTACACAAGGAGGACGTCAAGGTGACATACTACACAAGGAGGACGTCAAGGTGACATACTACACAAGGAGGACGTCAAGGTGACATACTACACAAGGAGGACGTCAAGGTGACATACTACACAAGGAGGACGTCAAGGTGACATACTACACAAGGAGGACGTCAAGGTGACATACTACACAAGGAGGACGTCAAGGTGACATACTACACAAGGAGGACGTCAAGGTGACATACTACACAAGGAGGACGTCAAGGTGACATACTACACAAGGAGGACGTCAAGGTGACATACTACACAAGGAGGACGTCAAGGTGACATACTACACAAGGAGGACGTCAAGGTGACATACTACACAAGGAGGACGTCAAGGTGACATACTACACAAGGAGGACGTCAAGGTGACATACTACACAAAACGGACGTCAAGGTGACATACTACACAAAGCAGATGTGAGGGCAAGGTGACATAAAAACACTAAAGCTCTCCTCCGAACAAAGCCTCTGTTGAATTAACCACACTGGTTGTGTTGGCTACAAAATCAACATTGCCAATAACATCTGTGGCTGTAGGCAATTTCCAGATGTCTTGTTTTGTTTTTACATAAGTTCCACAAGCTCACCAAATGCAAAGCACAAAGAGTGGATTTATTTTCACGCGCTTAAAAATCCTTCAAATAGTAATAATGTGGACTCAGCCCTTTGCTCCTTGGCACTACATTACAACATTGGTTCTGTTGCTGCTGTGTTGTATAACACACAGGTCACCACCTGCAGGACCAGGGTGGAACAGCACAAAGGGATTTTCTATTGTGTTGTTGCTGGAGCCCATTCTCATTACTCTTGCTTCTGATTGGCTAACAGCAACCGCGATGGCTTTTAGCGCCACCAGCTGCTTGCAAATGCATTTCCACATGCTTTTCCTTGACAGCACAAATAGGGCTGGCTAGTTAGCGTGTGTGTGAGCTAACATGTTGTCATCTCTGCTCAGCTTTGACTACTGCAGGTTCATAGAACTAGACTACGTCCCCATGGAGGCGGGATACATGGTCTCCATGCGCCCCACTAAAGGCTATGCACCCACGGCCAAAGGACACGCCTCCACCAAGTCTCCAGACCGCCATAGCCGTCTGACAAACTCCCCCTCAACCCCTCGCTCCCGGTCTGTTCACAACCCCCCCACCCCCAAAAGTCCTCCAGCAGGGTCTCCCAAACTTAAATACTCAACATCTGGGAAAAAAGCCAAAGATCCTCTATGCGACATGATCTACCGCAAAACACAAGTCAAAAACCTTGTGACATGAGCAACTAGAAAATGCTAGTCAAATATCCTCCCTGTAAAAGCGATCTAGTGTAAGAAAAATGCCAGTGAAAGATTGTCTACATGACTGATCTACTAGAAGAATGCTATTCAGAGATCCTCTATAAAACATGAGTTTCTAGAAAAATGCCAGTCACAGATTCTCTGCATGACAGCGTCTACAGCAAAGTCGCTGGTCAAAGATCTACTGCAAAAATGCTCGTCAAAGATCCTCTATATGGCATGCAATACTGCAAAAAGCCTAATATGACTCTAAAAGCGCTGTGCTGTTTTTGAGGACAAGATGTTAAAGGAGGAAAGTTGTTTCATGATCCGTTTTGGGAGCTGAGCCACAGTTTGGGACACACTGCAGAGCAAAAAGAGAAAGATTGACTGAGTTGTGTCACACGTCCATGATTGTGCGTTGCCCTTCCAAGGGTTTAGTGTGTTTTTGCCCATTTCCATTTGTGGCGTCTTCTCTTGCTAGTCACTTGTCACGACACCATTGTTGTTTTTGCTTCTGATGACCACCTGCTGTGTTTATTTAGCAGTTAGCAAGACATGATATTTCTTTTGTTATTTTGTGAAATTAGGCGGTCCCCTGTGGCACCCAGTAGCAGAGATCCCCACAGCAACACCTCCCTCAGTAGCAGCAGCAACTCAGGCTCCTGTAAAGGCAGCGACTGCAGCCCAACCAAAGGGTAAGCACATTTTACCCACAGTCTTTACTTACTGCCATCTCCTGGACAAAAGGTGGTACTACAAGCTTAAATCATATTTGTTGGGCCAACAAGCATATTCCTGACCAGAAGCAACGTCAGATTCGAGGAAAAACAGTGCAAGCATGTGCAGAAGTTGTTGTAGAGCAGGGGTGTCCAAAGTGCGGTTCGTGGGCCATATGTGGCCCGTGGCTGTGTTTTTATTAGCCCACAGCACATTCTAAAAATACAATTTACCAAGAAAATAACTACAAACAAACAAAAAATGAAAGGAAATTAGGTAAAAAAATAAATAAATAAAACAATTTCAGTAGCATCAAATTGCAATATTACAATACTAGGGAAAAAATACATTATTTTATGCCATAATATAATGAGAAACAACACAATTTGCAGAAAAAAAGTTATGTTAGCAGAATAAGGTGAATTATTGATATAAAGTCACAAAACAAGTGGGGGGAAAACATTACAAGAAGAAAGTAAAAATTGTATATAAAAAAAACCCCAACAACACATGGACAAAATGTACCAAAATGGACAAAATTTCTGTAATAAATAAATGTGATTAATGAACTTAGGAGAAAAAATAAAGTCACATTAATAGCAAACGTTTGAAATATTCAAGAAACAGTATTTATTTTCAGTTGTAATATTATGAGAAGCAGACAAAACAAAATAACGTACTTTCTGGAAATTAGGTTGGTGGAAAAGGAAGAATATTATTCATCATATTATTCATCATAAGTCATCATATTACAAAAAGCAAATTTACAAAGATTATTTAAGAAGAATGTTGAAATATTTGGAAAAGTTCAAAAAAAAAACAAATACCAAAGTTCATGCTAATAATATGATTTTTCACCTCCATCACAAAGCTGAAATTATTTTTACAAAATATACATTCATACAAAATATCAAGTGGCCCTTTGTGGAAAAAGTTTGCGTTTGGGAAGACACTGCTACCAAGATAGAGAAGGTGCAAAAACAATTTCAGCTAAAATGATCTCCAATACCTGAAAATAGAGAGAGCAAAACCAGAGACACGTGGCAGAGAACGAAAGACAACTATCAAAATGGATGAAAGAATAACCAGAATGGCAAAGACTCAGCTAATGATCAGCTCCAGGATGGTCAAAGACAGTCTGGAGTTACCTGTAAGTACTGTGATAATTAGAAGAAACTAATCTATTTACAAGAATCCGCTGCAATGTCTCTCTGTTAAAAAAAAAAAGACGTGTGCAGAAGAGGTTACAATTTGTCAAAGAACACATCAACTGACCTAAAGAGAAATGGAAGAACATTTTGTAGACTGATGAGGGTAAAAAAAAAAATAATAATAATTTTTGGTCCAAGGGCTGCAGACAGTTTGTGAGATGACCCAAAACCCTGAATTCAAGCCTCAGTGCACATTGAAGACAATGAAGCGGCATAATATGGGCATGTTTCTCCTACTATGGCCTTACGGATCAGTTTGCATATCAAATACTTAAAGAGGTTATGTTACCTTATGCTGAAGAGGACATGCCCTTGAAATGGCTGTTTCAACAAGACAATCACCCCAAACACACTAGTAAACCAGCAACATCTTGGTTGCAAACCAACACAATTCATGCTAAGGAATGGCCAGCCCAATCCCCGGACCTTCATCCAATTGAGAACTTGTGGGGTGACATCGAAAAAAGGTTTCTTAAGCAAAACCACGAAATGTTCATGAATTGTGAAATGTTAAATAATCTTGGAGTGGACTAACATTGGAAAGGTGCCACAAGTTGGTTGACTCCATGCCACACAGATGTGAAGCAAAAACTAAAAAAAGTCAATGGCAGACACTGCTATTTTTTCTGTCCAAAACGAGGAAAAGAACGTTCTGAAAAAAGTCAAAATATTATCAGAATAAAGTCATATTTTTTTAATGACATAGATTATTTAAGAAGATTTAAGGGGAATATTTGCAATTTTTGTGGAAAAGAAATTGCAAAAAGAGCATTTTAGTATTAAAGTTCAAATATAAAAGTAGTTGAGGTTGGGGGGGTAAAGAAAACAGCAGAGATGAAAAACATGAGAATAAAGTCCTATTCCAATGAGAGCATTTTATGAGAAATAAACTCGTAATATTCAGCCAAAAAATAAGCAAAGAGCTGAAATATTAGACAAAAGAGGTTTTTCTTTAAGTTGTAATAGCATGACAGGGTTGGAGGAAAGTTAGAAGGGGCTCCGGCATACCAGCGACCCTAATGAGGATAAGCGGCATAGAAAATGAATGAACTTACCAGACAGCTGCAATTGTGTGCAACTCAACGCACAGGAGAACCTTCTGGCATGATAACCCATGATAACCCAGAATCCAACCAAAACTACACACGCTAAAGCGCTTTGACAAGCGTATTTGGTAAATGATGAAAAATGTGTTTACCTTGTTTTCTCAGACGTCACCAGAAGTACACGGCATGCAGCGACAACCACGGGATCCGGCCCCCTCCACCAGAGCAGTACCTGACACCCTTGCAGCAGAAGGAAGTGTGTATCCGGCACCTCAGGGCCAGGTTAAAAGAAACCATCACCACACTGCAAGACAGGTGAGCGCTTGAGATCCCTCTTTAGGGCAGGTCCTTGATTTTCTCTTTTTGTTTCTGGGATTTCTCTTAGGGACACAGAGATTGATGAGCTGAGAGAAAAGCTTTACAGGATGCAGGAGGACTGGGTCGAGGAGGAGTGCCACCGCGTGGAGGCTCAGCTGGCCCTCAAGGAGGCACGCCTGGAGATCCAGCAGCTCAAACATGCCGTAGACACGGTTCGCACCAGGCTCAGCGACGCTGGGGGGATCAGCGGCGATGTGGGCGTCCAGAAGTACTTCCAGGACATCAACACTCAAAACCACAAGCTTGAGAACCTGCTGTTCAGCATGGAATTAGCTCAAGCCGGACTAGCCAAGGAGGGGGAAGTTATAGCAGGATGCCGGAACCGGGTTGGGGGTTCTGCGCCAGCGTCTGTATCTGGGGAAAGTCCAGGAGTAATACCAAAACCAGCAATAGGGGGTAGGGGTTCTTGCTCCTGTGATGGATCCCCAGCCCGCTCTATCACACGGAGCTCCACCTACACCAAACTGAGTGACCAAGCAGGAGATGGCAACAGTGCAGATTTTCCCTGTCTTTCAGCAGACGGCACTCAGGACAGTGGCTTCGTGTGCTGCGGGGAAGGTGGCAACGTCCCAAGTCGGGCTGACTTGCTGCTAGAGGCCGCCTTTCTCTCGGAGGAAACCGCTTCTTTGCTAAACTCCTACGCACAAACCTTCTCCTGCTCCATGCCCAACTCTTACTCTCAAACTTTACCTCATTCCTTCCCTCACAACCACTCCATTCCGCACTCGGCCACCTACGAGAAGCTGTGCTCAGCCGACCGTCTTTCGCCGCTCCGTTGCGGTCTGGGCGGAGGCGGCTGTATGAGCCACCCCTGCCTGTCCCACCATCACCTGTACCTGCATCCCCTACGTGAAACAGGCATTCAGACTGAGAGCTGTCCCATCCCGGCGACATCAGGGTGCCTATCTGACCTGGATACCATCGCGGAACAACGTACGTTCCGCTCTCAAGCCTGCAGCCCGACTTCCACCTGGTTGTCGGATGAAGGCGAGGAAGAGCCGGACTCCATGTCGACCACTACTTCCATAACCACAGCGACCGTCATGAGCGCAGCCACAGAGCCCATCCCGTGCTCCAAATTGCCTCGGGTCAATTCAATGCCACGATCTGCCACTGTGGCCTGTTCCATGGAGAGCCCTGACTGTGAGGACGACCGGAAGGAAGATTCAGAGGAAGAATCAGCAGCGAACAACCAGCGTCTCACGGTTGTCCAACCCACAAGGGGACAGCTGGACACAGAAAAAGAGGGTTTGGTAGAAAACCAGAACAAATTAAAGGAGAGAAATGAAGGTCTATGGATTGGAGAGGACAGACGACTTGAAACACTCCAGTCGGAATCACCAGGACCGAGCCCATGTAGTAGCCCAGAATCACCACAAGTCTTGGAACAACCTCACACTTCCCAGCCTAAAAAATCAATTTTCCACGCCGAGGGAGCCACTGTCCTTGTCTGGAAGGATGACCAGGAAAGAGGAAGCGAAGAGCAAGGATGCGAAGAAGGTGGTGAAGCGTCGGCAGAGGAGGCGGACTTTGATTCTGCCTCCGGGCCAGTACAGAAAAGCTACTGGAGTCGTCACTTCCTTGTGGATCTCCTGGCAGTGGCAATCCCTGTAGTGCCAACAGTGGCATGGTTGTGCCGTGGTCCGGTGCGAGACGGACAGCCTATGTACCACATTGGGTCGCTGCTGAGGGGCTGCTGCACCGTGGCCCTGCACTCTCTCCGCAGGGGCGGCGGTTTGAGGCATTACCCTGCAGGCGGGGGAGACCTTGGTGGATCTCAGATGTGAAACCTCAGTACAATTTGACCATCACACGTTTTAATTAGGAAGACTTAGAATTCTTCAGTGAGGAGAGTGTCCGGTGAGTACAAATCCAGGATTCAGGGAAGGTCCCACCAACTGGTGCGAGGCTAAGGATTGAATGTGCAGATTTAAAAAAAATGCAGGAAAAACTGTCAAGGTTTGTTGCTGACTCACTCACAATTAGCACTTTGCTGGATTTATGCGCAAAATAGTCTGTAGTGTTTCTTCCTGGTGAGATACTTCATCACCTGAAATCCATCTACCCGTAAAACTCATCTTCCCCATGTCCTTAAGTCCTTAAAACACAAGTCCACTATCACTATCACGCAGAGTCAAGATCCTTTTACACCAAAACACAGGTATGTGGGAGTTTGCAGAACCGGTCTGGATGTGCTTTGTTGACTTGGAAAAGGCATTTGCCAGCGTCCTTCATGCTGTGGGGCGCTACTACGTGCCATTGGGTCCTTGTACAACCGGAGCAGGAGCCTGGTTGGCATTGCTAGCAGCAAGTCAAGCTTGATTCCGGTGAACGTTGGCCTCCGCCAAGGCAGCCCTTTGTCACCGATTCTGTTCATAATCTTCATGGACAGAATTTCTAGACGCAGTCAAGGCGTTGAGGGAGTCCAGCTTGGTGACCTTAGGATCTCGTCTCTGCTATTGGCAGACGATGTGGTCCTTATGGCCTCAACAGGCTGTGACCTTCAACGTTTACTGGAAGCTTCCTCCAAATCCGAGGCCATGGTTCTTAGTCGGAAATGGATGGACTGTACCCTCCGGGTTGGGAGTGAGGTCTTTCCTCAGGTGGAGGAGTTCAAGTATCTCGGGGTCTTGTTCACGAGTGAGGGACGGTTGGAGAGTGAGGTCGACAGACGGACCGGTGCGGCGTCTGCAGTAACCGGACCGTCGTGGTGAAGAGAGAGCTGAGCCGGAAGGCAAAGCTCTTTGTTTACCGATCGATCTACGTTCCCACCCTCACCTATGGTCATGAGTTATGGGTCATGACCGAAAGAATGAGATCGCGGATACAAGCGGCGGAAATGAGTTTCCTTCGTAGGGTGGCTGGACTCACCCTAAGAGATAGGGTGAGGAGCTCGGCCATCCGGGAGGAGCTCAGAGTAGAGCCGCTGCTCCTTCACATCGAGAGGAGCCAGTTGAGGTGGCTCGGGCATCTAGTCCGGATGCCTCCCGGGCGCCTCCCTGGTGAGGTGTTTCGGGCATGCCCGGTCGGGAGAAGGCCCCCGGGAAGACCTAGGACACGCTGGAGGGACTATGTCTCACAGCTGGCCAGGAGTCCGTGGAGTCCTCCCGGTGGAGCTGGAGGAGGGGCGCCGGAGACCGGGAAGTCTGGACTTTCCTACTTGAGAATGCTGTCCCCCCCACCCGGGTAAGCGAAGGAAAATGTAACGGAAAGTTGTAATTTTTTTCAAGCGTTGATCAAATCAGGTTGGGTTCTGAGAGTCCACGGTGGTAAAAACATGGAGAGGTTTTGGTTGTGATGAGGATTTAGTTGTGAATTTGGCGACTATTTTTGTAAATATGTACCAAAAAAAGTCAAAAGCCAAAATGTTTGCCATCTGGACACGAGCAGACGCAGAATTATCCGGATATAGCCACACAAGATCTTTTCTCTTTCCCTTTCTGTTGATGTATTTGCACTGTTGTTCACTTTATCAATGACTTGAATCCGTGTACAGTATGGACGTACAGGAAGTCCGTCCTCCATCCAAAGCCTCATTCTGCTCTCACCACATGGACACAGGTATCGGGACAGTCAAAAAGGGAGAAGACTGTTCCAAGAAGTTGTTGTGAAAATACTTAAGTGATGAGAATAAGCCTGGGTTTTCTTTTGAGAGTAAAACACGTGTAGAAGGTACTGTATTGGCAAGTGTCCCAATACTAGTGCACGTACGCGCATTCATCACGGTTGCTTTGCTTTGTGCAAACAATCAACGACTTGCTGTCCTTGCCTTCTTCTGAATGTTTGTCTGTGCACTAAAGGCCCCCCATATGCGGCCAGTGTGTTCTTCTATGTAGACCAAGACAAATCATATTTGTAAAGCTATGACAGATATGATTACATCTACTGTATGTAGTCCTTCCCACATGAAATGATGCTACTGTATAGTATGATATACTCCAAGGCAATACTGTACTCGTGTACGCATTCAAAGCTCTCATTAAAAGATGAAACTATGACACACAAGAATGCTAATCGTTGACCTTTTATTTCTTTGATTACATTCAGAGAGAAAAGACTTTTTAGTGGAGGACAGCATGCATACGTCACTGATGGGATGGACCGTAAAAAAAAAAAAGTCACAATTACGAGATAGCATCATTATGAAATCAAAAGTCTGCATTAAAAGCCAAAATAACACGTCAGCATTAAAAAGTACACAATTATGAGATGGGATAGTTAGGAGGTAAAAAGTCATAATTAGGCGCTAAAAATGATATTTATGTGGTAAATAAAAAAATCAGAATGGTGAGAATAAAAGCCAAACCTATTAAATAAAAAGAAAACAGTCATAATTATGACATTAAAGGTCATATTTTGAGATAAAAAACTACATTTATGAGATCAAAAGTCCAAATGATGGAAAAAAAAATGTAATTTATGCACTTGCCACAAACGATGTTTGTATCTTTGTGTGTTGTCATTTAGAATTTGACTTTTTCTCTCATAGTTTTGATTTTATTATCATAACTACTGTATGATAATAAAGTGTCGTTTCCACCTGATCTCATAGTTTGGACTTTCTATCTCAGAGTTTTATGTCATGATGACTTTTTCTCTCGTAAGTTCAAATGTATGTACATGTCATGGTTTATTTTTCTGTCACTGATGTAAACAGGTCAGCAGCCAGGGGTGAATTGTTAAACAACAAAAAGCTGCGCTTTGTTGTGCTCTTCATCGAGGAAGGAAAAGACTTGTGGTGGTGATGATGTTAAATTGGAGCAGCTTTGAGAAGATTGCTGTCTTCAGACAAGAGGCACCACACGTACAATGATTTCAAGCAGTGGGCCTGCCCAGCACATAGTCTGCTCCCAATAGTTACCACTACTAAAACTAGCCCGTACCCCTCTTAATGATACGTCCATTAGCGTACTCACACATTTATGTAATTGACCTTTTCCCATTTCATGTACATGGACAACAAAAGAATTAAATGTCCATTTATTTCATTTTTCCAATGCCAAGAAAAACAGCAACAAAATGGAAATATTCATATATGCACAAAATGTCTCCAAAAAATCACATTGCAAAAATCCTAATATGTATCTATATGGGGAGGGGAAATTTGATAAAAGGTCCAAACTATGAGATTATAAAAATCAAAATTATGAAGGGATTGGGGGGCTAAGGCTTGTTTCCAGCATCTTGAAGTTGAAAAGAAAAAGAATGCAAGAGAGAGGAAGCTCTGGACTTTGCATGGCTTGGGGGGGAACAAACCATATCTTGGAGTGACCATTCCAAGAAGAATGCAAAAGGGAGAGATCCAAGATGATGAAGGCATCAAAGAAGAGCACAAGAAGGTGAAGAGAGAAAGAAAGATGTCCTTCCCTTGACCTTCACACCTCAGGGATGGAATGATCCATGGACGATTTCAGCAGACTCACGGACATCCTGATGGACACACACGCACACACACACACACACACACACACACACACACGTGTGACACCACAGCACCCCCTGTTGGGCCCTTTTTCTCATCTGTAAATTTTTGGATGGCCACACTTTCACCGTGGAACAGACTGTTTTATATACTAATTGTGATTCGCTTCTTTTTACACTTGCATGATAAATGTTACGTGAAAACAGTATTTATGAATAGATGAACATGACATAGAAAATAAATAAATCATATTTATGAAGTCATAGGAAAAAAAAGTAGTAGTTTAATTTCTCTTGGGAGATTAATAAAGTATCTATCTATATATCTATAGATATATGAACTACTGTTATTAGTATATTTTTATTGCTAGATGGCAAACAAGTTACTACTAGGTGCAGTAGATTCTCTGGAAACAAACAAGACGCAGAATTCATGAGATGCACGCTCTCAAGGCTGTGCAATGCTGTTTGTGAAGCAAAACCAAGAAATGTTCATGAATTGCGGAATGTTGTTAAAGAATGTTGGAGGGGAATAACAGCTGAAAGGTGCCACACGTTGGTTGACTCCATGCCACACAGATGTGAAGCAGCAAAAAAAATAAATATTAGTTTAAAAAAGTTTGAACAAAATAGTTTTGCGTTTGAAAAGTCAGCGGCAGACACAGCTTTCTTTTTTTTTTTTTTTAAACACCACTTTCTACTGATTGCCCAGTTGCATATCACGAATGCTGGATCTGGATTAGTCACATTGGACTGCTATTATTTCAACACTACTGGATTTCTCTCATGAATATGACGTTGTCTCTCCAGCGCAATCGTTCATGTCTTCATAAACGCTGTTTTCATGTAACATTTATCATGCAAGCGTAGAAAGAAGTGAAGCGCTGTTAGTACGTAAAATAGTCACATTGGAATGCTGTTATTTTCAACACTACTGTACATCTGATGAAGTCATAGGAGAAAAACTTATGATGTTTATGATAGTGTCTAAGTAATGTGAGGGGCGTGTTACCTTTTGATCATGTGCTCATAGATGAACTTGGGCATAATGGTGATGGTCATGGCAGTCGGGGAGGAGTTGAGAATGTCCTTAATGTGGGAATCCTGAAATTGGAAGGCATCGATTGATTGATGGATGGATCAGTGTAAAGAGGGCGTTACCTTGAGTCCAATAACGTTCTGGCCGTTGATTTCACAGATGTAGTGCTCGGTCAGCAGGCCGTTACGAGCCGCCGAGCCGTCCTTCACCAGCGACGTGATCTTCCCAGACTTGTAGATGAAACCCACGTGGCCGGAGGAGTCTTTGTGCATGGTGACTGTGCGCTGGAATGGTCTACACACACACACACACACACACACACACACAGTTGTGGAAAATTCCTTACTGAAAATGTGCCGACGTGGGACGGCCCTGCTTTTGTCGTTTTGTGTGTTGACAAAAACGAAAACAATAAATAAAGTAAATATAAAAATAAAAAGTCACAATACGGCAAGAGACACAGCAGAAATGAAAACACAGCTGAAATTCTGCAACCATAAAGTCAAAATATTACAAAAAAGTAATCCAACGAGGACAAGGCAAGAATAATGTGATATTAGGAAAGTAACATCAGATTAATATCATAAAGTTGAAATACTACACTATAAAAACACTTTTTAAAATGTTGTTATTATATTAACAAACAAAACAATAAATAAAGTTTTTTCAAATTTGTGGAAAATGTGGTTGTTTTAAGAATAAAGTCAAAAGATGCAAAGATAAGCATATTCTAAAAAGGAGAAAAAAATCACTATTTTATTCAAAATAAGGTCACTTTAGTAGCATAGACTGAAAATATTCACATAATATTATGAGAAACAAAAACAACTAAGTAATATTTTGAAAATAAAAGCACAATATTATAACAATAAAACCATAATTTTATGGGAATAAAGTCATGACATTATAGGAATTAAAATCATAATAGTTTGAGAATAAAATCATAACAATATGGGAATAAAGTCATAATATAATGAGAATAACATAACATAGTGGGTATACATCACAATACTAAGGCAATAAAATCATAATATTATGGGAATAACATCATAATATTTTGAAAATAAATTCATAATAGACGCACGGTGGCTGAGTGGTTAGCACATTGGCCACACAGTCAGGAGATCTGGAAGACCTGGGTTCAAATCTCCGTTGGGCATCTCTGTGTGGAGTTTGCATGTTCTCCCCGTGCGTGTGTGGGTTTTCTCCGGGTACTCCGGTTTCCTCCCACATTCCAAAAACATGCATGTTAGCTTCATTGGCGACTCTAAAATTATCCATAGGTATGAATCTGAGTGTGAATGTTTGTTTGTCTAGATGTGCCCTGCGATTGACTGGTGACCAGTCCAGGGTGTACCCCGCCTCTCGCCCAAAGTCTGCTGGGATAGACTCCAGCATCCCCGTGACCCTAATAAGGATAAACGGTATAGAAAATGAATGAATGAATGAATTCATAATATGGGAATAAAGTCATACATTGTGGGAATAACATAATATTGTGGGTATACATCATAATACTAAGGGACTAAAATCGTAATATTGTGGGAATAAAATCATAATATTTTTAGAATAAAGTCATAGTATTATGGAAATAAGGTCATAAAATTATGGGAATAAAGTCATGACATTATGGGAATAACAAAATAATGTTTTGAAAATAAAATAATAATTTGGGAATAATATAACATAATGGGAATAAAGTCATGACATGGGAATAAAATTATAAGATGGGAATAAAATAATAGTTTGAGAATAAAGTCACGACATTGTGGGAATAAAATCCTAACAGTTTGAGAATAAAGTCCAATTAAGTCCAATTATCATGGGAACCCCAGATTAGTGAAGGGCCAAAAGTCAAAGAGCATCGACAAGGCCAGAAGTCGGAAGCAAGCAGGCCTGACCTGTCCCTGACCACCATTTCCATGCGAGTGTCGGCCGCAGCCTTCAGGGCCTTGTGGGCCTTATCCACGCTCCAGCCGGCACAGTTCTGGCCGTTGATCTGAAGGACCTGGTCCCCAAAACGCAGACCGGCCAAGGCGGCGGGGGAGTTGGCCTGCACCAGCTGGACAAATATTCCCTGCCAAAAAGAAAAACATAACTCACTTCAAAATCCCAAGCCACTCTGTAGACATTTTGAAAAGAAGATGAAAATAACTGAGTAAAGTATGTGAACTAAGATATTCAATGGAACTATGGAGGAATAGAACTGGGAACCAGTATGACTCACGTTGTCGATGGCCCTGAGGCGTAGCCCAACCTTGCCGTCCTGGTCCTTGCACAGGATGATCTCCCGCAGCCCTTGGCGGACCTCTGCCCTCCGGATGCCCACGTCAGAGCCCGTCACGGGACACACCATCCCCGCCACGCCCGAGTAGGAGGGCAGCGCCACCTGCTGGGAGGCAGAGAGACGATAAAATGTGTCAGAAATACTGCAGAACCCCACGTAGTTATTATTCTGCTTTTGCATTGGATCACATGACCCCTTCACAGCATATGCGAGATAAAAACTGTAAAAAGTCAGAACTATGACATAAAATGTCATAATTATGAGATATGAAAAAATCTTAATTCTGAGGAAAAAAGTCAGAAAGCTGAGAACAAATGTTGAAATCATGAAATAAACTGTCAAAATGAGGACATAAAAAGTTCTAATGATCAAATGAAAAGTCAGACCCTTGTGGTGTTCTGTGGGTCGTGCTCTGGGAGTACAGAGTTGGTGGCGTGCTACTACGTGCCATTGGGTCCTTGTAGAACCGTGTTATTTTCTGCGTGGGAATACATGTACTGAAGCAAATAATGATATCATACATTACGTAAACAAGAATTTATCCCTGTAGACCGCCGTTCCAGCCTGAGATCATCGCGTATGAAAAGCCAAGAAAGGTGAGCAAGTGAGAGCACTCCACAAAAATGCCGTGGATTTAGGTGGGAGTCACATGACTTGTGTTTTGCCAATTGCTCGCATGTGCGATAGCCTCACACAGCCGGGCATAGTGTAACGTGGAGTTGTTTTCCTCTGCTTACGTTGTTGTCAGCCATGGGCAGCAAGGTCAAGCTGTTGTGCGCCTCAACACTGTTGAGACTCAGACCCATGTAGTCTCCTAGTTCCTCCAGGTTTGGGTACAAGCCTGCTGCAAAAACACAAACACCATCAAAAGTATCCTTACGCGCATTTCCACAATGAAATCAAGCCTCCATTCTACACTTGGGCACACCTCCTCCTGTGCAATGGCACCGGCTGGGCAACACATCCCTTCGTCAACACACACACACACCTCTTTCTACATCCCATAAATCATTACTGCCTCCTGCTTGCCGTGGATGTCCGATTCCACCACTGATCCACCACATATCCTAACCATAAGTCATATTTAGCAGCTGAAAAGGCACAATTAGGACAGAAACAGTCATTAAGATTTTTTTAAGTCACAAATTTGACATAAAAAGTAAAAAATAACAAGATAAAAACACACAATTATAAAATAAAAAGTCAAAAAAGTCATAGTTTTCTTTCAGGGGAGGAACCGGGCTTCCAGATGGTTGACTACGGCCCGTCATTAGCCATCGAAACAGTAAACTATAACTACTGAATCACAAATCATAAGTAGTATTTTTGTCTACAAGAACATTTGGTTGGAGAAAATGGGAATAAAGTCAAAAATATGAGAAGTTGGAAGAGTTGGAAAAACAAACAACATATTAGGATAATAAAGTCAGTTGAAATATTATACGGTATAATACATTATAATGTATTCCTGGAAAATCGGGCTTTTTTCTGCTCATATTGGGATGTTCTTGGGTGTTGTCTCCCAGAAGCTGAAATATTGTCCAACCCCAGACGACTTTTTTGCTACCCCTTCAGATGTGTCCAAGCCCAAAAAGACAGAAAAGTGAGTAGATGTTGTGTAAGGAACCAACTGGATGATGGCGTCCCGGCAGTGGCAGGCTGCTGGAGTTGCTGGCCCGCCTCACTGATTGCTGGCATGGTGGTGCTGGTGGCGGTGTGGGCAAACTGGGCCTGGGCCTAAGAAGCAATGCAATTAAACAATTATCACGTCATACCATAACATTAAAAACAGCTCCATTATTTTAACTTCAAATTTGTACTTTGTGCTGTGTGGGTGAGCAAATAAAGCACACCTTTTTCTTCCTGCTTCTGACCTGACTGGTAAACCAACATTCACCTTAAGAGGAAGGACGATGTATGACATTTGTCACAATGAGGGGATAAAAAACACACAAAAAAAACTTATCAGCCACCTGAAACACCAGTGCTGCGACATTTCAATGTGATTCCATTTTTGTGGCTGGAGACTTCCCGGTTTTGGCCACCTCTTCCAGTTCCACCGAGGGACCCCAAGGCGGGAGACATGTGGACTAGATGCCCGAGCCATCTCAACTGGCTCCTCTCCATGTGAACTCTGAGCTCCTTCCTATCTCTTAGGGTGAGTCCAGCCACCCTACGGAGGAAACTCATTTCTGCCGCTTGCATCCACCATCTCCTTCTTTCGGTCATGACCCATAGCTCGAGACCGTAGGTGAGGGTGGGAACATGGATGGATTGGTAAATTGAGAGATTTGTCTTCCCGCTCAGCTCTCTTCACCACAACGGACCTTTACGGCGACCGCATTACTGCAGATGCTTCACCGATCCATCTGTCAACCTCACACTCCATCCTTCCCTCACCGGTGAAAAAGACCCTGAGATACTCGAACGTCTCCACCTGGGGCAAGACTTCAATCCCAACCCATAGGGTACAATCCACCCATTTCCGACTGAGAACCATGGCCCCCAATTTGGAGGTGCTGAGTCTCATCCCAGAAGCTTCACACTCCGCTGCAAACAGCTCCAGTAAACGCTGAAGGTCACAGCCTGATGAGGCCATAAGGACCACATCGTCTGCAAATAGCAGAGACGAGATCCTAAGGTCACCAAGCTGGACTCCCTCAACGCCTTGTGTGTGTATGTATGTATGTATGTATATATATATATATATATCTGTGTGTGTGTGTGTATATATATACACACACACATATACTGTATAGCATATATGCTATAATATTTTGACTTCATCCTCAAAACATTACAACCTAATTTTCCAAAAACAACAACTTTATTTGTTGCAGAGTTTTTCTGTTTTAATATTTCCACCCACAAGACTACAATTGTATTGCCACTTTTTTCACGTTCCGTTCCATTCATGGAAAAATGCAGCAAAAATAACGTTGACAGGAATATGCTTATGTTGCTTGATTTGTTGGACAACAATTCTGGTAATTATGATCATGTTGCCATGGCAGCTAGCAGAGTGAGTCAGAAATATGACGAGCGTGTGTGAAATGCACACAAATAAAAAGAAACACACACACATGTGCTCGTGTAGGCACCACAACACTCCTGTTAAGGTGGCATCTTTCAACAAAAGTACTGGGACATACTTCTTCTTACCTTCACCACCTTGTCCACCTTTAGGTCCTCCAGCGTTGGGTACAGAGACATCCTGCAGAACACAAAGAGACATCAATATGTAGCGCGTGCGCGTCATTCTCCTTTTGTTAGCACACACGGCCTCGTCGCGGCCGCCTTTCACCAAACCCAGATATATATACTGTATATTTCATCTAAGCTTTGTCAGATATATATACTGTATATTTCATCTAAGCTTTGTCAGATATATATACTGTATATTTCATCTAAGCTTTGTCATACAGCTGAGTTTTTATTATCATTTTATTTTGTAATAATGTTCATACATTTTGTCTTTTTGCATCCATTTAAATTTCACACTGTGGCTCTCATTTGGGCACCCCTGGCAAACAGCAAAATGTCAGCTTAAAAAAAAACAGGCAGAGGAAAGGATGGTGGCTAGAAAGAGGAACTGAAAGTCAGCTGACATGTCGTCGTTACTGTTCATGCTGCAAATCACTTCAATACACTATTTCCGAAAACACAACTAACTTAGGCAGAAAGAACAATACATGTTGAATAGAAAGAATGTATTATAAAATAACATAAATATACATGATTTATACAGTATACTTATATATTACATATAATGTATAATTTATATAATAACAAAAACATCTGATGCTAATAATTTACGTCAAATGTGATTTTTAAAAAATTACTTTAGAATTAAGGTAATGCATGATTTGTAAATAAAATGTTGTCATAAATATAAATAAGAAAGAACAACATTTTAGTAAAGCAAAGACGCTTGGAAGAAAAACAAGACTTTGGAGTGACCACAGAAAAACAAGGCATTCTTTAGAGTAGTCCGTGTCCATCTTAAGATTGCTGTAAAAAAGCGTACTATGACATTTTCTTCATGCAGTATATATATACTGCAATACACAATATTTACTACAATTACACCCACAAGGATAAAAAACATGTTCACTGCCTTCTAAATACACTTGTTTTTACATTATTAGAGCCCTCTGGATATGAGCTAACACCTGTATAGTCATCTTATTAACCAATATAGTAGACATAATGGGAGAAAGACAGACATATAGGACAGAGTAAACTTGTGTACCAGCTTCTACATAGACTAGTTAAGATTATTAGAGCCCTCTAGACTTGACATAACACCCCATAGTCATCTTTACACCTCTATTACCCAATATAATGACATAAGAAGAAAAAAATAACACATAAGACAAAGTTTACCACCTTCTAAATACTTTATTATTAGAGCCCTCAAGAAATGAAATAACATCCCTATAGTCCCCTTTACACTTCTATTACCCAACATCGTAGACAAACACTTAAACATTATTAGAGCACGCTAGACATGACATAACAGCCCTAGAGTCACCTTTACACTACTATTGCCCGATATACTGTAGTAAACATAAGAGAAAATGAGAGATTTAAGAGGAAAATCAAAGTCTCCCCTGGAAACTTGGGTGAAGAGTCTTCATTGACCCCACCAACTGTGTTGTTGTTGTTTTTCTTGTTTTTGGGTGCAGTAGAAAGAAAGATGGGACTAGGGTGGTTCTTGTTCTTCCTGGCAGAGGTTACTGCGGGGCAACAAGTTGAGACTGGAAAGAGAGCCAAGAATGCGTGTGGCGTTTCGCATGCGTTAAGACCGGAAACGCAGATCAATACTAACCAAAATGACGGGCAACACAAACAGGAAGTCAAAAACATTCGTTTAAGACAGAAAATGAGAGCATTTTCTTTACAATCAACGCGATCACACGCGTTTGCTTCTTGGGGTATACTCGGTTAGTTTGTTGAATATTCGAGTGTTAAAGGATTTTACGTATTTTTTGTGCCTTGACGTTCATCTCCAGTGACGCACATACGCGGCTAGCATGTACCGCTAGCATGTACCGTTAGCCTCGCGCAACAGCACTCACCTGGACGCAATACGACGTCGCTTTGTTCTTCAAACAAAAGTCCTCGGCGAACGAACGGTTCAAACGTGGGATTCTTTGTTTTTTTGTTTGGTGTTCCTTTCTTTCGCTCTCGTCGTGAAAGGAAGGGGATTCGCAAAAAGTGACGTCACACTTGGACGCCAGCTCTTGTGGACCCCGACCAGCGACGTTACGTCACTAGCACCGCCCACTCCGATCACATGACCTGGGCTCACAGCCGCTGATTCGATACTGTATAAACAGTCAAGCTGCTGTCAACAAATGTTCCAAAATGTTTTAAACACTGAAAAATATTCAAAGAATGGAAGAAAATGTTAGAAATTGTTCTATAGTATTTTAAAAACATCAAAAAATGTTAACGAATGGAAAAAATGGCTTGAAAAAGTTGAAATTGTTGAATAATGAGGCATAAATCCCAACGTGCAGCGGGTATCGTCAGTGGTTGTCGGCAAAGAATTGCTGCACATGGTCCCGTAACTTAGCATGCATGACTGAAGACGAGAATGGATGTAAATAAGATTAGCATGGATGACAATTGCAATGGATGTAAACAGCATTAGTGGCACGCTAAGCTAGCAAGCTAGTTCCCGGTAAAGACTTTTAACAAAACAAACCTACATTACAGCCATCTCATTGATCTTATTTACAGGGAGGGAAAAAAGTATTTGAACCCCGGCTGATTTTGTAAGCGCTTCCACTAACAAAGAAATGATCAGTCTATAATTTCAATGGTAGCTTTATTTGAACACTGAGACAACAATGACAAAAAAACTCCAGAAAAAAGAGTTCTAAATTAATTTGCATTTCCATGAAGGAAATAAGTATTTGATCCCATCCAGCAAGATCTCTAGCTCCCAGGTGGATCTTATACAGGTAACGAGTTGACATTGGCAGCCCTCTCAGCTTGTAACCTGTATAAAAGAGACCTGTCCACAGAAGCAATCAAGCAATCCAGATGCCAAACTCTGCACCATGGCCAAGACCAAAGAGCTTTCCAAGGATGTCAGGGACAAGATTGTGGACCTAGACTGGAATGGGCTACAAGACCATCGCCAAGCAGCTGGGTGAGAAGGTGACAACAGTTGGTGCAGCAATTATTAGCAAATAGAAGAAATATAAATTAACTGCCAATCTTCCTCGGTCTGGAGCTCCATGCAAGATCTCACCTCGTGGAGTTTCAATGATAATGAGAACGGTGAGGAATCAGCCCAGAACCACTCGGGAGGAACTTGTCAATGATCTCAAGGCAGCTGGGACCATAGTCACCACAAAAACAGTTGGTAACACACTACACCGTGAAGGACTGAAATCCTGCTGTGCCCGCAAGGTCCCCCTGCTCTGGAAGTCCATCTACAGGCCCCGTTTGAAGTTTGCCCCTGAACATCTGACTGATTCATAGGAAGACTGGGTGAAAGTGTTGTGGTCAGATGAGACCAAAATTGAGCTCTTTGGCATCAACTCAACTTCCCCGTGTTTGGAGGAGGAGGAATGTTGCCTACGACTCCAAAAACACCGTCCCCACCGTCAAATATGGACGTGGAAACATTATGCTTTGCCACCAAGTACTGAAGCACGTTTTTCAAAGGGATCAAAAACTTATTTCCTTCATGGAAATGCAAATTAATCATAACTCTTTTTGAAACGCATTTTTCTCTGGTTTTTTTTTTTGTCATTGTTCTCTTTGTTCAAATAAAGCTACCATTGAAATTTTAGACTGAGCATTTCTTTGTTAGTGGGCAAACTTACAAAATCAGCTGGGGTTCAAATAGTTTTTTCCCTCCCTGTACGAAGCACTGTGTAAAATTACTACAGGAACAACATCAAATGAAAAGAAATAAATGAATACAGAACCACCATCACCTACCTGGACTTTGTTATTCAGTGACCAAATATGCACATTAGCTTGCAAAGAGGTCATCAAATCTTACCTTGATGCATTCCCATGTGGTATCAGAATTTGGGATAAATATGAGGTGAAAGAAAACGGTAAAAATACAGTATAGTCAGTTTTACAGCGTAGATGGTGCATTCAAGAACTGTCCAACAATTTGGGACAAGCCGCCGCTTGCATGAATCATTCAAAAATGTGGCATTTCTATCCGTATATTATTTCTGAAATGAAGTCATGGCTCATCTTTCCAAAATGTATAGTTATTTACAAATGATTATTTTATTATGATAATGTCCGCCCAGAGATTGGGATATAATGAGCTGTTTTACACATTTGAATGTCACTTTTATACAATTGGATTGTGTAATTTGTAATGTAGGACTCGTATTTTCATCTACAAATGTAACCGATGAATCTTATGGAATTGAAAATACTGTATATTGTAAAAGCAGTGTGTATCTCCATTTTGTTCAGAAACTTGAATTAAGCGATTCTTCTGGCACCTGGACAGGTGTTTATTTCTACAATAACTCCCCAATAATACAAAACAGATGAGCGCACACTAGCCTTTTCATACATTGATCAGAAAATGGATTTATTCCCTCAAGGTCCAAACGTGTTCCCATGTCGCCCCGGGATGAAAGAAGTCCACCTTGCACAGCGCCAAAGCGGTGTTTACAATCTAGTACGTGTTGTCTGCTTAGCCACTGATCATTCATTATGATCACTTTGTTACAAGCCTGCAAATCTAAGCTGGGATCATCCCAGTTACACTGGAAAGCCATCAAATTCATCTTCTGATGAACAAAACCAATGTTGGACTTTTTGTGCGGTTGCCAGAGAAATAGGGAATGAAGTTCCAAATGACAGTGATTTGGGATTTTCGGACCGTGGTGATCATTCACTGCATTTTAGAAAAGGAGAAAAATAATCAACCGAAAATGAAGAGGTCCAAACACAAGTCCGTGACCCCACGTCATCGTCCTCCTCAGAGAGTGGATGGGCAGCCGGGTCGGGTGGGTGGGTTCCTCAGTGTAGCCGCTGCACGATGACAGCGTTGAGGAGGTTGGCCTGCTGCAGCGTCTGGCTCTCATCTGATAGCTCTTTGTTGGGGAAGGTGGTCATCAGGACAAACTCCCGGGCAGCCATGGCTGGCCGGGCCGCCACCACGAATTGCCGCAGATCCGACACTCTGGTAAAAACAACAGACAAGGCTTGATGCAGCAAAGCAGTTGATTTGTTGTTTCTGAAGGTAACATGGGGCAGCTCTGGCGGAGTACAACACACACTGAAAATGAGTCCAATTTATAACACTGGTCATACAATAAACAAAACAATTAGGTGAATTAGGTGGTCCGGAACCCCAGAGTACTCCCCACAGAATTACTCAAGGAACAAGTGACTTTAAACCACCCTCTCAGGTGCTAAAGACTTTGTACACCGGCACCAACGAGAGCGTCCTGACTGGCAGCATCACTTCCTGGTTCGGGAACAGCACCATGCAGGACCGGCGAGCCCTACAGAGGGTGGTGCGTTCTGCTGAGCGTACCATCCACACCGAGCTCCCAGACCTGCAAGACATCTATAACAAGAGGTGCAGGACCAGAGCCAGGAAGATTGTGAAGGACCTCAGCCATCCTAACAATGGACTCTTCTCACCGTTGCCTTCAGGAAAGCGATTCCGCTCCTTGAAGGCAAACACAGAGAGAATGAGGAGGAGCTTCTTCCCGCACGCAATTCGGACTCCAAACAGGGATACACGGGGATATAAACACAGACTTTCTATTCATCACTTCACCTCTCACTCCACACATTCACCTCACACTCTGCTCAGTTTGCACAACCGTGGACTTGAAACAGCACAAGTCACTTTAAAGACTTTCACTACAACACTTTAGTGACCATCTGTCACACACACACATATCACTTGCCAATCTTGCACGTCACGTCACATATCTCCTGTACTTTTGTACTATTTTATTTGTATTATATTGCATTTTTTGTATTTGTGTACTTCATTTTATCTCATATTTCATACCTATTTTACTTTCTTTTTTTCATTTCTTTTCATTTCTTTATCTATTTTTATCCCTTAAATGGTTACAGGTTGGACAGTCATACAATACACTTCACTGCGCGTCGTACTCTGTATGTATATGTAGGTGACAAGTAAAATCTGAATGTGAATCTGAATATGAAGGTCCCATTTCTTCTCCAAGTCCACAAAACACATGTGGACCAGTTGGGCAATCTCCCATGCACCCCCCGCTGAGAGTTTAATGATAATCCACAGTTTTACGACCAGGACCAAAACCACACCGCTCCTTTCTTGAATCCCAGTTTGTATTTATCCAGAGGATTATCTATCCACAACCCCTGAAAGACCTATAAAGATGGCTGAAGAGTTGGTCCACATTCTACCCTTTTTCATGTTATATTTACATTAACACTAAAATGTTACACATCATTTAACAAATATTAATATTAGTCAATGACAACACGTCATGTTGGGGAAAAAAAAGCAAAGCTACATGGCCCTGTGTGAATAGGTGACTTTAGGCCAAAGCTAATAAGTGGTTGGGTCACCCTTAGCAGCAACAACTGCAATTAAGCGTTTTTTAAACTTGTGGTGTGAAAGAATTTTGCAGAATTGTTGTCATTCAGCCACATTTGGAGTTTTTTCCAGCATGAAGCCCCTTTTTACGGTCAAGCCACAGCATCTTCATAGGAGTCAGGTCAGACTCCAAAGTCTTCAGCCATTCAGAGGTGGACTTGCTGGTGTGTTTTGGATCATTGTCCTGCTGCACAACCCAAGTTGCTTTCAGCTTAAGGTCACCAACAGATGGCTGGACATTGTCCTTCTGGATATTTTGCTAGACAGCAGAATTCATGATTCTCTTAATCACTGCGAGCCTTCCAGGTCCTGAAGCAGCAAAACCATCACACTCCCACCACCGTTTTTTACTGTTGCAATGATGTTTTTTTCCTGAAATGCAGCGTTACTTTTACACCAGATGTAATGGGACACACACCTTCCAAAAAGTTTAAGTTTTGTCTCGTCAGACATAAGGATGGCTTCTGGAAAAATTGAGACGAGCCTTGACATTGTTTTTGTTCAGCAGTGGCTTTGGTCTTGGAACTCTGCCATGCAGGCCCTGCCCAGCGTCTTTCGTTTAGTGAAATCATGATCACTGACCTTAACTGAGGCACTTCTTCGGACGTCGTTGTGGGGTCTCCTGTGACCTCTCGAATGAGTCGTCGCTCTGTTGGAGTCATTTCGTTTGGCTGGCCATTCCTGGGAAGGTTCACTGCTATTCCATGTTTTGGCCATTTGTAGATAATGGCTCTCAGTGTGGTTTGCTGGAGTCCCAAAGCTATCTAGCCTTCTAAGCCTTTCCATGCTGACAGATCTGTTTTAACTGGGGGGCAATCACTTTTCACACTGGTTTATGTAGCTTTGGATTTTTTTCTCCCTTACTCATAAAAGGTTTCATGTAAAAACTGCATTTTGTGTTCAGTTGTGTTTACAATCACATTCCATTTTAAAATAAGGAACCCTGCTAGATGGAAATGCACTTATTACTATTCCCGAATTGGTTTTGTAGTTATTTATATTTTAAATGTACCCAATGTATTATATGCATTTTTTTAATTCCGCTAGCAAGTATTTCTAATGTAATAAAAAATATATTTTTTTAATCCATTACTTAATTAGTGTATGGGTTATATTGATTCATTTGATCATTTTAATTATGTATGTATTCATCTAATAATTGTCATCTTTTTTCAGTCTAGCTTTTTGGCCCTGGGGTTGTTGGGCTGTAGTTACCTGTGGCTATGGTTGAACTTCTGAACCAGCCTACCACCGTCCGCTAGTCGAATTTGAATGTTGGTGACGGGTTGAGAGGTGTCCAGGCTCACGCCAGCACTGGCCTGGGCTTCGTTGGCCACTTGGTCCTGCTGTGAGGTGGCAGGAGCTGAGACCAACTCTGGGGTGGCGCTGGGAGAGAATAATAGACATAGAGAAGATTAGAGAAGATTATTTTATTCAACCAAACAAAGAAATATGTTCATTTCAAACGAATTATTGAACAGACAAGTATGTTCATTTCAACTATTCAAACCTGAGGGTTTGAACCCAGCTACCTCCAACACAGTCACCGCTGGTGTGACGTTGAGCAAGACACTTCACTCACACTCCGGTGCAGGCCACACAGATGTATGAATGTAATCAAGCTTTGGTGTATAGGTGAACGTTTAATGGTGCTTTCATTCCATCTACTATCTCACCTTCCCAGTTTCTGTCCCTCCCCTCCAAAAGCTTTGAAGGCCACCTTGGGCTTGCTGAAGTCCTCGTCCCTGTGGTCCTCCATGTCCAGGTTGACTTGGCCCCCACGTGAACGCTGCCTCAGCTCTAAGGGAATTTCCCTGCAGCACAAAGCCAAAAGGACGGAATCATAACAGCCAAACTAGTAAGAAGAATAGTGGCAGTGATGAAAAGGGAATAATTACCCCCTGCGGATGGCCTCGAGGAAGTGAGCGTTACCGGGATCGTTGTAGTTTCTTAGCTCGCCGTCATCCAGACTGAAGCCCGTTTTCCATAGCTTCAACACCACATGTACCTAACATACACACTTTACACTTTAAAACAGGATGCTTGCATCAATGCGTCAATTGACGGCCTGAATACAACTCAATATCTTTCTCTGCAATGAGCTTCCAGTAGGTTGCAATTGCATCCTTAGTCTTCCCCCCTACCCATCACTCAATCACCTTCAAGGTGTGGGTAACAAGTATTAAATAGCAATACTTGGTCCGAATGGGAAATATGGCTTTGGTGAGAGTCCGTTTTTTGGAATGGATTTATGACATTAAGAAAGGCAGCACTGTATAGTCATAATATGATGTAGGATGAAGAACGTGGAAATATTTTGGGGGGGGGTCTTTAAAACTGCAAAAATGTGCAAAAAGGGAAAACAAAGTCGATATTAATAATTTGCTTTTCATATATATGAAAAAGCTGAGATGCACTTTTCTCAAACTATAAATGGTATAACTTCTTAGCATGCTTTACAAAATATCAAACCTTTTTCATTTCATTTTCATTTATCTGTTTATTTTTATTTTCTTGGACAGTTCTCTAGAAATTATATGCCACACATCTTGGGAATGTATGATTGGTTTTCTTGAGAAAATGACTTTCAGTAGGTACTTTTTTTTCAAGAAATCAACTTTTTTTTTTTAAATATCTTTTTTATATTATATACATAGATACATACAGTGAGGGAAAAAACTATTTGAACCCCAGCTGATTTTGTTTGCCCACTAACAAAGAAATGATCAGTCTATAATTTCAATGGAAGGTTTATTTGAACATTGAGAGACAACAATGACAAAAAAAAAACAGAAAAATGCATTTCAAAAAGAATTATACATTAATTTGCATTTCCATGAAGGAAATAAGTATTTGATCCCTTTGAAAAACGTGCTTCAGTACTTGGTGGTAAAACCTTTGTTGGCAATCACAAAGGTCAGCCGTTTCTTGTAGTTGGCCACAAGGTTTGCACACATCTCAGAGGGCTTTTGGCCCACTCCTCTTTGCAGATCCTCTCCAAGTCATTCATGTTTCGTGGCTGATGTTTGGCAACTCCAACCTTCAACTCCCTCCACAAATTTTCTATGGGATTAAGGTCTGGAGACTGACTAGGCCACTCCATGACCTTAATATGCTTCTTCTTGAGCCAATCTTTTGTTGCCTTGGCCGTGTGTTTTGGATCATTGTCATGCTGGAATACCCAACCACGACCCATCTCACCCAACACTTGACGGTACATGTCCCCATCCATCCTCCCTTTGATGCGGTGCAATTGTCCTGTCCTCTTGGCAGCAAAACACCCCCAAAGCATAATGTTTCCACCTCCATATTTGAC
>QODF01000069.1:1708020-1752008 GCA_024372805.1 Oostethus manadensis
CCTGGGAACGCCTTGGTGTCCTCCCGATGGAGCTGGAAGAGGTCGCTGGGGACCGGGAAGTCTGGACTTCCCTACTGAAGCTGCTGCCCCCGCGACCCGGACCCGGATAAGCGGTGGAAAATGGATGGATGGATGGAATTTTGTCCAAAAAAACAAATTTTTTTTAAATAACTTTGTAATTTTGTTTTAGTATCCAAGAGTTGCATCCTTTTCATTTGTCACATGAAATGAAAATGACTTTCTGGAAAGTACCGGTACTAGTATTTCTAGCAAGCAAGTTAAAAAATAAAAATCTGAATAAAATAAGATCAACTTTCTGTAAGGTATCATTTTCTACGTGAAGCATAGTTTTGATGGGTGGAATCCCCGTGGGAACAACTCACATCAAGTTGTGCGTTGGCGTCCCGTCTCCCGGCAGAAACATATGTGGACTCCTCTTCAGGAGCTGCCCCCAGCCTGTATCCACCTCCATCGAAAGCCTGTGAAGAGACAGTATTTCATTCAAAGCACAGTGACGGTGTCCTCTTCACTTACTTTAGCTTTGCTGGATTCACCAGGGCCTCTCCCACTGCGGTCCAGGGGCACGGCTCCGTGTTCCTTTGCTCCTTTAAACAGATCCTCCACCACGTCATTGGGACTCTTCTTTTTAGGGGGCCCCACAATTTGCTGCCCGCTGCGCTCAGATCCCCCCGCAAAGAACCTGCGCATGTGGGTATCACCGTGGCGTTAGATGAAACACAGGATGGTAAATTTAGCATCACAACCACTTGCCCCTGCCAAGCTCTGTGTTGTGGCTGCATGGTCACTGCTATGTGTGTGTGTGTGTGTGTGTGTGTGTGTGCGTGCGTGCGTGTGTGCGTGCGTGTGTGTGCGTGACAGAAAGAACAGCTTTGACTCACTTAGGGCTCGAGGTGCCACGAGAATAAAAAGTGACAAGGTTTGTCTTTCAGGGAAAAAAAATGTCTTGTTGGCAGGCACTAAGCCTAGGATGATAAGAAATTAATCACAAAAAAAATGAACACAACAAGTTAACTGGATAATCAATATATTTCCCTGTGCAAATTTGAATTAAACCACGGCTCAATTTCTCTCCTACACACACTCTAGGTGTGCATACACTACACTTACATCTAGATTGAGAAGTAATTTTCATTTAGAAAAGTTCCATTAGTTTCGGAAATAGTGGGCAAAAGAGTCCGTAAATTGTAAGGATGGTCTGAAGTTGTATGGCAAACCGATCATCTGCAGTGGTGGAAAAAAATCTCTCCCACAGCTATGTTGGTGCATTAATGGTCATGGTTGATGATAAAATCTTACTTTCTGGCTCATTCCTGCTTGTCCTATCTCTCCTCTTGCTCCCTGTCTCTGCCTGCCTGTACACGTGACATGAAAAGTTGAGAAAAGAAGACGCATCCCAATCACGCTTAAAGCAAATAAACTTAAACATATGAACCAATCTACACGAGATTATTTTCAAACAAAAAAAACATGCCAGAGGAAAAAAATGAGGATGTTGGTGCTGGAGAAAGAAGCAACGAGGGAAGACGAGCAACGTTCCTCTAAGCTGCACAATCGCGCACTGATATTGTGTTCTTTGCGCACTGCAATTTTTTTTCCTGTGCAGCAAAATAAAATCCAACCTGAACTCTTAAAAAAAAAAAAAAAAACTATTATTCTGCAATGCCACTTTGTGAGCGACAGGCGACAACATTCGCTTAGATAACACAATCATGAACACTGTCCAGCCAATGATAGGATCCTTTTGGTACGTATTTACTTAAGCAGCCAATCAATTCAACAGTGTGTTACGTAGTATGTACGGTTTTGCTGCGCTAGCAGGATAAAATAGTGACACAACAAGCGGCTTCATCAAAGTCAAAGAAATTAAAGTCTACCTTATTAACAATATAAATGGTAAACAAGAAAATAAATGGGAAATGAAACGTTATCATAACTATGAAATGAAAATGAAATACATGTGGAAATATAAAGCGAATCAACAAAACAAAATAATACAAATGTAATCATAATCTTTTTGCATTTTGTCATTGCTTTTTCCTCTATTGTCCTTTTTCCCGTTTTGTTGTTGCTTTTCCTGTTTTGTCTTTTCCACTTGCTTTTTGTCATTGCATTTACTTGATGGCTCAAGCTGGTGAGTAAAAGCAAAGGCAAAACAATGACCCGCCCACAGTTATTCTGCCAGGGTGATTGGTCAATACCCAATGACACAATTCCTGCTAGAGTGACTATGTAATAGCTATGTTAATATGTAGCTCTTAGTGCGGGTGAACGGAAGTGGGTCACGGACAGGAAGCATTATCACTATAACGCCATCATCAGTATACTTTGTGTGAATATCATTACACAATTGGAGTTCAGCAGGCTGGAAGGGCCTCCATACCATACAGTATACTATACTGTAACTAGAAGTTTTGTACAAGATTCAGGTGGTTAATTGTATGAGGTTATGGTTTGTTTTGTCTGAGGTTGAGAATTAAGAAAGCTATATTGTGGAATCCTCCTTGCTGTTTGTCTGAAACCATTCATATACGTAAGTATGACAAAACGAAATTTAGGCCACACAGTGGTCAAGTGGGTAGCATGTGGGCCTCATAGCCAGGAGGTTCAGGATTTGAATTTCCGTTGGGCATCTCTGTGTGGAGTTTGCATGTTCTCCCCGAGCGTGCGTGGGTTTTCTCCGGGTACTCCGGTTTCCTCCCACATTCCAAAAACATGCATGTTAGCTTAATTGGCGACTCTAAATTGTCCATCGGTATGAATGTGAGTGTGAATGTTTGTTTGTCTATATGTGCCCTGTGATTGGCTGGTGAGCAGTCCAGGGTATACCCCGCCTCTCGTCCAAAGCCAGCTGGGATAGGCTCCAGCATACTCGCAACCCTAATGAGGATAAGCGGCATAGAAAATGAATGAAAACGGACAAGTGCGATACTACAGTGTGCACGTCTGATATTGCTCACAGAGATGCAAGGGCTGCTCAGGTTGTTTTTGTGTACACTCAGATACTTGGAAACATAGGGGGAACATTGAAGAAAAAAGGAACAGGCTGGAGACGAGAAGCAGTGGGGAGAAAAGGAAGCACCTTGTTAGTTTGAGAATGTTGTCTGACATGTCTGTGTTTTTCACTTTCATCAACACGATAAGGTCATTTATTCATAACACACTATACACTGTCTTCTTTTCTCTTATTCTCTATTGCTTCCTGTTCTGGTCTGGCCGGTCCAAATTTGCATAACAATAAACATAAAATTAAGTCAAATAAGTAAGTATCTTTGGCAGAGCAAATGTGTTTAGCATCTCCATCATCAATACTGGGGCTGCAACTAATGATTATTGTCATAACCGATAAATCGGTCGATTATTTTTTCAATTAATCAGAGTTTTAAAAAGACATTTTTAATTTTCCTTCATTGCAGTAATCCTTTTAAGAATGCAAGAATGGACGTTTATACTGTTTACAGTTTTACTGTTCTACCAGTAGGATTTGTGTGTATGCATGGTAAGAGATAATGGAGAGAATGCATAAATGTAGGCATTTTCCTAAGCACAAGTACAAGTATGACATTTACTTTGTGTGGGAATCCTTTTACACACGCTCTACACACACATTTGTGCAGTGGTTTGCTTTGTAAGATATCAAAAAGAGGCAAAAATGTTGATAGCTCTTTTCCAAAGTCAAAGGTGATGTGTGTGAAGTATCTTGTTTTGCCTGAAACACAAAAGATAATATGTCTGCTTTCATGGATCACTAAGGACATTAAGAAATAGTTACATTAGAGTGGCTAAAATCAGGATATTTGTAGTACATTTTTAAATTGAAAAATTGATTACCAAAATAGTTGTCGATTATTTGGATAATCGATTAATAACCAATTCATTGATTAATCTTTGCAGCTCTAATCAATACTATCTGCCCCAAAGGCTATACAGAACAAAAAAAGGGCTGGTTATCCAGTGTGATACACTTTATAATTGGCCCTGGGAATTGGAAGTATTGAAGGAAGAAATCTTGGTTCCACCTCGCATAGCCAACGTTTTGAAGTCATTGGAAACAGCAAGTTTCATATCCCAAGGAGACACCACAAATAACGTTAGACAGGTAGGGCCCTATGATTAACGGAATCGTGAATGGAATGGCGGAATTAGACAATAAAACTGAGTTTACTGGTAAATGCAGAACCTTGCGGTATTTGGCATCATGTGTATGAAATGCTGTCAAAGAACATTGGCGTGTGGAATTACATACCCCAACTGTAAACAAAATAAGCGTGTCATAAAAATATCTTACATATCCAGTTGGAATTGCATGGGTGACCACATCTTCCCTAATCACAAGCACAGGCTTTACAGCTTGTTGAAGATTTTGTAGCAATGTACGCATCCCATTAGAAAAGTTAGCCAGGCTACATCCATTTCTTATTTTTTTTGCACTTAACTGACCTTTTATTCACAAACCCAAAAATCACACACACTATGCTGGTAAAAATAAGTGGAAAATAAAAAATAAAAAAAACTTCTAAAAAAGCGGAATTCGGAAAAAAATAAAACGGATTTCATAAGGCCCCAGGCAGGAACAGAGCCAGCTAGCTTGTTTACACAATGCGGTTTGATCATTTGCACACAAGTAAATATCTCTGTGGTACAGGAGTCCGTAGGCCTAGGTACAGCAGTTTGTTTAATTAGTTTTCATTATAGGGGAAAAAAACGATATTGACATTTGACTATATTACATTTTTATGCCAATATCAAGCATTCCTAAATACGGCAGAAGAAAAAGTAAACCAGACCGATTTGTGAGGTCTGATTTTTTTGGAAGAGGCATTTTTGTCAACTCTTGTTGAAAGCATACTGTTTTGACAAGACAAACGCTTCACTTAAGTGGGTCCATCAACTAACCAGAACTACGTTACTCATCACTGTAATCTGACCAGAACTGGGCTCACGACACTAAGTAGGGTGTAGGTCACTGTTGATGTCATGGGGATGTCATACAACTTCCTGTTTCCAATCCAAACTATCCCGTTAAGTAAAATTTGATTCACCAAACCATGAAGCATGTGTTCTATGCTGGTAAAATGCTTCAACAGGTCCAAACACACGATTATAAACAATTTTAACGGGATTTCCAAGTGCCCTACTCATCTATAAGTGACCCAACTTACCTCTGACCTTCCTCCTCGTCACTTTCGTCTTCAGCCTCGTGCATGAAGTCTCTGAAGGACGTCACTCTGTGCTGAGAGCTGATAAAAGAAACAAACATCATATTTTATTGTTAGTCAAAGTTCCTCTCATACTATTTCCTCATGTTGTATTAGTCATCTACCACCTCCCTCACTTGTTTGCACTCCCTTGGGGGAGGAGGGGTGCATAAGTTATGTCTAATTGGTAATGAAGTGTTATACCTTGGAGCGGTGGATCTGGACACAGAGGAGCCGCCTTCGGGTTGAGGCAGAGTCACAATGTCGTCATCCTCAGGTCCATCTTCAAAAAAGCTCCCAAGAGCAAGCTGTCCACAAGGCAAGACAACAATAGTATTGAAATAGATGCATGTGTCCCATTCTAGTTTTACATACTGTGCTGTTTGGATGTCATTCCCTTCAAGTGGCTGAAGGTAACTTGCTCCAACAAAAGAATATATAATAATATATATTTTAAAAATATATACCACCACCAATGCAGCCAGCTAGCATGTTAGCTACAAAAAAACCTATATTTGTCACAACTACAAATTAAAATGCTGTTAAATTTGTGCTGAAGCCATGTAAAATGGCTGTCACAACATCGGGTATACAGGTATATAATTAAAAGAATGAAAATACTTTAAGGTCATGGAATTCCAAAACCTTGAATTCGAATGTGGCCGTGCCTGTATAAAATGATGATGTGCTAAAATAAACACAAAACGAATAATAAAGAGATCAAATGTCAAAGAAAAAAAATCTAAAATTAAATTAATGGAATGCAGTTTAAAACAAACAAGCAAATCCACTCGTCAGTTGGCAAAAATAAAATAGCAATAGCTTAACATTTCCTCAGATACAATCGGTGGTGTCAGCTAACATTCATAATACAAATATGGGAATTTAGCCACTTTATGCTTTTGCTGTCAGAGTAAGCAGGCTGATTGGCTCCTTAACCCAAAACACGTCCCTGATTGGTCAGTTAAATTCAGCGACGCAAAACAACTGGAAAAACACGCTCAAATGGGACAAAAGGCGCAAAGAGTTACGTTGATATTAATAACAGTCTTGTTTAATCCATATGACAAAGATTAGATAAAATAATGTAAATTCTTAGCATACAAAGTAGCATCCTTTTATTTTTCACTATAAAAAAGGCTGGACGCCTCTAATGTACATACTGTCAGGTATCCACATACTGTACATGTTCGTAGCGGTCTCATTGCGACGGGCTATACATTCAATTACAGCTCCGGAGTAGTAGCTAAACTGCCAAATCGCTATGACTAGTCGACAACAAACAAACTATAAACCTATTCTTAATGTTGTGGCCACTTCCATAGGTATACTGTATCTAACGTGTGAGCTCTGCCTAGCAACAAGTGAGCAACATGGCGTCATTGCATGTTGCTCTAAAGTTTTAACTATTGACAAACTATTGTTTGTGTTGTACGCTGGGATATTCGCCTAATAAATACTGAGAGTGAAGACTGACAGTTTCTGTTCACTTTGAAGTAGCTTTTTCCCCTCATGCCAACAGGACATGCAATGTCATTATTAGAAGTTCTTGTTCAAAGTAGCAAGGCATCACCGGCCTAACGGCTACCGCTACATAGGCGCGCCACCATTTAACACGTATGCGTGTTTTCCACATAAGATGCCATTTTGTGTCAACCATTTGCGACAACATCGACATCTCTGCCCCTTCGCCAGCCCACGGCAAAAGGAGGCTCGGCTATTGTCAGCCAGTGACTTGCATAAATTGCCGGCAACACATGCTAACGGTAGCCGGCCAGGCTAACTGACTGCGGCGCTGCGCATAAGCTAATACCTCCAAATCCCCGCAAACACCGCCAACCTACAGGCGTCACAAGCAGTACCTGCAAATTCCAACTGGTGGACTCTAAGAAAAAGCGGGCTCTCTCCTCGTCGACGCCAGTAACGTTGATAAAGTCCCGCACAGACTCCTCTTGGCTCGCCATTTTGCTTTGCTCAACTTCGGCGCCGCTTCCGCTTCCGTCCCGGAAACAAGCTGCGAACGTTGGTTCCTAGTTGGTCCCAGCGACAAAGACGAAGCAAAATCAACAAGCCAGATCACTCGATTGCATTAAATGTACTAATCTTTATCACTTCAAACTAATGGCGCTTTTGTGTGTTTTTGCTGTTTACTGTGCTGCAAGTTTAGGTCTGACCACAAGATGGCAATGTGTCCTCAAACTACAGGAAACTGACCTCGTTCTCGTCTAAAAAGGTTGTAATATTGCTCGTCATTATAAAGGCCTCTTGTTCTAAAGGTTATGGTAGTTGTGTTATTGTTCCTAATGCTGCTAAATGTTTTGTTTGTCATACCATGTAATGGTCTTTCCATGTGAAGCTAAAGCAGCATGTAATCAGCGCTATATGCATCGCTCATCTCGTCCCATTATTAGCCATTCCATTCCATCTCTGCTAATCAACAACGACCCAGCCTCTGAAAAGCGCAAATCCTCACGAATTCCACATTTGATCACAGTTTCACGCGCGGATGATTCAAATGTGACACAGTCCAATTCCTCCTGGAAGTTCTGCATAACAACTCAGCCGTACAGGGTATGCCTCTTCTATGAGGGATTCTTAAGGAAGTCATTTTGGGGGAGGCCTTATTAAATCAAGTTCACTAAAGAATCATATATAAATAATATTTGACTACACTTACATCAAATGTAATCGTAATAATGACTGTGTTTTACTTTTAATCCTGTATTAAATGCACCCAGGCCGCACAATGGTCGAGTGGGTAGCACATTGGCCTCACAAACAGGAGGTTAAGGGTTTGAATCTCCAGTGGGCATCTCTGTGTGGAGTTTGCATGTTCTCCCCGTGCATGTGTGGGTTTTCTCCGGGTACTCCGGTTTCCTCCCACATTCCAAAAACATGCATGTTCGTTTAATTGGCGACTCTAAATTGTCCATCGGTACGAGTGTGAGTGTTTGTCTATATGTGCCCTGCGATTAACTGGCGACCAGTTCAGGGTGCACCCCGCCTTTCGTGCAAAGGGAACAAACATGCGCACCATTTACATTGAATGCTTTGTGATACAATTCACAGTTCCAGGTGTCCAGAAAGGAGCAGTTTATTTAATCCTAAATCCACGTCACATGAATTGCTAATCTAATAATACATATAATAAATAAAAAGAATAAAACAACACATGCAATGCAGTGATATTTTTAATGTAAACAACCATAAGTAGAGTGGATTCATCTAGAGTTATTTTCTAAACGGGGAAACACCACCCATCCAAACATATCTAGCTATTCCAAAAACCATTTGCGATTCCAAAAACATGCATGTTAGGTTAATTGGCGACTCTAAATTGTCCATCGGTATGAATGTGAGTGTGAATGTTTGTCTATATGTGCCCTGCGATTGACTGGCGACCAGTCCAGTGTGTACCTCGCCTCTCGCCCAAAGCCTGCTGGGATAAGCTCCAGCATCCCCGCCACCCTAATGAGGATAAGCGGCATGGAAAATGAATGAATGAATGAACAAATGCATCCACTGTAAACGTGTTCTGTGCAACTCCTGACTAAAAGGAGGTGCTCTGCGCATCGTTCCGAGACGCCAACACATCCAGCAGTTATTTGGGGCACGGCATCTATCAGGGCGGGAAAAAAATGCTGCACTAAAATAGAAGCATAAATAAGCAGCAAATGAACTGGGGGGAGGAGGGGGGGCTGCATTAGTGCGAGAAGCAGCAGCAGATTGTTTTGCCTTTTCTAGCCTGAGGGCGTACACGATGACGCAATGACGCCTACTTCCATGTCAATGAGGCTGGAAAGGAAGACGGGAAGAAGGCTTTTAATTCCACAAAAAGTCCCCAGCTTTTGTGTAAAGAATTGTCATTAGAACAATAGGACGATTCTGTGAATATTCTCTTGCTAAAACACACGTTGGGTGCAGCGAAACAACAAACAACAAGTGAGGTTCCCAAGGATACCAAAGTTAGGCCACCAAAACAGGAAGTAGCGGGGTAAATATTCCAATATCACCTTGTAAAAAAAAACACACACCTTTTGTGAATTACAAGGTAGCAATGTTCATGGAGTGAGGTTCCCAAGGATACCAAAGTTAGCGTGTCAACCAGACATTAGCGTTGTTCATATTCTGACTTGCTTATAGTTGTCAACAACATCATCTTCTACATGCTTTGCGCACGTCATTGTGAAAAGGTTTAGCTCTGAGCTTCAAGCTGATAGGAAGCACACACTTACACGCAGTATATGTTTTCCATGTGACAATACTAATCAAATATCATCAAATATACTTTTTTTGCCTAAGCAGGTTGCAGAAGACATACAAACAGGCAGTCCAGTATCAGCATGGAAAAAGAGACCAAGGTTAGGTGAACCATGATGAACCATGAACAGTTTTCATGGAGTGAGGTTCCCACAAGGTTAGCATGTCAACAATACGGCCACAGCTTACATGAGTGGCTGTTTTTTCTCAACAAGCCCCATGTGAAAACTTTGTTGGCCATTTAAAAACACTGTTAGCATGTTGGAATGTTAGCTGTGTGGAAACACTGTTAGCATGTTGGCCATTTAATAACAATGTTGACATGTTAGCTGTGTGGAAACACTGTTAGCATGTTGATATGTTAGCTGTGTAAAAACACTGTTAGCATGTTAGAATGTTAGCCATGTGAAAATTCTCTTAGCATGTTGGCCATTTGAAAACACTGTTAGCATGTTGGAATGTTAGCCGTGTAAATACATTGTTTGCATGTTAGAATTTTATCCGTGTGAAAACTCTCTTAGCATGTTGGCCATTTGAAAACACTGTTAGCATGTTGGAATGTTAGCTGTGTGAAAACACTGTTAACATGTTGGTATGTTGGCCATTGGAAAACACTGTTAGCATGTTGGGCCATTTGAAAACACTGTTAGCATGTTGGAATGTTGGCCATTTGAAAACACTGTTAGCATGTTGGAATGTTAGCCGTGTAAATACATTGTTAGCATGTTAGAATTTTATCCGTGTGAAAACTCTCTTAGCATGTTGGGCCATTTGAAAACACTGTTAGCATGTTGAAATGTTGGCCATTTGAAAACACTGTTAGCATGTTGGGCCATTTGAAAACACTGTTAGCATGTTGAAATGTTGGCAATTTGAAAACACTGTTAGCATGTTGGGCCATTTGAAAACACTGTTAGCATGTTGAAATGTTGGCAATTTGAAAACACTGTTAGCATGTTGGGCCATTTGAAAACACTGTTAGCATGTTGAAATGTTGGCAATTTGAAAACACTGTTAGCATGTTGGGCCATTTGAAAACACTGTTAGCATGTTGAAATGTTGGCAATTTGAAAACACTGTTAGCATGTTGGGCCATTTGAAAACACTGTTAGCATGTTGGAATGTTGGCCATTTGAAAACACTGTTAGTATGTTGGCATGTTGGCTACTTGAAAACACTGTTAGCTTAGTGGAATGTTGGCAAGTTCAAAGAAGACCACAAATCCTTCCACGTTTGCGTTGGCTAGCGAGAATGAGGACGCGAGAAAGGGCTTTGAGTATGAAGAGGAAAAGGGAAAATGAGGAAGAGGCATTTTATCTCCTTCCTATCCTCTTGGAGCTCCACCAACAGTTTGTGTACTTTATCACTGGTGCCAGATCTCCATGGCAGCAGACACTCGCTTCCTTGATAGTGTTGGCACAAGCATGCTTGTCTTTTTTGTCTATCACAGACTTTGCTGGCTTTTTCTTTCTGTCGGATTTTCTCTCCCAACAACCAGGCCGGATTTTGATACCACATATTTCAAGTGGCCGCACAGTGGTCGAGTGGGTAGCACATCGGCCTCACAGTCAGGAGGTTCGGGGTTCGAATCTCCGTTGGGCATCTCTGGGTAGAGTTTGCATGTTCTCTCCGTGCGTGTGTGGGTTTACTCCGGGTACTCCGGTTTCCTCCCACATTCCAAAAACATGCATGTTAGCTTCATTGGCGACTCTAAATTGTCCATCGGTATGAATGTTTGTCCAAACATATCTAGCTAGCAAATGTTTTTGTCAAACGGGTTACAGTATCATTGTGCAATGCTCTATTTTCTTCCATTGGGGTTTTAACCTCTTTGAGAGCAGCACGTAAGGCAGCATTATCTTCCAATATTGCCTTTATATCATCTTGTAGAACTTTGACATCCTTGCATACTGCTATATTTTCCTCCATAAGGTTTATAGCCTCCTTCAGAGCAGCCAGCAAGGCTGCGTTGTCTTCCAATAGTGCTTTGATATCATCCTGCAGAGCCTTGATATCATTGCATAATGCTCTATTTTCTTCAACAGGGTTTGTAGCTATCTTAAGAGCAGCATGCTAGGCTGCATTGTCTTCCAGTAATGCCTTGATATAATCCTGCAGAGCCTTGATATCGTTACATAACGCTCCACTTTCATCCATAGGGTTTTTAACATTTTCATCTTGCAACGCCTTGCTTTGGTTTCCTTGCTCAGTGCCCTATTTTGCACCATAAGGTCTATGACCTCATGATCAATTCGAGGATGTTCTTCTCTTGGATCTGTGATTGCAGATACTTCGAGCAAATCATGCTTTGCTTGTGATTGCCAACTCCTAAATGCTCACTCTGTTCCTGCTACACTACACTCTTGAGTCTCCTTCCTCAAGGCGTGTGGTAACGTCACGTTTTTGCTGTCAAGAATATTTTCTGGGCCGTGTAACAGCCAAACTGACACCGTTTCTGATACAGGGTTAAAGTTGAGAGGATAGTCTGCAACCAGCTGTGGTTTTGTGTTCATGAATAGTTTTAATTTTTGTTATCAGCAGAGCTCATGGCATGCACCTCCTCTGGTCAACAAGGGTTAGTGGTTGGTTTTGGGTAAAAGAATACCTTGGTGGTTTTAGGGTTTGTTTTTTGTGTTTTAGGGTTTAAGGTTAGGGTTTAGGGTTATGTTTTATTATCAAGGATTAGGATTAAAAGTTAGGATTTGGGGTGTTTAACACACTACAATTGTGGATTTAGGACAGGGCCATTTGTGGCCCATTTGTGGCTATAATAAAAAAAACATATACAGTATATCGAGATGAGATTTTGTGGCCCCCACCTTAATATGAAAATGTAATGTTAGTGCGGCCCTTGAGTTTTATATGAATGCCACTTTTTACAGTGTTGTCTGCGGAGCTGGCGAACCTAACAATCACGGTGGGGTATATGGCACTCAGGGGTGTGACATCGACCGGGCTTGATGCAAGCAAACAAAACATTTTTCAATGAGTGAAAAACTGATCCTTATTACTAGTTTTGCACACAACTTCTTTAGGTCAGTGTCCTTGTTTATCTTTTTTTGTGCCCAGCCTCAGCCAGACTCCGCCTCCAGCGGCCCCAAGGTAAATTGAGTTTGGGATCCCTAGTTTAGGGTGTTGGGGGGGTTACAGGATTTACATACTAACTGTTGGTGATACAAAATAGCACATGAAGTAGACTATGATAATATAGCTGGTAAAATGATGCAAATGGGTTCATTTTCTTGTTGGGTTCTGGTTGTTTTGCTGCTTACGCAAATCCGCTTGCAGAGAAGCTCTTAATATGCAAGCGAGCAAATTCTAAAAATACCCCCTGCTTGATGGCGATAGGAGGAAACAAAAAGCATCCTTTTTTTGGAACGACGCTGATGGATTTGTCATATTAGCTTGACATTAGCATGCCGGCAGCCTGAAAGGGAGCAGCGAGCAATCATCTGTGCAGTAATGCCCCCCACCCCCACCCCCGGGGGCCACGGAGCTCTTCATCAAAGGCTGCTAAAAGAGTAAACGTGAAACACACTCGCCTCTTTGTGTGTGCGCTTAGAGCCACACGAGACACTCCGGACGAGCTCCAAGGCCTTTTCGGATCTTTCAAGTAGGCCATCGTGACACAAAACATCACAAATGCACTCTGTGTTTACGTAACAGCGCATGACACTGCGCCGCTTGCCTCCCAGACACACACTTCTGTAGTATTTGATTGGTGGTGATGGAGACGGAGGAGGGACGCCGTGGTAACAACATCTGGGTGCAGGACCTCATCTGGCTGTCCCACTTCCCACACTGAAGGGGCGGGTTCTGGCATTCCGATGAATAAACCTGCTGACCTTTGGAGAGTTTGAATGCATCGTAGCTTGTTTATATGTCCGAATTCTCACTCTGCCGCTCATCACATGTGTTGACACACGTGTTAGCGTAACATTAGCACAGTCGCATTTTGAGCCATTGGTTTAGTATTACCATCGGCAGACACTTAGCATGCTAGGCTTCGCGTAGCAACATTTTTTTTGTGAATAAAGACTTACATTTATTCTTAGTGCTACCAGGTTAGGTACTAGTATGTTAACGCTAGCGCAGCACAGCACACCATTTTCATTAGTATTAGTATTTTCATTGGCAGACACTTAACGCTATCACGCTAGGTTTTGCGTAGCAACATTTTTTTTGCTGTTTTCCTGAATAGAAACTTACATAAACAGTAATAAACAGGTTAAGTATTAGCACGTTAACGCTAGCACAGTCGCATCTTTAGCCATTTTCATTAGCATTAACATAGGCGGACACTTAACGCTATCACGCTAGGTAAACACACGAAACACGCGTTAGCACGTTAGCACTAGCATGCCGCTTGCCATTGGAAAGCAGTACAAAAAGCAATCTTCGTGGTCTTAAATGCTTTGAAGGCCCCAATTTTGGTTATCAATTGTTTGCATTTTGTCGCCAGCCGACTGCGCTAGCAAGCCAGCGCTGAATTGCGCGTGTTAGCGTGACAATTGTGTCGTCTTGTGTCATCTTGAAAAGGAAACAAGACGTCTCGCTGGCTCCCAGGCAGGAAGCTAAGTAGGTCGCCACCACCGGCGCTTTTCATCGTCTGAAGGAAGGAGGGTGAGGGCAACATTGTGCATTATTAACACCAGAAACATTCATTAAAAGTCACTTTTTTTGCAAACAAATAGCACATATTAACAGGTATGCTAACAGTATAACTCTGGTACTTCCTGACTGCCAATAGTTTCAATGTTTATGATAATAACATAAATGTAGGTCATGAATGAATACAAAATAATAATAATAACAACAGGTGATGAGGCAATAATAAAGTCATACAAATAATTTGAATTAGTTCGCCAATAATATTATATCCTGAAAAAATACTGACTTGGCTATGCTAATATTATCAATAAACAAAATGTCAAAAATCCCTATTTGTCAAAAAAGACTGAAATTGGTAGGCTAAAAATGTAGAATGAGGCCAAAAGTACAGTATTTTGAAAACATCAAATATATCAAGTATTAAAAAAGAATTAGATAGGTAAGCCAATCATATGAAATGAATGACTGAATTAAAAAAATGTAAGAATTTGCAACAGGTCCAGTCCGCCATGTTTTCATCAACCCTTTTGCTGTTTCTATCTCTTGCTGTTCAACCTCCAAAGTCAAACAAAACTAGGAACTTGAACAGCCATCGTGACATACAGTACCTTCCAACAGTACCTACACAGCACCACCAGGGGGCGGTGTCACTTTTCGCTACATGGCCTCTGACATCTACAAAGGGTGAGTAGTTTTCTCTGTTCTACTTTTTTTTTACAAGGAGACTAGTTTTACTTTAGTATTATTGCAGGCAACGTAGTTTTACTCTATTGTACTTTATTTTGGTATTATTACAAGGCACTCACCTTGTAATAATTACTACAGGGCAAGTATTCTTTCTCTATTCTACTTTTATTACAAGGAGACTAGTTTTACTTTATTTTGGTTTTACTTCAGGCAATGTAGTTTTACTCTATTGTACTTTGTTTTGGTATTATTACAAAGTGAGTAGTTTTACTCTCCTGTAGCTTTATTACGAGGAGACTAGTTTTACTTTAGTATTATTACAGGCCACGTAGGTTTACTCTATTCTACTTTATTTTAGTATTATTACAAGGTACTCACCTTGTAATAATTACTACAGGGCAAGTATTCTTTCTCCATTCTACTTTTATTACAAGGAGACTAGTTTTACTTTATTTTGGTTTTACTACAGGCAACGTAGTTTTACTCTATTCTACTTTATTTTAGTATTATTACAAGGTACTCACCTTGTAATAATTACTACAGGGCAAGTATTCTTTCTCTATTCTACTTTTATTACAAGGAGACTAGTTTTACTTTATTTTAGTATTATTGCAGGCTGAGTAGTTTGACTATTTTAGTTTTATTACAAGGAGACTAGTTTTACTTTATTTTAATATTACTACAGGGCAAGTATTTGTTCACTATTCTACTTTTATTACAAGGAAACTAGTTTTACTTTATTTTAGTATTACTACGGGGCAAGTATTTTTTCACTATTCTACTTTTATTACAAGGAGACTACTTTTACTTTATTTTAGTATTACTACAGGGCAAGTATTTTTTCACTATTCTACTTTTATTACAAGGAAACTAGTTTTACTTTATTTTAGTATTACTACAGGGCAAGTATTTTTTCTCTATTCTACTTTTATTACAAGGAGATTCGTTTTACTATATTGTAGAATTATTACAGGCCGAGTAGTTTGACTCTATTGTAGTTTTATTACAGGGCGACTGGTTTTACTTTGTGGTTTCATTGAAGAGTGAGTATTTTTACTGCATTGTAGTTTTTTAAAAGGGTGACTACTTCTACCATATTGATGTTTTATTAAAAGGAGACTAGTTTTACATGATTACAGTGTCATTACAGGGTGAGTAGTTCTGATGATTAGTTTTTCTAGATTGTAGTTTTACTATTTGTACATGTAAGATGAAACAATGTCCACTTCAAAATCCATGCTTTTTGGGACCAATGTTTCCACGCTGGGTGTCATAGCGCCACCTATGAAATGAGGCCTCCATGCAATGCTAATAGTTACTTTGGCGAGGTGAATCCCCTACGGCCTCGTTAGTTAGGGTTGTAAGAAACTTATGCAGTACAAACGGGCCGCTCATTGTGTGCGCATCTTGTGTGCGCACGTGAGCACGAAACGTAGTGCACGCCTCCATTAGAAGTTGCAAACTTATGAAATATGCAACACACATGAAAACAGATTGTGAATAAATGATGCTGTACATAGCCATGAAGTCTGCAGTGTGTGTCTGTGGTTCTTAGCACGGAACAAAACCATCTGTGGTCCCGTGCTGGTGTGGAAAAAGAAGAAGAAACTCAGGAAGACTGACCAACTCCCTCCATTACTTCCACCACAAAGCCACCACTTGGCTGCGGCGTGCCGGAAGCTTGTCAACCTCCATGCTGGAATGTAGCGCTTTTAGCAGAGCCCTACCGAGTGTGTAGCTTAAATACTCCATATCACTCGCAACATGATTAGCAGTACTACCATATGTGACGCTAAAGTGCTAACATAACACTTGAACTTCCAGAAGAAAAACGACATGATCTAACATAAAGCTCCCACTTCTGCAGCTGACCAACAGGTAGTTGGCAGGGCTCTATTTCAAGACGTGTAGCGAAGCCTGGTTGCTCTATTAAATGCTGGGCATATTAGAATGCATGAGATGCACGTCTGTTGTACAATTCAAACAACTTATCCTCATCCTCTAAACAGCCCCTTAAATACTGTATTTTTTAGTACTAACGCCTGGATGCTGTTTGTAGTACAATGTTGTAGTAGTTTCACTCTATTGTAGTTTTATTAAACAGTGAGAAGATTTACTTTATTGTACTTTTATTACAGAGCACATAGTTTTGTCTATATTGTAGTTTTACTGCAGGGACACTAGTTTTACTCTATTGTAGTTTTATTAAAAGGCGAAAAAGTTTACTTTATTGTAGTTTCATTACAAGGCAAGTACTTTTACTCTGTTGTACTTTTATCAGAGGGCGGATAGTTATACTTGATTGTTGTTTTATGACAGGGGTTAGTAGGTTTACTTGATTGTTGTTTATTATAGGTTGAGTTGTTTTACTTGATTGTTGTTGTTTTACAGGGTGAGTAGTTGTACTTGATTGTTAATTTAGGATATTGTAAACTGTTTTACTTGATTGTTGTTTTATGATAGGGTGAACTGTTTTAATTGACTGTGACAGTTTTATTACAGGGTTATGAGTTGTGCTTGATTGTTGTTTTATTACAGGTAGGGCTGTTTTACTTAATTGGTGTTTTATTACAGGGTTAATAGTTGTACTTGATTGTTGTTTTATTACAGGGTAGGTAGATTTACTTGATTGTTATTATAGGTTGAGTTGTTTTACTTGTTTTATTACGGGGTTAGTAGTTGTACTTGATTGTTGTTTTTATACAATTATTTTGTCAGCGCACCTGGAAATTTTTACCGAACTTGCACAACTTCCGAAAAACCAGTCTACTTCCTGTTTTTCAGTGACACTTTGTTGGTCTGTGCTGGTTTACTTCTGCATTTCTTCTGCTTCTGTGAACACAAAGCAGGTCAAAAACGTCTTTCATTCCTTGATGTCAGCTTGGAGTCTTTTTTTAGAGTACTGTAGTGAGGAGTAGTGAATGCTATGACTACGTGTAGTGCAAAAAGTACAAGTACTAGTATAAAATAGGTCACGTTGGCTTTCCTTCATGTTTTATTCAGTCTAAAAGTTAATTGCTGGTTGGATGGATGCAAGGTGCTCATGTGGTGTTAAATTACTGGCAGTTAGAGACGCTAATCCAACACACACACACACACACACACAGTAGATAGACAGGCGAGTGTATTGGACACCTCTTGGGCCTTAAGTGAAAAATGAATGTCATGATGTAGTAGTGCTCTCTGCTGCTAAATCTTTCATCAGCAGTGGCATTCTTTTCACGCGATGTGGGACAGGAAGCCCACCTCTGCTACTTCCTGGCTGATAACATGGAAGCACCGCAGCGAGGAGGATGAGATTAAGACGAGGTGGGCCCACACTTGACTGGCAAAGCCAACAAACACATCCACTGGTAGAAAAACCATCATTTAACTAAACTGAACATGGAAAAGTTAGCAGTATTTATTCATTCCAGGAGGTCCAAAGGAAAAACTTCATTTTAGTAGCATAGACTTGAAATATTAAAAAAATATATGTTATTGTTTTAATTTTATCACTTAAAACAAATAGCAGAAACGGGAAAACATGAAAAAACTTTCCGTTTTCACCAAGTGGCTCTCGCTGGGTTTACATGTTTACTGTTGGTCCACCAGATGGCGCCACTTTTCCCCATTCAAAGCATGCAACAGACTGTTCTGTGTACGGGTTCTGGCTCACCCGGGCGCCATCTCCTACACACCGGGTCCTTTAACACAAGCCTGGGAGCTTGAGGGCTCCATCCTTCTTTTTCTCTCCAATCAGTCTCCATGAGGAGATCCCTGCTCTTTCTGCGCCCGGCGCTTATATGGCCCATCCGGACCTAAAATAGAGGCGATGAATTAGCCACCTATCGCTGGAATAAGGACCTTTGGAGCAAATGATGCGAGAATTACAGGATATTTGCTTGTCGGTAAATAAAACCCCTGCTGCATTTTTGTCGTATGGAACGGGTCGCCCGGTCCTCGAATCGGCCCCCGCCTTCACAGACGCTACCATCCCTGGTTTTGACGAACAAAGAGGGCAGGACAATAGAAAACCAGATGGACAGAGATAACTGCAGCCTAGCGACAGCATGCTAAGCTAACACTGACAACACACTTTCACTTTCCCACGGGACAAAAAGCACACACACACAGAGCGTGTAGTGACAAACAGTGATCCCATCTGGCTTAGTGTCTTAATCATGTTATCACGCCGTGCACCATGTCAGCATCAAGTTAGGACTCGTATGCTAAAGCCTAGGTTCCCATAGTGGGCTACGTGAATAAACATAAAAAAAAAACAACTGCGCCTGAATGCCTCACGGCGCGAGACGAACGGAGCAGAAAGGCAGTGATGTTGCTCATTGCTTTGTTGCACACCATGTGAACAAATGAGCAAGTCTGATGATTACTTGGGGCATGAAGTGTTTCACATTGAAGATTTCATTTATTTTAACATTCCAATCCCCGCATGGTGTCATTCCCTCAAAAATGTCGTTGATTTCCTCTTGAAATTGACAATAAATGAATACACAGATTTAAAGCATACCCACCGCGATTGACTTTTTTTTTTTTTCCAAACACAGCCCTTTCAACTAATTGGCCAATTGCACAGCCTTAAGAGCGTGCATATCCCAGCATATGCTGGGTCTTGTTTGTTTCCTGAGCATCTACTGCACCTACTGGTAACTTGTTTGCCATGTAGCAATAAAATAATTCTAATAACAGTACATATCCGGTTAATTACATTGGACTGCTACTATTTTTAACACTACTGTATATTTACATAAACATTAACGTGCCGCAGTTTTCACTTCAACCCCAGAAGCATGCGGTGGCGGCGACAAAAAAGGTGAGGTAGCAATAAAAAGGCGTCCAAATCTCTTCGAGACGCCAACATGGCAGCCAGCCATGACAAGCACACGCATGGCAATGAGGCTGTCAAGAGCACAGTGTGTCTTCCGACCAGATGGCTAATGCTGGGAAGGAGCGTTCCCACGTGTGAGGCTCACATTGAAAAGTCCAAGCTGAAATCCTGGGAGTCATTCAGATCCCGGTGGGGGGTTGACGCCGACCCAGAAATCGAGTAAATACGGAATTCCATGCGAGACATCACATTCACACCAAAGCACAATGGAATCAAAGCGATTGTTTTTAATTCTTCTTTCAAGCATTTCAAAAACATCATCTCAAGACGTCCCGTCTCCAGTCCTCCTTGACGGACCGTTCTTTTCCCACGTCTCCCTGAGACATCTTTTTCATGGCTGTAAAATACGCAGGCCTCCGCCAAACACAGAACGTCTACGCACCGCCCTAGCTAGCTTGTCGACGCTAAGCCAAGTGTGGTAAAGTGTCAACGTACACAAAGTCGCATGCCCACAAAATACATCACAGTCTGTTTCACAGCATCGATGTGCACGCCTCTGCACGTGCACGCACGCCAAGGTTGCGTTCACACTTGTGGTTCAGTACTCTGGTCTAGACCAAAAGAAAAAGGTGCCCACTTTGGTGTGCTTGTTTTAGCATTCACCCTGGTCATCTGACCACAGGTTGTACAGTAAAGAGCATTTGCAGAAAGTAAGGACTTGATTGGACGGCTCTCAAGACCTAAATACTCCAAACCAAAATGCCGTCTGCTGGGTGGGACTCGGCTTTAAATTTCCCCAAAAGCTTGGCAAATATACTTTTAAAAAGCAATGGGAAGAGCAAAGAAAGCTGACAAGTGTGAAGGCACCCTGAGACACGACAGTACCTTTTGGGAGAATTGCTTGCAAATACCAAGTAAACATGAAGTAATACGAAATCAATACGAAAGTACGATTGTGGATTTCAAGCTCGACTTGACAGCCTGAAAGTCTTCTAGTGAGGAAAAGGCCACAAAAAGTGAAGTCTCACGTAAGTCCAAAACGGCGTCCTGTGCTTTCCAGTCAGTTTGCGGCCCATTTGCTTGAAATGGCGCTGTTAGCGTCCTGCGCTATTATCGTCCTGCGCCTGACGAATACCATAGAGCCACTTGATGACTCGGGCGTTCCTCTCGATGACCGAGATGCCATACGGGACTCGCTCTCTGGCGGCGCCACCCTCATTGTCGTCATCGTTGTAGTCCTCTCGGCCTAGCCCCGCTTCGTCCCCGCACTCGGAGCTAGGTGTGCTGACGCTGCGCAGCTTGGAGATGGACACGATGTCCGAGTTGGCCCAGGTGAAGCGCTCCACCCCGCCCATGCCCTCCACCTCGTGGGGGGCTAGCCCGCAGTAGTTGAAGAAGCGCTCCAGATCTGCCGTGGCACGCGAGTAGCGGTCGCTCAGGTCCGACTTAGAGCGGTGCAAGGAGGGGTGCTTACGGGCCGAGCCTTTGGAGCTGGTGTTGGACAGGCGGGTGAAGGCGGGGGACGCTGGTGGGATCATGCCTGCGCGCATTAGCATGGGGCTGGGGGGCAGGTAGGAAGGAGGCGGGGCTGTGGCTTGTGCAGTGATTTTGGGTTGAGATGGGCTCTGGCAGGCAGGTACTTGACCATGGGCAGTCTGTCGGAGTCTGAGCGGGGGCCTTTGGGGCTTCCTACTTTCAGCATGGGGTCGAACATCCACCCTGCGCACTGTGACAGGGTTTGAAGAGACATTGGCTGACGGGACAATGATGCGGGGTGCCCGTGGTGGGACTGGGGGAGGCCGGTGGCTGGGGTCACTGCTGTTGAGTGGGGAGGAGGTGCAAGAGGAGGTGGACGGGGAGGCGGCGGAGCTTAATGGTTTGAGGTTGTTCAAGAGTTGGTTGCTCCGTCCCTGCTCTGCCAAAGGGCTGCTGCCGATGCTTTTGGCCCCCGACGACGGTGGCGAGGACAAAGGGGAGGTGGATGATGATGACTGGGAGGAGGGCAGGGGGGCGTCGCATACATCATTAATCAGATTGTTCAAAATGTCCAAGTTGAGAGGGGGTCCTGTTCTCTCTCCTGCTTCCCTCATGCCGTTACCGTTCCCGCTGGATGGGCCACGAGGACTTTTCCGGGCAGCAGGCGTGCCCATGTGACACTGGAGCATCATGGCCGGCGGGACAAGGGGCTTCCTGATGATTGGCAGCTTGACGGGTGCCTGTCGAGTGAGCGCTACTTGCTGGCTCTTGACGTACTTGGCCTTGTCCGCCTCCAAGCGCTCCACGGCGCTCAGCTTGCGGGCGCACGGCTGAGCCTGGTGCCGGAAGTACTCGGGCCCCTTGTTGAGTATCCTGAAGGGCAGGGCTGAGGTGAGAGGCGCCCCGGGCAGGCGGCCGTGTGAGGGCCGCAGGGTTTCCACTGGCATGATGGTGGCGCTGAGAGAATGAGAGGCAGTTTCAAGAGGATGTTCTAACATCAGCTTACCGTGCGCCTTAGCAACGGATACCAATCGTGGAAAAGTAACTACAGGTGCTAACATTAGCTTACCCTGCGCCGTTTTAGCGTCCACTTTGCTGCGGCGCTCCAGAGTTCTTGCTGCTCTCAGTCTGCTCCTCCTGAAGGAAACACAGGAAGGAGGCCGAGTCAAGCAGCTGAGCCACGTGGAAAAAAAGTGAATGGCATAAATGAGAGCACTACCATAAAAGTACAGTACAGAAGTAATAGTAACAGTATTAGTTGGGTACAGGCGAGCGATGGGACTTTTAGTTTGTGAAAAGGTCCTGAGTGAGATGGATCAACTGTGTGAGAACGCAACCTGTGTTGATGTATTGATATGTATTGTTATGTACTTAGTAATGTTACAGGAGGGCAATCCCAGCGTGTTTAGTGAATTATGATATGTATTGATATTTATTGTGTAATGTTATGTTAGTGAGCGCTAAGGTTACGGGAAAGACAAAGAAGGTCCCGCATGTCCTTTTCTCCAATCTTTTGTATGTTTGGTCTTTTCTTCTAACAGAGCACCCCCACCCCCCGCTTAATGTGCTTACCGCTGTGTGTCGAAGCACTCCCTCCTCTTCCTCCTCCCACTGTCGTTATCCTTCCTTCTTCACCTCCTTACCCTAACCCCCCCTACCGGGTCCAGAACGTCAGTGGACGGCGGGCGGGGGGTCGACCGGGGTGAAATTCTACATGGGCGACACGGCTGTTGGACTTGGTGCTGACCCAGATTGTTAATCCGCCAAGAGTGGGGGCACGGCTGAGACTCTTTAAGCGGAGATCAAACACGTCCAGATGTGATCTTCCAGTCCTGGACAGGGAGTGGGGGCGGGGGTTCCAAAATCAGACAGCAGTGGTCCTCTTGCACACTCACACACAGAGACAGAACAACACACACTCAGCTCAGTACTGAAGCCCAGCGGACAGGACGGCACTTTAATACCATGTCTGGCTCCTCCCCCGCCAGCCAGCCAAACACACGCCGGGCCAGGGAGCTCAGCGTCATAGTGGGGTGTGGTTAGTGGTGGCCTCCTGACCAATGGGAGCCCTTCCCCCGAATGAAAACAAGAGTGCAGAGAGGAGGGGTTCATTCAAATGAAAAGGGAGAAAGTGGGAGGGGGTAACACTTAGGTCTCAACATCAACTTTCATGTTTTCACTCCTTTTTTTGCCCTTTTGTATTTAAAAACTTGAAGTATATTTCCAAAAGTTTCATTTTTCAAATGACTCACACACTGTGGCTCATCAATTAGTTGATTTTCAGGCATTATTCTTTTCTTGAAAAGGTCCCAAAAGGTACCAAGTTTATTTTTACATGCAGGAATGCAGGAATGGGTGGAGAAAAGTGTCGGGTGTGATGTGTGATAGAAGTGTTTCAGCTAAAATGAAAGGAAAGGTGTACAAAACTGTGGTGACTGAAGGTTCTTTTTGGGTGTGACCAGGATGGACAGGATCAGGAATGAGCACATCAGAGGGACAGCACATGTTAGAGGTTTCGGAGATAAAGTCAGAGAGGCCAGACTGAGATGGTTGGGACATGTCCAGAGGAGAGATAATGAATATATTGGTAGAAGGATGCTGAGTTTTAAACTGCCAGGCAGGAGGCCTAGAGGAGGTTTATGGATGTAGTGAAAGAGGACATGAAGGTAGTTGGTGCGAGAGAAGACAGGTAAAAGAAGACGACAGCAAAATGATTGTAAAATATAAAATCACGAATCTTTCATTTGTTCTATCAATACAAAAATCAAATGTAATGTCATTTAAGTAGCATAAAAAAAACATTAAAACATTTTTATTTTTGTAAAGTCGTAACTATATGAAAAACAAATAAATAAATACAGCTGTACTTTTTGGAATATCAGATTGGAAAAAACATAATTCATGAGAATAAAATTATCATATTATGAGAATAACAAAACAAATAAAACAGCAGAAAAGGAAAAAAGAGACATTTTACAAGAATAATATTAAGATAATAAGAATAAAGTTGTATTCTAATTTCAGGAGAATGTTTAAATTATGATAAAAAATAATGCCAATTTAGTAGCAAGCATTTGAAATATTCGAGAAAATAGATGTAATAAACAATACTAAATAATTTTGTGAAAAATAGGTCAGGGAAAGATATTACGGAAACAAAAGTAAATATTATTGAAATAAAAAGTTATGGAAATAAAAACTAAATCTTATGGAAATGAAAAATAAATATTAGGGAAATAGAAAGTTATGGAAATGAAAAGTAAATATTATGGAAATAGAAAGTTATGAAAATAGTAAGTAATTATTATGGAAATAAAAAGTAAATAGTATGGAAATAGAAAGTTATGGGAATAAAAAGTAAATTTGATGGAAATGAAAAGTAAATATAATGGAAATAGAAAGTTATGAAAATAAAAAGTAAATATGGAAATAAAGCCATATTGAAAGAACTGGAAAGTTTTTATGTTGAAAAACTTTAAAAAAACAATAAACTCCTGATGTTATAAAGGAAAACAACACCATTTAATTAGCATAAAAAATATAAAGTATTAATATTAAGTTAAATAAGATGTTAAAATATTAAACATGTAAAAAAAAACTGTAATATTATTTTAAAAATGAATTTCTGGAATTTGGGAAAAAATAGGTTGATGAAAACATACATATTATATACATAGTATATCTAATAGGTATATACAAATATAATATTACGTGAATAAAGTCAAAATATTATTGAAATGAGGCCATATACCCTAAACAACCTTGTCAAGAAGGTTGACATCTTTGGGTAGTAGGAAACAAAACCAAATACATTTACATTTTGGGAAAATCCTCTGGGGAAAAAGTTATGCAATGAGAATAAAGTCCAAAAATGGGAACAAAGCCATATTATGAGATGAAAATGTATAAGAAAAAAGCTGAAAATACTACAGCAGCAGCCAAGAAAAAAAGGAAAAAACCTTATAACAATTAAATTGAGGAAAATAATATTTTCATAACAGATAGAAATATGGAAGAAAAAATAACTTATTTATGAAAAACATTATGAGAAACAAACTAAAGTTGTCATTTCTTGGAAGAAAAAATAGGTTGGGGGTTAAGTTATAGATTATGTGAATAAAAACTAAATAAAGTAAGAAAATGACGCCATAAGAACATTTACAACCAAAAAAGTTGAGTCATTTATAATTTTATGAGGAGAATTAATGTCATTTTAGTAGCACGTGGTTTAAATATTAGGAAAAGCGTTATCATGGAACCTATCTTCCTTTTGCAGCCACGTTTAAGTGGTGCCCTTGACACAGCGCCACGCTGCGTCCAAATTTAGACCAGCGCCGAAAACGCCTTTCTGGCATGTTTGTCTGCTGACGGTCACAAAGATGACGTAGGTTTGTCTTCTAAAAAGCTGCTGTTGTCATTAGCGGCCATCTTGGTCCCTGCCGCTCTGAGACACGCCCCTGATGCTGTCAACCAATCGCCACACACTGTCCAGCCGCACTTTTTGGTCTAGCGCTAGCCATTAGGTACTCGCTTCTCCCCAGTCGCTCGCCACAAAACACATGCACACAAACAGTAAGCCCTCATTTATGGCGAGTGATTGCTTCCGTAGGAGTCCTTCTTCATACACGGAACATTTTGGTATTTACGCCACAGAAAACCCCTTTACCATCTTTTTAACTTGATTACAGACCTCTAACATCAACATCAACTAACAACCCTAGTTACATTTACACTCCTATTAAACAATACAGTAAACATAATAGGACATACAAAACCTGTTTACCACCTTCTAAATACACTTCAATATTAGAGTCCTCTAGACATGAAATAACAACCCTATAGTCACCTTCGCACTCGTACTCACAAACATACTATACATAATATAAAATAAGAAATACGACATAAAAATGTTTATGGTGTTGTGAATACACTTTTTAACAATTTTAGAGCCCCTTAAATGTGAAATAACACCCCTATAGTAATTTTAACTACCTAATATAGTAGGCATAATAAAAGCTCTTCATGCCGGAAAAGCCTCCAGTGTGGCTGAATGACTACAATTCTGAATATTTCCTCCACAGGCGCTGAACGAGACTCATTGCAAGTTATCAAAAATGCTTGATTTCAGTTGTTGCTGCTAGGCCTGACACAACCACTTATCAGCTTTACTGACTGTGTCACACAGGGCCATGTAGCTTTGCCTTTTTTCCTCCCGTCATAATAAAAGTGCATCTTGTGTTGTGTTATTGACTAATATTTCATTCATTCATACCGCTTATCTTCATTAGGTAGCTTTGCCTTTTTTCCTCCCGTCATAATAAAAGTGCATCTTGTGTTGTGTTATTGACTAATATTTCATTCATTCATACCGCTTATCTTCATTAGGGTCGCGGTGACTAATATTTCCGTTGGTCAAATGACATTTATGTGTGACAAACATGCAAAAAAAGAAGAATTTAGGAAGGGGTGAACACTTCTTTGCCCCACTGTATATGCGTATTTACATGTATATGTAAATACAGTACATAGTACAGTATTTGTACTACAGTAATATAGTACATGTGCATAATGTACAGTACATAATGTACATGTCTGTTGTAAGTAAAGCAGAACTAAGCAGAGCAGAGGTTGTGTGTTTAAAGCACGAGTCCAAGTGAATGTGTGTGTACAGTGAAGTGCTGTTTACTATGAATAACCAGAAAAACAAAAACATCCCCCATTCCCTCATTCCATGTTTGCCTCTGCAGCGTTCCAAAAAGGACATAGCGACGCGCCACAGGAACCGCCGCAACCTCAGAGCGAGGAATGAAAGTTGCATTTCATCGCGGAAACTTCTAGCATTCCACGGCAGTGTGGTTATGTTAAGCACAAAGCTTTTCTTTGCTCTTGCTGAAGGAAAAACCAGCAGTGAATGCTGAGTCTCAGCACAGGTGGCACTTTAACACTTGGGGCAGGCCCAACAAGCAGCGACATTCATGGGTGTGTTCTGTGACCGTAGCGGACCTGCCCTCAGATTGGAGAGAAAAACAAGATAAGCAGGAGTATGGGATATGTAGGACATCTAAAATGTATAGGATATCTGGGACGTCTAGGACATCGAGAATATGTAGGTTATATGGGACATCTAGGATATTTAAGATATCTAGGATATATGGGACATCTAGGATATGCAGGATGTCCAGGATATATGGGACATCTAGGATATGTAGGATGTCCAGGATATATGGGACATCTAGGATATGTAGGATATCCAGGATATATGGGACATCTAGGATATGTAGGATATCCAGGATATATGGGACATCTAGGATATGTAGGATATCCAGGATATATGGACATCTAGGATATGTAGGACGTCCAAGATATATGGACATCTAGGATATGTAGGAAATCCAAAATATATGGACATCTAGGATATGTAGGATATCCAGGATATATGGACATCTAGTATATGTAGGATATATGGACATCTAGGATATGTAGGATATATGGGACATCTAAGATATGTAGGATATCTAGGATATATGGGACATCTAAGATATGTAGGATATCTAGGATATATGGGACATCTAGGATATGTAGGATATCCAGGATATATGGGACATCTAGGATATGTAGGATATCCAGGATATATGGGACATCTAGGATATGTAGGATATCCAGGATATATGGACATCTAGGATATGTAGGACGTCCAAGATATATGGACATCTAGGATATGTAGGAAATCCAAAATATATGGACATCTAGGATATGTAGGATATCCAGGATATATGGACATCTAGTATATGTAGGATATATGGACATCTAGGATATGTAGGATATATGGGACATCTAAGATATGTAGGATATCTAGGATATATGGGACATCTAAGATATGTAGGATATCTAGGATATATGGGACATCTAGGATATGTAGGATATCCAGGATATATGGGACATCTAGGATATGTAGGATATCCAAAATATATGGACATCTAGGATATGTAGGATATCCAGGATATATGGAGATCTAGTATATGTAGGATATACGGACATCTAGAATATGTAGGATATATGGGACATCGAGGACATCTATAATATGTAGGATATTTAGGAAATGTATTAGGGGTATAACCATTCATAGATCGATGTATGGAGTTATATTCCTATGATCGAACTACATCGATAGGCGTTCGCCAGATTGCCATTCCAGACGGCATATATCGATCTAACGATTGTTTAAAAGGTAATCAAAATTGATTAGTCATGCCTGTTGATTGGGGCGAACCGATGATTTCATGTGACGCTGATCATGCGCGCTCAGGATAAGGGGTGTATTTTTATCGGTATATATGCTTGTTAGCTAGATGACTTCTTCCTCTTCAATTTGCTACGGGATTTATACGGAGTGTTGGACCACATCCAAAGTTAAGTCCAACTTGAAGGCTTTCATACTCACGGATGGGAGCGTTAGGACAAGATAAAAGGTGCGTAGTGAATGTGAAGTTTGTGCATGTTTGTGTTCTGGTTGAATGGGGGGCTCGTCGTTTGGGAGCCACTGTTGCTCTGGTGTGTGTTCCATTTTTTCTTGCAATGATAAGCGTGTTGATCAAACACCTCCTCGTAGCTTTAATGGCGTCGGAGCAGACGTTACAGTATGTATGATAATCATTCACTTCAATATCTGAAATTCCATTCAAATCTGGTGGTGCAAAGTAACGTCTTTAATACTTTGGTTAGAGAAGTGTATAAGGTATCAAATTAAAGTTAGTCATGTGTTATCAGATAGAATGAATCATTCAACCTGGTAATTCATTCTTAGTAATTCAACCTGAAATGTTATTCAAATCAAATGTGAATGCATTTGCCATGACTTGATGTTTACCTTTTTGTTTATAAACATCATTAATGTGTACCTGATTCTCTTACAAAAAGCAAAGGGAATTTAGGAAACTTCACATGCACCCTTCAGTCAAATCAAACCGGCAACCATAAATCGTGATACGAACTGAATCATTGTTAAAGTGAATCGTTACACCCCTGATATGTAGGATATGTAGATCTATTATATGTACATCTATTATATATGGGCCATCAAGGACATCTATATGTTGGATCTCTAGGATTTATGGGACATTAGGATATCTAGGATATTGAGGATTTGTAGCATAGCTAGGATATGTGGGATACAGTGTGTAGCATATGTAGGACATGTAGGATACAGTGTGTAGGTTATCTAGGATATAGTATATAGGACATCTAAGTTCTGTATGATTTTCTATACGTTACTTTATATCTACTCTTCTTCTTTTCCTTTCAGCTTATGCCTGCTTATCCCATCAGGGATCGCCACAGCAAATCAATTTGTTCTGTTTGATTATGTTGGGTAATAGGAGTGTGAAGGTGACTATAGGGGTGTTATTTTATGTCTAGAGGTCTCCAATAATGTTAAAAACCAAGCTGAAAAACAAGCCCAAACTGTGACTCTGTAGATCTTCACGCAAAAAGAACCCCAACATTGCTTTGCTTTCAACACTGTAAACGGACCTGGCGACACAGGTTCTGCTCAATGCGGGCCTGCTAGCTGGCTGCAAACTTTCCTGAATGGAGGCCTGTCTCATGACTGGATCAGACGTCACTACCTCCAATAGGATGGACTTAAAAGTGCCAGTGGCTGCAAGAGTACCTTGAGCTTGATTACACAGGAGAAAACAACTCTTAAAAGATGAAGCACCAGCTGCGTTACTTCGGACTTTCCACCAAGTCACTGTGTGGCTGACTCACACCGCACACGCTGATAGCCGTGCAACACCGGACAAGCACGATACAGCACATACACTTGCGTGACTGTGCAGTGTGTGCAGTGTGTAGTTACACAAGAGTTTAGTCAACTGCTGAGGCATGAGTGGTCTGTGATTACAACACGCAGATCCATCTTTGTCCAACCCACCCCACTTTTCAGGCGGACCAAACAGTGTGGTGTATGTAGGATACTTGTAATATACAGTATATTTCGCACTGTTTCTGCATGTTCCTATTTTGGAGTGGATGTGTTGGATTTACTGTACATCATTCCCTGTGGAATTCCTGCATGAGTAAATCCTTTCTATAAGCTAAGTTCCTCCCTGCCTTCAAACTGCAACTTAACTCGACTCAAGCGCCTTCTTAGTTTTGACTAACAAACCTTACGTACGTATATATATATATATATATATATATATAAACCATTAACACGTCAAAAGCCGGGGATTGAACCCCTGACGACTACACAAAACCGTTACGTGTTAGCAACTGAGTCAAACCGTCGGCGGACCATTTTTATTTATGTATTTTATGTGAACAAAACGCACAACCTTCTACTTGACGTCCCGAACTTGTCGGAGCTCTTTGAGTTACCAAGACTGATTAGTGTGACGTGAGTCGAACGGGTCGTTGTGTTCCGCAGTGCTCCGTTAACAAGCGGGCCGGTGTCCGCGCACACGCTGATGTTTACTTACACAAAGTCCACGGCTCAGCAGCAAGCTACCCAAACGTGTCGGGCAACCTGGCCTTCCCAACGAGTCCAAGGAGTGCCGACGGAGAGCAGGAAGCGGTTCCGACCCAGGCCGACGGGCAACGTACCTGTGGTTGCGCTCGACGAATGGACTTCCGTCCTCCTAAATCGTCACAGGAAGGCTCCGCCCACCATGGTGAGGAGCAGGAGGAGGATGGTGTAAAACGGAAGCCGAGAGCCGGTTCTTTTGCCTCGACTCTCTAAATAGAGTCGAATCGTTCGGCTCCCAAGTCGTCATCGTCTACTGTGGGCAGAACAAGAAATACTTGCATTTAACATAGGCGGTACGTCACATACTAGCTAGTTAATAGATACGTCACATACTAGCTAGTTAATAGATACGTCACATACTAGCTAGTTAACAGATATAGCACATACTAGCTAGTTAATAGATGCCATACGTCACATACTAGCTAGTTATCAGATACATCACATACTAGCTAGTCAATAGATATATCACAAACTAGCTAGTTAATAGATGCCATACGTCACATACTAACGAGTTAATAGATATATACCCTACTAGCTAGTTAATAGATGCCATACGTCCCATTTTAGCTAGTTAATAGTTGCCATATATCACATACTGGCTAGTTCGTAGATCCCATACATACATAATAGCTAGTTAATAGATGCCATATATCACCTACTAGAGCAACAATTAATCCATAAATTCACGATTAATCCATTAATCATGCTAGCTTGGCTTATTTGTGACTTGACTGAGGGCCTGCTTATTTCAAAAAGTGGTATGGGGGCGGGCTCATCTAGCCAGGGATGGGCCAGAGGTGGGCTGATGTCTCGCTTAAGGCCCAACCAATCAGGTTCTGGAAAGAGCCCAAAAGTCTGTGCTTCCATGTTGTTTGGTGTTAACACTCCAATGCTTCCATTGGGGCCGAGCAGAGTAAATATTTTGAGGGCATCCTGTGACTCTCTTGGAAGCCCCCCCCCAGATAACAAATAAGGTTATGTTTTTTGCCATCAAAGGGCATGCTTTCCCAAAGGGGAAGCAGAATTTCCTAGTATGTCTTTCTTATTATGTCTAATATATTGGCTATAGAAGTGTAAAGGTGACTATAGGGATGTTGTTTAATGTCTAGAGAGCTTTAATAATGTTAAAATGTTTATTTAGAAGGTGGTAAACTGGTTTTATGTCTTATTGCAGGGGTCTCAAACTTGTGCCACGGAGGGTCGAGACCCTTCAGGTTTCCTTTCCAGCCGGTCACTGAAGCAGGTGATTTTAATGATCAACACCTCCTTCAATTTAAGGAAAGGACCTCTTCAATTAAAATCACCTGCTGGAGAAACTGGTTGAAGAGAAAACCTGCAGTGCCTCGGCCCACCATGGTACAAATATGAGACCCCTGTCTTATTGTCTTTTATTGTGTTTATTATATTAGGGAACATGAGTGTAAATGTGACTATAGGGGTGTTATGTCATGTCTAAAGGGCTCTAATAACATTAAAAAGTGGATTTAAAAGGTGGTGAAGAGTTTTTGTCTATTATTATGTCTGTTATATTGGATAATAGGATGGTAATTGTGACTATAGGGGTGTTATGTCATGTCTAGAGCGCTCTAATAATGTTAAAAAGGGTATTTAGTATTTCATTCTCAGGTTAGTGTAGAACGCGGCGTGCGTCCTTTCTTGTTAGCATACTAATATGCAGCCAACAAAATGGCTTTTAAAAAGTTAGGACAAAACGTGTTTTCATACATTCAGAATCTGAGTTTTACCTGCGCAATGCAATTCTAAATGCATCTCAATGAAGAATGAAAGGAATAAATTAACATTTTTGTTTACTTTTAATTCCACGAAAGACAACATGCGGTGGCGAGACGCCACAGGGATGCTACTTTCCTGTTTTGCTTTGAGTTAGTTCTCGGATACAGTAATGTCTCTCACCTGCTTCACTCACTTTCTTTGGCTCCATTTGGGGTGTTTTGGTTAAAGTTGGATCATCTGGAAGGAACTGATGGCGTTCACCAAGGTTTAAAAAAACAAAAAGCACCGGGGATCCTGACTCTCACTTCAAGGTCGCCTTTGTTACAGGAATGTAAAGGTTCCTAGCTAGCAGAGGGAAGGCTTTAAGGGAGACACATGATATTGAAGTGAGATGTGTAATGATGACTGTACCTGCTGCTGGATTTGACAACGTACCGCTTTAAGCGTAACGACGACAATGCCTCACATAAGAACTGTGGTTGATGAGCACATTCCATAAAAAGTGCACTTTCCCTTTAAATATTCATTCAAAACTGTCTGTACTTCTAAATCCCACTGCCAACTGAGGGAAGCATCAGCACCACCTTCAGAAAGTGCGCTAAAGGACCATAGTAATGGCTACACTGACGGGTTAGTGGTTGGAGTTTTCTGGTCAGTGGGTCACTAGGTCCAGTTGGGGGAAGGGGTGTCAATAACAGTCGAAGCAGAGGCATGTTGCTAAATAGCGGCCTAAAAGCAGCCGCCGGCCTTGGCAACAGGCAAAAGAGCACAGTCTGTCTCATTGCCGGGGGATGGATGGGGCTGGCTGGGTGTGGGGGAATGCCAAACATTTAACCTTCCTTCGTTTGTGGGACAACTTGGCAAATAGCTTTGTTTCAAAAAGAACAGACAATGGGCCATACAAGAAAATAGGCCATAGAAGACATAGAAAACCATGATTAGAGCCCTCTAGACATGAAATAGCACCCCTAAAGTCACCTTTACACTCCTAGTACCCAACATCGAACTAATAAGAGAAAATAGGCCATATAAGACATAGATAATCTGTTTACCACCTTTTAAACATGATTTTTAACATGATTAAAGCCCTCAAAATAACTCCCCAAAAGTCACCTTTAAACTCCCATTACCCAATATAGTAGTCATAATAAGAGAAAATAGACCATTGATTCATTCATTCATTCATTCATTTTCTACGCCGCCTATCCTTGTTAGGGTTGGCGGGTAAGCTGGAGCCTATCGAAGCCGACTTCGGGCAAGAGGCGGGGTACACCCTGGACTGGTCGCCAGTCAATCGGAGGGCACATATAGACGAACAAACATTCACACTCACATTCATACCGATGGACAATTTAGAGTCGCCGATGAAGCTAACATGCATGTTTTTGGAATGTGGGAGGAACCTGGAGTACCCGGAGAAAACCCACACACGCACGGGGAGAAGATTAGAGCCCTATAGACATGTACAACAACACTACTATTACCCAATAGAGTAGACAAGCAAAACATGGGGGGAGTTTTGTGTTCATTATTTTTTTACTTCCTGTTCTGAGTAGTACTTCCTGTAGTGGCTATTGCGTCATCAGTGTAACATTAGTGACACCTAGTGTAGAATGCTACATACTACTATATCATTGAATGTGTCTTCTGAATGTCTCGTATTTGTATTTGACCTCATGTAACCCTTTTTATTCTCTTTGTTTCGACAAGCAACATACTTTTTCCCTTACCTTTCTTATTCTGCCTTTGTTGTCTGTTGTTGAAAGAGCTGCTTGCGTTGCGTATTTCTGCGTTACCACCGAACACCCCAAATGACTCAGTGCTTATGCTTCTATACTATTATTAGTAGTATTCATACATGATTCATACACCCAAACTCTAGCTCACGTTTGGGCACGAATTAAGCGCAATGAGCGGTGTAACAGCGCCATCTAGTGATCAGTAGTTAGAACTGCATTGAGAAAGCTTCTTGTGGTGAAAATAATGACGAAGAAGAGTTATAATGATCTGAGGGCTAAACGCACAAATACTTTATCAAAACGGCGTATCATCCAGACGAAGCCGGCGTTTTCTGGACTGTAAACTAACACTGACGACGCCGTATTCGCGGCTCCGTAGTTACCGATACGCCCCTGCTTCTATGAAAACGCTTGCGTCGTAGCTCCACCCATTTAATAATGCACATGCGCTAAAAACCACAAACAACAATGGCGCCGAACATTGTTGTTTATGTCCTGCTAAGCTAATGAGCCTATCGTCGCTATTGCAGCAAAATCTGCTTCTTCATTTTCGAAAAGAACAAAAAATGCTGGAAGACACGGCACGTCACTATATTCTGGTTTTATAATGCAGTGTGACTCGAAGCACTTCATTGTCAGTACAGTTCGGCCACTCGTACTTGCCGCCATATTTTCTGTTTACACGCCGTTTGCTCAACTGCGCATGCCCAGTGTTTTGTCTGTCAAGTGTTTCCGCTTTTAGAGTGTCACAGCGCCACTAACAGGTTTGGCATATGTATTACATCGTTTACAGTACGTTCGTATGGACGCACAAAACTTCTGAACTAGCTCTACCATAAAAGAAAACATTTTGGAAATGATGAGCGTTTTGTCTTCGTGTGGATATAGCCTATAGCTTGTCACATTGATTGATCTGAGAGTGCTAAGAATGGGTAACACCGGCAGTGGGACTGCCATCCTAATTTTTCTTCCGTCTTTCCAGCTACTGTCCACTAGATGGCGACATCACGCCGCTCCTTGCACTCGCCTTTTTGTCCAAATGTCAGCTGGAAGAAGAATAATCAATTCAAGTGTTCGGTAGACATGAAAACTTACACCATCTCTTTTTCGTACTCACCATCTCGTATTCTACCCGATGAAACTACCCAGGACGCAGTCAAGTCACGTGACCGGTGTGCGCTAGCGGGTCACCATGCAGCAGCCCCTCATCCTCCCCCTCCGCGGTGTCTTCTTTGTCCCCATTGGTTGGCGTCCCCGGATGGTCACATGACTTCCTCCTCTGAGGACGTCCTCTTCCTCCAAGATAACACACTTCCTACACACATCGGATTCTTTCAAGTGTGTGCACGCAGCGTGTGGTAGACGTAAACAGTCGCACCAGAAACTCAATCAATGTGCCACTATTAATTTAACTTCCGCTCTTTACAGGGTAGTGCATTGATCTTCAGTTTTGCAAACCCTTTCAAAACTGTTAAGTGCGTCCTTTTACATCCATCTTTTTTTTTCCTATGTAAAATATATGAAAAAATGTGAATTTTTTTTCAGCCCCTCCGTGAATCACCACCTTATCGTGGTGGAGGGGTTTGAGTGCCCGAGTGATCCTAGGAGTTATGTTGTCGGGGGCTTTATGCCCCTGGTAGGGTCTTCCAAGGCAAACAGGTTCTAGGTGACGGGCCAGACTAAGAGTGATTCAGAAGACCCGAATGAAGAAAAACAAGAGGAGTGACCGCACCTCGCCCGACGTGGGATACCGGGGCCTCACCCTGGAGCCAGGCCTGGGGGAGGGGCTCGCAGGCGAGTGCCTTGTGGCCAGGCCTTTACCCGTGGGACCTGGATGGCTAGCGGGACTCCTGAAGCAGCTGACAGGTACTGGCAGGCCAAGCGGCACGCGGCTTCGGCGGTGGTCGAGGCAAAAACTCAGGTGTGGGAGGAGTTCGGTGAGGCTATGGAGCACGACTTTCAGTCGGCCTCGAAGAGGTTCTGGCAAACCGTTGACACCTCAGAAAGGGGAAGAAGCCCCCAGTTCACACTGTTTACAGTGCGGACGGGGGCTAGCTGACCACGACTGTGGATATAGTTGGTCGGTGGAAGGAATACTTGCAAGGCCCTTCTCAATCACACTGACATGCCTTCCGTAGAGGAAGCAGAGTCTGAGGATACGTACGTGGACAGTTCTATCATCGTGGCTGAGGTATCTGGGGTAGTTAAAACACTCCCCAATGGCAAGGCTCCGGGGGTAGACGAGTTCCGCCCAGAATTCCTCAAGGCTCTGGATGTTGGGGGACTGTGTTGGTTGACACGCCTCTACAACATTGCATGGAAGTCGGGAACAGTACCACTGAACTGGCAGACCGGGGTGGTGGTCCCCGTTTTTAAAAGGGGTGACTGGAGGGTGTGTTCCAACTATAGGGTTATCACACTCCTCAGCCTCCCTGGGAAAGTCTACTCCAGAGTGTTGGAGTGAAGGGTACGACCGTTAGTCGAACCTCGGTTACAGGAGTTGCAATGTGGTTTTCGTCCCGGTCGCGGAACACTGGACCAGCTCTACACCCTTGCAAGGGTACTGGAGGGTATGTGGGAGTTTGCCCAACCGGTCTACATGTGCTTTGTAGACTTGGAAAAGGCATTCGACCGTGTCCCTCGTGGTGTCCTGTGGGGGGTGCTCCGGGAGTACGGGATTGGTGGCCCGCTACTACGTGCCATTCGGTCCTTGTACAATCGAAGCAGGAGCCTGGTTCGCATTGCCAGCAGTAAGTCGAGCTTGTTTCCGGTGAACGTTGGCCTCCGCCAAGGCTGCCCTTTGTCACCGATTCTGTTCATAATCTTCATGGACAGAATTTCTAGGCGCAGTCAAGGTGTTGAGGGAGTCCAGCTTGGTGACCTTAGGATCTCGTCTCTGCTATTTGCAGACGATGTGGTCCTTATGGCCTCATCAGGCTGTGACCTTCAGCGTTTACTGGAGCGGTTTGCAGCTGAGTGTGAAGCTTCTGGGATGAGACTCAGCACCTCCAAATCCGAGGCCATGGTTCTCAGTCGGAAACGGGTGGACTGTACCCTCCGGGTTGGGAGTGAGGTCTTGCCTCAGGTGGAGGAGTTCAAGTATCTCGGGTTCTTGTTCACGAGTGAGGGAAGGTTGGAGCGTGAGATCGACAGACGGATCGGTGCAGCATCTGCAGTAATGCGGTCGCTGTACCGGACCGTCGTGGTGAAGAGAGAGCTGAGCCGGAAGGCAAAGCTCTCTGTTTACCGATCGATCTACGTTCCCACCCTCACCTATGGTCATGAGTTATGGGTCATGACCGAAAGAATGAGATCGCGGATACAAGCGGCGGAAATGAGTTTCCTTCGTAGGGTGGCTGGACTCACCCTAAGAGATAGGGTGAGGAGCTCGGCCATCCGGGAGGAGCTCAGAGTAGAGCCGCTGCTCCTTCACAGAGGAGCCAGTTGAGGTGGCTCGGGCATCTAGTCCGAATGCCTCCCGGGCGCCTCCCAGGTGAGATTTTTCGGGCATGCCCTGCCGGGAGAAGGCCCCCGGGAAGACCTAGGACACGCTGGAGGGACTATGTCTAACAGCTGGCCTGGGAACGCCTTGGTGTCCTCCCGGTGGAACTGGAAGAGGTCGCCGGGGACCGGGAAGTCTGGACTTCCCTACTGAAACTGCTGCCCCCGGGACCCGGATAAGCGGAGGAAAATGGAATGGAATGGAATTTTTTTTCAGGAGTGGTAACTGGCGCCCTCCGGTGGAGAAGTAACGGTAACTACAAGTTATTGTGTCGCTAAGAGGAGCATTTTTCCATGTATTCTACTTCTTTGGATTGTAAAGATCACTTTGCTATTTTAAAATTCAGATTATTCCAATCCAAATCTTCAAAAAGCACTTCTTGGGCTAAACCAATTTGGTTCATTAGCCCCTTCCAGAGGACAGGATGATATTACACAATATCAAGTGTTGGTAACATGAATTGGAATGTTTTACTAATCATGTCATGCAATTTATCACGTCATGATTCACACCAACATATTATCCGTGTCTTCTAACCCAAGACAAGACAGGCCCCACGTGAGTTGCAATGACATAATAAAATGAGTAACAGAAGCACCAATTTGCAGCCAATATAATGTGTCATAAATTTTTATTAAATGCTGTACGACTAACGTTACAACTTTAACATCCAAAATATCTACATGATCATGCTGAGGCGTGTGTGTGTGTATGTGTGTTGCTACGTTTGCTGTATTCATCAGCTACTGTCTAGAAAAGCATGGTGGACAAAAATGGCGGTGGTGACGAGCTCCCCCTATACACACACGCTGACTTAACAGTAACATAAAATGATGGATGATAAAACTTTACATTGGCTTCCACACATTAAAAAAAAAAGAGTTTTTGTTGGCTTAAAAAAAAAAAAAAAAGCACCACAAGTTACAAAATAACACGTCAACAACAGGCGGCGTGACGGAATCATACAGCATCACGCCGCCTCCTCCTCCTTTCGGCAGGAAGTGGCCGCCGACCACATCCTGCCCCTTCTTCGCGCTCTGCATCGACTAGTAATGTCTGCCAGTCAATCCCAATTAAAGACGCAAACAATGAAAACAGAAATAATCTGTTCCCGAGTCAAACTGCCCATGCAAAGGTGATGGTAGAATCAGAAATGGAGCCAAGGATTTGAGTGCCGGGTACAATATGAGAAATACTACTAATTATTTATAACTGCATTGACAGTATCGCTGACAAAGAATTCATTTCACCAGGAACAGTATGACGATAACCATAGACCTTACAGGCAATCCTGTTATTCACTCCAGTCAGCTTTGCTAAAGCTTTTATGGTGTGCATTTAACCCCGGAACAGATTTTTTGTCACTTGCACGATTGCATGGACTAGTGATGGGGTCAAGGTCAAGAGTTGGATTAGTGATGTCTGCGAGGGGCCGTCGTCAGGCAAGACCATGATGACGAGGAAGGAGGGAATGACGTGTGGTGTGCTTGGAGGAGGAAGATGGTGGATTCAGTGAATGTGTGCACAGGAAGGAAACAAGAACACGTATGACGATGGACAACAAAGTCAACACCTCCTTCAACCAAACACAGCCTTTATCTAGATGTGTGTGTGTGTGTGTGTGCGTGTGTGTGAAGAAGGCAGGTGTTTTGTGGCTCATCACAGGCGTTTGTGGGCGATGAGCGAGCCCACCACCACCCCAGTCACCAGCGTCATCCCGGCCAGAAGCCACTTCTTGAAAGTGTCCTGGGACCTGCGAACCTCGGCCGCCGCGTCCTGCCCGAAGATCTCAGCGAAACGCTCCTAAAGCCACAAGAAAGCCAGCAGGACATTACCAACCGCAACCAGCAGAGGGAGACATTGCCTGACTACACTTATTAAACTGTACATCAAATACAACATATTTTTTGTCTCTTCATATTTTCACTTCATTACAGCTCTTTTTTTCCTTTCTGCTCTCGGTTTTATTTTCAACAATTACTTTTGGCTATATTTTGATTTTATTCTCTCCAATTTTCTGACTTTATTCTCATAACAGTTTCTCAAAAATAAAATTGCATTTTTAGATTTTTCTCATAATATTAGCCGTTTCATCTCACCATAGATAATGACTTTTGTCACTTCATATATTCACAGTTTTACCACTTTTTATGCAAGCACATGCAATAAAAAAAATCTTCACAAATGTCTTTTATTTTCTAACACAAAATAAGATAGACAAGTTTATAACTTTCCACAGGCACATCCCTTCTTTAGTAGTCAATTTAGTAGTCAAATGTTATCTGCACAAAACTACTAATAAAACAATCAATACATACACAAACAAATTAGGAATTAAAAGTACTTTAATCAGTAAAAAATGTCAGTTTTCAGTAAAATTTTACAGTTCTTTAAACTTTTCTGAAAATGTCTTTTCTTGCCTACTTTCTATTCCTACAGACCTGGCAGTGCTTCCTCTCACATAGCTGAGCCACATTTGTTTTGAAAAAGGCATGTTTAGGGCTGTGGAATATACAGTATTTTTATTCACTTGGCGTGTTGTGTTTAGCCGATGCACGAAGAACAGTGCAGCCCTATAAATGACCTGACATCATTCCACTCCCACATCCCTCGGCGTAAAATACGCTGCGAGATAAAAAAATTCAAAAATAGAAGCAAGGAATCCATCAATGCGATCTGCCCTCTGAACCAGACCAGATCCACCCACCTTTCCTTTTCCCCCCCGTTAAACATGGGAGTCGATGGGGGCCACTACACTCAGCTCGACTCACTCCCACACAGATTCGACTGGACTGAGACCACACCATCGAGTTCCCCGCACTTCTTTTATATCGCCACGCATGCAGCACTTTATGATTTATTCGGAGATAGATAACCTATACACGTCGTATAACGTCACACTAGGCAGCAACTTTAGATACTTTTTTTGACGTGAACAGCGTACTGGGACCAATGTCTGTGTTTGCCTAGCCTGGCACAGAAGAAAAATCTCCCTGGCAACGCTGTGTTTAACTTTCACTCATTGAAAAATGTTTCTCTGTCACGCCCCTGAGCATGTAATACCCACAACACTTTGCCATTGATATAGTAGCGTTGCGGCAAGCACGTCCATAGACTAAAAGTACATTTCCTGGCCCTCGTTTGAAATCTGTGGCATGTGGGAAAACTGCCAAATCTACATAGCGTTATCCCTAAAAACACTTGGGGAAGCTGTTTGCATCCACCATGTGGAAGGTAAACATGGAGTAACGTGGAAGGTAACGATAATGTAACATGGGTAGTAAACAAAGTAATGTAGAAGGTTAGGATAAAGTAACGCAGAAGCTAAAAACTAAGTAACATGGAAGGTAAAACATGAAGCCTGCTAGGTGTCATGATACCGGCTGCATGGTGTCCTAATGCTGACAGGAACTCAAGAACAAACTAATCTAGCTCAAAAGCTTTTCTAAGAATTTGGCCGGGTGTGCTGGCAGAAGATAAGGTCACCCCATGACCTCATCCCCGCGTGTGGACGTACTCTTGTAAAAGTATTACATTTTGGTGCCTACACTTATTGCCGACTTTAAATTGTCCATAGATATGAATGTGAAAATAAATGATTGTCTGTATGTGCCTTGTGATTGGCTGGTGACCAGTCCACGGTGTGGCATAAATGGCATAGAAAATGGATGGATGGATGTCTACCATATTGGGTAAGAGCAGTGTAAAGGTGGCCATAGGGGTGTTTATTTCTGGTTTTATGTCTAAGGGGCTCTAAAAAATTTTAGAAAGGTGTATTTAGAAGTTGGTAAACAGGTTTGCTATGTCTTATTTTCTCTTATGTGTAAAGGTGACTATAGGGCTGTTATTTAATATCTAGCGGGCTCTAATATTGTAAAAAAAGGTGTAGTTAGAAGGTGGTAAACAGGTTTGCTATACTCTAAGTACCAAAATATTTAATTGTCGAGAAGGAATCTTACTTGGCCAAAATGTATATAGAAGGGATTATTGTAGAGGCCTGTACTGGAGATTTGTCAAAGTTTAACTGCTGCTAGCAGTAAGATTTATTTAAAAGAACTATAGATAGATGCATACGCTAGACGCATCGATCCACCCACTCATCCATTTTCTTGTACAGCTTATCCGAGGGTGGGCGGGGGTGGGGCTGGGAGACTTCCCTCTGCTGGGGCGAGTCCAACCGGTGGTACAATTGGAGTAAGTTGTCTAGTAGCATTAATATAAGTCATCTGGTATAAAACTATTCATTCACTTTCTATACCGCTTATCCTCAGTAGGGTCGCGGGTATGCTGGAGCCTATCCCAGCTGACTTTGGGCGAGAGGCGGGGTACACCCTGGACTGGTCGCCAGTCAATCGCAGGGCACATATAGACAAACAAACATTCACACTCACACTCTTAACGGACAATTTAGAGTCGCCAATTAAGCTAACATGCATGTTTTTGGAATGTGGGAGGAAACCTGAGCACCCGAAGAAAACCCACGCACGCACGAAGAGAACATGCAAACTCCACACAGAGATGGCCAACAGAGATTCAAACCCAGAACCTCCTGACTGTGACTATTGCCGTGAAAATGCCAGTATTGTATGTTCAAAGCCTCGCAAAAACGCAGCTGAATCCCTTCCAACCCCGGCACGTGGTGCAGCACGCCGAGTTGCGGTGACCCCGATGGCGGGATGACTCAGTAGGAAAGACGGACAAGTTGCCGGTAACAATGAGTCATGTTGCTGGTACATTCCTCTACCACATCCTTCACATTCCTGTCTAATCACTGGCCAACAATGTGAGCAATGGGGGTGGGGCGTAGCACCTCTGATCAGCATGACTGACACCTGGACGGTCAGGGGGCAAGTCCAAAAGTCACTAGATGATGATTTCTGTAGTCAGCAGTGGCACCACCATGATCTAGCATCTTTTATGGATCCAAATGAGGGGTTTTTTTCTCCCAAACACCTCTTGCAGCTAGAGTATGCTACCAATAATGCTCGCAAAGACAAAGTAATATAAATACATGTCAATATTTGTCACAATGTGGGAGAAATGTATCATCAATTTAGTCCACATAATCTATGGCTGACATTCACGTACACACACATTCCCGCCACGTCCTACCATTCAGAGTACTGTATATGCACGCCATCTCAGCTTCGTCATATTCCTAAATAAAACTTATTTCAACTATTTTCTTAAATATGTATCATGTATTTTGACTCGTATATTTTTTTTTTTTACCAATGTGACTTTTCCCCCTTTGTATAGCTTCTTCTTATACAACTATACAAACACAATAGCCTTCCAACCTTTAGAAAAATAACATTTTACGCTATTAAAAAACTTTCCTCATAATATTACAAGTTCCGTTCCATTCCATTTTCCTCCGCTTATCCGGGTCACGGGGGCAGGAGTTTCAGTAGGGAAGGACACCAAGGCGTTCCCAGGCCAGCTGTGAGACATAGTCCCTCCAGCGTGTCCTAGGTCTTCCCGGGGGCCTTCTCCCGACTGGGCAAGCCCGAAACACTTCACCAGGGAGGCGCCCGGGAGGCATCCGGACTAGATGCCCGAGCCACCTCAACTGGCTCCTCTCGATGTGAAGGAGCAGCGGCTCTACTCTGAGCTCCTCCCGGATGGCCGAGCTCCTCACCCTATCTCTTAGGGTGAGTCCAGCCACCCTACGAAGGAAACTCATTTCCGCCGCTTGTATCCGCGATCTCATTCTTTCGGTCATGACCCATAACTCATGACCATAGGTGAGGGTGGGAACGTAGATCGATCGGTAAACAGAGAGCTTTGCCTTCCGGCTCAGCTCTCTCTTCACCACGACGGTCCGGTACAGCGACCGCATTACTGCAGATGCTGCACCGATCCGTCTGTCGATCTCACGCTCCAACCTTCCCTCACTCGTGAACAAGAACCCGAGATACTTGAACTCCTCCACCTGAGGCAAGACCTCACTCCCAACCCGGAGGGTACAGTCCACCCGTTTCCGACTGAGAACCATGGCCTCGGATTTGGAGGTGCTGAGTCTCATCCCAGAAGCTTCACACTCAGCTGCAAACCGCTCCAGTAAACGCTGAAGGTCACAGCCTGATGAGGCCATAAGGACCACATCGTCTGCAAATAGCAGAGACGAGATCCTAAGGTCACCAAGCTGGACTCCCTCAACACCTTGACTGCGCCTAGAAATTCTGTCCATGAAGATTATGAACAGAATCGGTGACAAAGGGCAGCCTTGGCGGAGGCCAACGTTCACCGGAAACAAGCTCGACTTACTGCTGGCAATGCGAACCAGGCTCCTGCTTCGATTGTACAAGGACCGAATGGCACGTAGAAGCGGACCATCAATCCCGTACTCCCGGAGCACCCCCCACAGGACACCACGAGGGACACGGTCGAATGCCTTTTCCAGGTC